>JAJOZX010003855.1:462500-466701 GCA_023014485.1 Bathynomus jamesi
GGATGGAGTACTTCCTGCAGGGCTGGCTCTGTTAAAGATAGGACCAGTAAACCACAGCCGCTGGCTCACCACAGCGAACAACTTCTCAGGCTCTGGGTGTCAAAGCACGGACTTAAAGGAAAGAACCTGAAGATTCTGCAATCCATTGTGGAATTCATCATTGGAGTGTATTACCATGTTGGTTCAACGTGAAGGTCAAGCACTCCTGGGTCGAAGGGCCTAGGCACATCCTCTTTCAGCTGGACTGCTAAGTCCCAGAGAAAGGAGGTGCTGGATATTGTGATGCCAACTGTGAGAAGGTCTGCTTGGTATGCCCACAGTGAAGTCATCCTCCAAACACTACTCTGCTCTGAAGATCAGAAGGAGAGGATTGAAGGGTGGAGAGAATCCTGGCCATCAGGGGAGAGGGGACCGACACTCAGCTGTGGGGACTCCTCTGTTAGGAGCAGAAGGACACCTGACATCAATTGTGATGCTTCAGCATCGGTGACTTGATCAGCTGGTCAGAAGGTGTTGTCAGAGCCACCTCTCACCTCCTCTCTAAGCACCTCATAGAGGTGAAAAACTTCATCAACACCCCATGGAGGTGCGCAACTGGCCTTGCCACACACAAAGCATTGAGAGGGTTGTTAAAATGGTGACTGAGGCTTCTGCTAAGTACTTCTCACAGGAAAAGAGGGATGAGGGATCAGGGCTCAGGAGACCAGCAGGAAGCTGATGTCCAAGTCTGAGTCAAAGCAGGATTTGTGCAACCTGGCAAAGTTCAAGATGTCAGGAGAATGATCTTTGTAATTATATCCAGTGATATACATGCAGTTCACCTATTAATAAATATATGTAAAGTTGATTTGGCCTTCTCAATATAAATGATTTACCTTATATCTTTTAATATATTATAAAGGAGTTCAAAAGGGTAAAATTGGCAATTTAGAAATACAAAATGATGTAGGTTAGAGTTATCCTATCCAAAAAATAAGCTCATATTTGAATTCCCCATGTAAAAACACATAATTTAGACACCCCTAATGGTAGGATTTCCTTCAGATTCATGTTGTCACCTGAGTACGACCCGCCCTATTAAATGTGGCGGGGTCCTGGAGAAGCTCGTTCATCTTTCCGATGTAGTCCACTTTGTCCATAATAACTATGGTGTTAGCCTTGTCTGCTTTAGTAATATGGAGCTCCCCATCTTTTTTTAATTGTGAGAGGCTATTGCGAAAACGTTTAGGAAAGTTATCTTCGTAATTACCATTCGCGCACTATAAACGAGGCCTTTAACTATGTTAAACAAATACTGAGGGAGATTACACTGTTTTTCAAAACACGCGAGACTGTAACAAATTTGTAAAGCCGAAAGTTTTTTAACAATAAAAAGGACATACCATATCCAAGGGCACTTTTTGCATCGTCACTAATGTTTTTCGAAGGAAGGTTCAAAACACATTGTTTTGGAACTTATTAAGCTTTGCATCAAAGACTGTAAATTCACTTTCAATAACGAGTATTTTCAACAAGTTTTTGGGATGGCCATGGGCAACCCCTTATCGCCCCTCCTCTCCAATATTTATATGGAGTTTTTCGAAATTACTTACATTCCGAGAATCCTGGGGGTTGGCATCCCTTGGTTGCGGTACGTCGACGATATTTTGTGTATCTGGCCCATGAATCGTGACCTGGATAACTTCCTCCTTCAGTTAAATGATCAAGTCCCCTCCATTAAGTTTACTTTAGAAGTGGAACAAGACAATTCAATCCCATTTTTGGATGTGCGTGTACATAGGGAAAGCCCAAGTTTTAAGTTTAGTATCTATCGGAAAACACAAACAATTTGTCCTACGTACACTTTTACTCGGGACATGACACCCCCACTAAGAAGGCCATTTTTTCATCAATGTTTCTCCGCGCCCTTAGGATCGCCAGTCCGGATACACATCGATGCCGAATTGGAAAAAATCAACGGTATTGGAAGTGATCTGTGTTATCCATCTGCGTTATGGACTCTTGTCTCAACAAGGCAAAACGAACTTTCTATCGTGTCAATAATAACACTCGTACTTGTCAAAAAATATTTTAGTACTTCCATTTTTCCCGGGCTTTTTAGGCATTGCTAATGTACTTAAACTTTAGGATATTAATGTAGTTTTCATCTATAACAATATTGTGAAAATATCATAGTAAAAAATAGCCCTACCAATAATTCAGGCAATATCTATAAAATTGTTGTAAACAATGTGATTCCTTTTACATAGGTCAGACGGGAAAGGATTTGCACACACGTATAAAACAGCATCAATATTCCGTTAGAACAGGACAGTTGTCCAGTGCCCTTTTTGTCCATTTGTCAGAGTTATCCACTGTATTGATTGGAATAATGCTTCAGTTTATTCCACTCTAGCAACATTGTTAATAGAAATATTCTTGAGTCTGCCATTATCCAACTTTCAAATAACTTCAACATAAGCAAAGGTCTTTTTCAACTGGATCCTGTTGTTTTGAATTCCTTCAAAACAGATTTAGATAAGAAGGGTAGAACGCTAAATCTTTGGTAAACTTGTATGCTACTTTATTAACTTTTAATTTCATTTATTTTTATATATATATCGAAACTTGACCATAAAGGCAAAGTGTTAAAACCCGGGCAGATTTCCAGTATAAATTTGTATTTTTTATAATTAATTTGATCTTGTGCTAAAAATCGATATTTTTCCTTACAAATCTGATAATCCTTTAATTTTTATTTTTACTTCTCTGTTTATTGCATATATATATATATATATATTATATATATATATATATATATATATATATATATATACACACAACATAAGTATGTATATATATATATATATATATATATATGTATGTATTTATTTTTTTTATTTATTTTTTCTTTCTGTAACCTATATAGGCTGTAAACCCTTTTATGTACTTCAGTGTTCCTGAGGATGTCATTAGACGAAAGCGCTTGAGCACCATTTTGTGTTTCCTTTCCTTCGTGGTTTTATTCATCATAAATATTTTCACGTGTTACTTTCGTGAAATAATTTTCATATATATATATATATATATAGATATATATATATATATATATATATATGCATATATTATATATAATATATTATATATATATATATATATATATATTATATTATTATATATATATATATATATACATATATATATATCGGTGGTCCGAAAAATGACGCATTTTTAAAAATTAATATCTCAGTAACCCCCTTCCTTATCATGACAATTTTTATATGCAAGATACTTTCAAACTTCTTTTTTTGAATGAAGAAACGGAATTCTGATATCTTTTATAGTTTTCTCGCAATTAACAAAAGTAACAACATGGGTAAAAAAAACAAAAATCGCAATATATCCGTTTTTTATACGATATCATTTTTATACGATATCATGCGATATTTTTGCAAGTTATTACAAAACTCTACAGCAGTGGTTCTTAACCGGGGGGGCGCGCCCCCCTAGAAACAGGAATTTCTCTAATTGTATTTGTTATTCTCTTAACGAGAGCATGGGCTAATATTGAGAAGTTATTGAGAATGTTATTTTGATTGAAGGGGGGCGTGGAGGGAAGGACCAATTCCTAGAGGGGGCATGGTAGTAAAAAGGTTAAGAACCACTGCTCTACAGGAATGAACAAGTCAAATTGTGGATATTTTTATTTTTTAACAATTCGTCAGTACCCTTAATGATGTTGTCAGAGGAAGATCGTATTCTCATTAAAAATTGTTACTGTGAAAAAGGATGGAAGACTGGAAGGTTATTGCAAGAGTTTCCCGGCAAAAAGTGGAAAAGGCGTGCAGTGGAAAGACTCTTAAAGAAGATTCGCGAATCGGGAAGTACTGCCAGAAAACCAGGAAGCGGTAGACCTAAAACAGCTTCGGTTCCAGAAAATGTGGATTACATCAACGATAAAATCTGCTCTCAAGAAGATAAACCAGGAAGTCATTTGTCACAAAGAACAATTGCTAAACATTTGAATATTGGAAAGACTTCTGTACACCGAATAATTAAAGCACAAAAACTAAAAGCCTTCAAAAGAATAGTATCTTCTAGAAAAAGTGATACTGTTAAGGATAAAAAAAAACAAGGTGCAGAAAGTTCTTGATAATTTCTCTGTCGTTGATATTAAAAAGATAGTCTTCACGGATGAAAAAGATTTCACTCTAGAAATTCC
>JAJOZX010003856.1:0-182500 GCA_023014485.1 Bathynomus jamesi
TGTTTCATTATCGGCACTAGCTGTTTTGCAATTTCTTCAAATGGTGCAAAAACTCTGATAACATTTCTACTAGAGCCCACTCGTAATCTGCCATGGTTGGAATGTCATGCTCAGCAGCATATGCTGTCACAGCCTGTCTCTGTTCATGCAGTCGTTCCAACATGTAGGTTGAATTCCACCTTGTTGGCACATCCTGGATTAGTTTGTGTGGTGGTAGCTTTAGGTTTTTTGAATTTCTTTTACTTTGGTGCAGGATAAAGAGGAGCGATTGAAGTGAGTAACGATTTTTCGTCCTTTAGCCAATACGTCTGCTATTGCTCATTGAGAGAAGATGGAGTAATTAATTACAAGCTGAAGTGTGTGTATGAAGCAGCTCACTACTCCTGCACTTGTCAGGCCTGTAAGAAATAAATGAACATATTTTTTACCTGTATTTTATGTCATTACTTAACATTTATTTTCAAGTGTGTACAAAGAATAAACATTAAACACTATTCAAATTAGGTAACAATAAGTGGTGTAACTAAATGAAATTTTAATTCTAAATTATGCAGGTATTTGAATATAGGATACCTTTAAAGAAAATTAAACAAATATTGTTATCTAGTAATAAATGTTTATGTACACTGTTTTAAGTTAAGACAAAGTGTACATAAATATTTAAAGTTAAACTTTTAACTTACCTGTCCCAATGGTGATGTTGGTAGCATTGTCTCTAAGGATGAAATGGACCTGCTCCGGTTTTATCTTCCATTCATCCAATGAGCCGTTCAACATGTCTGCTATGTTAAATCCTGTGCGCGACTGAGGAAAATGTTTGCAGCTTAACACACAAATGTTGCTTTTCATATTGTCCGAGTTCAAGAAATGAACTGTCAAGCTGATGAAAGACTGATTGTTGGTTGGACTGGTCCAGATATCAGTCGTAAATGACAAGACTGGCCTGTGACACCTTTTGTTGTACAGATTCTCTCACTTTTCCATACAACTCAGGTAAGGCCGTTTCAGTGAACGTATTTCCTGCTTGGGAGTGGGTATTTTGGAGCAATTGTAGTTATGAGGTCATGAAATCCCTCTTTCCACCAAAGCAAAGGGTTCAGCATCCAAAGCCATCATTTGAACTGAAATTGGAATAATTGAGAAGTTTACGTCAACACATCAAGATTTTTCTACATCTATTTATACTTTATAAAAATAATTTTTAAAGAAATTTATAAAAATTATAATTACAATTTTTTATATAAAAATTAATTAAAAAATTACTAATTACCCATTTTTCTTCGGCAATTATTAATTAATTGGGCAAAAATGGAATACTAATTACTCTACTTACCAATCTTGTTGGTGATGGCTTCGGCTCGAGGGTCTGTCAAATTCCACATCTTGGTTCTTTCCATGGTTGCCTCAAGAGTTGGTTGAGCAGCGACTGGTTTACTTGTTTCCTTTGATAAATTCAGTCCTGTGTCCTCTTCACCAGCTTGTGCATTTTTGTAATGTGGATGTTTGCTTTTAAGAGGATTCCACATAGGTTTAGTTGAGTATGATTTTGGGGTTTCCCCCCGATTTATTAGTCTAAGATTTCACATCAAAAATGGTGCATTCGGCTTTATTTTGTTCAGTATATACTTTAAAATATTTCCAAATAATAGATCTTGCTTGAGCCATTATTCCAAATTAGACAAAAATCACAAAATAATGCCTATGTTCTATAACACTAATCAACAGCCAAAATGTATCTTCGATGAAACAATCATTTCTTTAGTAATTCAACGTTGCTGAATCCGAAAATGACCTTCATTTTGCATGATTGGTTCGCGTTTAGAAGATACACGGGTGCCCTGTTTTCATTATTTCCCAATTGAAATGAATATATCATTGAAGCATAACATATGGCAACACTGTAGAATGTGCTCGTGGGCGCCGCATTAGGCCTGTTCAAAAATCAACTTTTTCTTATTTTCATAGGTTTCTGTACATTTTCCCATGCTTTTTGACCTGAAAAAGCCGAAAATCAACTATTTTGACCTAGGATGTTGGGAAGCATTGCCGCATGGAGCTTTAAATTTTCTGCCTTGAAATCGGCCAAAGCGCCAATTCCGGGGTCCCTTGAATTATGTTTTGCACTTTAACTTTTGATCTAAACAAGATAGAGCAACAAATTAGGTATCAAATGAAAGAGCATAAAATTAATAAATAATAATAATAATTATCATTTTTCAGGAAACAACAGAAACTCAATCATAATCTAGAAAACCATCTACAAGTTACAACTTCACAATGGCATTAAGCAAGGAGCTGAGGGAGCTCCGTGGGCGCACATTTGATATCTCAGAACCTCCACGTACTGTCCACAGGCAGGTGTCAACTGGGCCATCTACCAGATCTCTCACTGAAACTTTCCTGGTTGGATACCCTTCAGCTTTTATCAGTGGTTCCAGCTTCCACCAACAGACAGGCGTTCCAGTATTTCCTTAATCTTCAGAATTTACCGGAAAATGCAGGGAGGCCATGGTTCAAGACCTTGCATATGAAACAGTTGAATCTATCATCCCATTCTGGCAGATGGCTAGGATCAAGACAATGACCAAGTACAACGCAATGAAGCTCTTCATGAAACTACATGAGAAACATCGTGCTCTGGTGAAAAGCAAAGGAAGAGCAAGTAACCCTGGAGGAAAAAGAGCAGCATTTGTGCTGGAATTAGACAGCCTGTTCGATATAGGAGCTCCAGATGCAATCCAGGAAATACAGAACAACAGACTGTTATCCAGAGAGAAGAAAGATGAGGATATCAGGTTCTACGAAGACCAAAGACTGAGAGGAAAGGTCATATGTCCGGTCATGACAAGATTTTGAGACAAGATCCCTGCAGCAAGCAGCGAGGAATGAAAGACTGCAGCATAGACAAGAACAAGGTAAAACTAATTACTTTGAACGTCACAAAAAGTTTTAAGTTTTACTCCATTGCGATATTTAGCATGTACTTAACAATTACTGTCTTAACATGTTGTACTATTTTACAGCTGCAGCAGAACAAGAGGCAGTTGTTCATGTGGATGACATTACCTGGGGTGACTCAACTGACAACAACACTAACACAGAGGACATGGATTACCATCAGCCTCATCCTGGATGTTCTCACCATCAAGACACTGTGACTAGTGTGACTTTGACGTTTCCAAGGAAGGTCATGGAATGTGATGTCATCTGCAATACAGCTGATCATCTTGGTTTATCAGACAATCAAGTTACTGCCATGGTTTCTGCCACCTTGAAAGCTGGAGGGGCTGATCTGGATAACTTCGTCATCTCAACAACACGTCGCAACAGAATGCTGTCCAGGTATAATATCAGCCAGAGTCACATGTCCAAGTTTTGTGAAAACCCCCCACAGTACGCTGCCTTACACTGGGATGGAAAGTTGCTCAAAGATGTCTTGGGCAGTGAACCTGGAAGTACTTCAGAGACTTTAGCTGTGCTAGTGTCTGGTCCATCTTCATACACTGAAGGAAAGTTATTGGGAGTACCTGTCATCGACAATTCTTCTGGCACAGCTCAGGCTGAGGCTTCAATGGATTTACTGGAGACATGGGAACTTACGAATAATGTTACTGCCCTTGTTTTTGACACTACATCCAGTAACAGTGGAGTTCACAGAGGAGCTGCCAAACTGCGAGAGAAAATGCTGAACAAAAAGGTGTTTTATCTGGCCTGTCGACATCACATCCTGGAAATCCTAGTAGGAGCAGTTTGGGAGAAGCTGTTTAGGAAGGTGAAGGGGCCATATAATCCCTGGTTTGAGCATCTGAAGGATGTTTGACGGACTTGTCCAAGGAAAACCCAAAGATGCGGCTATCAACAGCAAATGGCTGAAGGAAAAGAAGAAGAACAGTGAAGAAATACTCCAAGACATTCTAACAGCAGAAAGGCTTCCAAGAGCCGACTACAGGGAAATGGCTGAACTGACAGTCATTGTTCTTGGAGGAACGCCTCCTCGAGGTATTCACTGGAGTCAACCAGGCGCCATTCATCAGGCCAGATGGATGGCCAGAAACCTGTACTCCATGAAAATGCTGAGTTTGCAGATCAACTTGAGTACGACAAAGAGACTGTATCAAAGCTGGAAGACTCAACACCTTCCTTGCGCTGTTCTACATCCTGTATGGATGATGTCAATGTCTGCTGCAGATGCTCCCGTGAATGATCTAAGTCTAATCCAGGACATGTTGAAGTACAAGAAAACTGACCCAGAGCTTACTGATGCAGTACTTAATAAGATGGAAAACCACAAATGGTACCTGACGCAGGAAGTCGTGCCATTTGCCCTGTTCAGCAGTCGATTGAGTGACACATTGAAGCACGGACATTGCTGCCCAGTTACATGCCACTGAGAAGCCAGACAGCTTCAGAACAGGAAAGCCTCTATTCCAGAGTGTCACAGCTAAGACCACCCTGGTTGATCTCATGGCCCAGAATCACATTTCCTGCTGGACACACTGAACATTGGATCCGAGTGGCTTCTGGAACCTGTCACGTCTTGGCCACAGAATGAGGACTACAGAAAAGCATTAGACTATGTTAAGAATCTGAAAGCGGTGAATGACATTGCTGAACGTGGTGTTAAGATGATGAGCGACTTTGCAAATGTCATCATAACAGATGCCAAGCAAAGGGACTATCTCCTTCAAGCTGTGGAGTTCAACAGACGCCACTTTGACAGCTTCAAGAAACACACTCTCAACAACTGACTGTGTAAATGTCATTATGAAATTAATCATCATGTAATGCTTTCACTTCTTGATCGATTAGACTTGTGACAAAATGTTAATCTCAAATTTGTGTCATGAATAAGGCGCCTTGTCTGCCTTGAGTGTGAGAAAACGAATTTTGTGATATTTCTGAAATCTTTGTATGTACCAATGTTCCATTTCTTGCTCCAAGACTATCATAATTGTATAAGTTAGAAAGAGGATTAAAAACACTAATTTGGTGCCTATTTTGTTGCTCTATCTTGTTTAGATAAAAAGTTATAGTGCAAAACATGATTCAAGGGACCCCGGAACTGGTGCTTTTGGCCAATTTCAAGGCAGAAAACTTAAAGCTCCATGCGGCAATGCTTCCCAACAACCTAGGTCAAAATGGTTGTGATTTTCGGCCTTTTCAGGTCAAAAAGCATGGGAAAAGTACAGAAACCTATGAAAATAAGAAAAAGTTGATTTTTGAACAGGGCTTAGCGCCGCATATATGCTGCATTACATGTGCAACTACATTACTTGAGTGGTACAATGGGAAACCGAAGTCAATGGGTTTCGGCATCCCCGTCGTGTGGAGGGAACAAAGTAACCACGTGGATGACTTTATTCTGCATGGTTCAGCCATTACGTGGAATTAGTAAGAAGAAAAAAATGGACCCTCAAGTATCCTAATGTTCCATCCGCCATTCGACCTGTGCCCCATAACAAAGACATACCTGTGCCCAATCCTCCTACCTCCTCAGACACCCTCGATTTGGATGAAGAAGAGCATCCTGTAACGAGTACAGATGAAGACATTGCACATCCCACATCATCACAAGATACCGACTTTGTGCCCAGTGAACTGTCTACAGAACCGCATAAAATCACCCAACACGAACTGAATTACCTCATCAGAGATTTGGACTTACCGAAGTCTAAGGCAGAATTGCTCGACTCACGCCTTCAACAGTGGCATCTTCTTCATGATGATGTCCAAATATCCATGTACCGCACAAGGCAATCCACGTTGGAGACTTTCTTCATCAAACATGGTGACTTTGTGGTGTGTACAGATGTTGTTGGTTTAATGAATGCTCTAAATATAACATACAGAGATGACGAATGGAGGTTGTTCATTGATGCCTCTAAGCTAAGCCTTAAGGCTGTACTACTTCATAACAAAAACGAAAAAGCTGCCATTCCAATTGGATATTCTGTCCACATGAAGGAGACATATGAAAATATGCAATATCTGCTTCACCACAAACTACAACGCTCACAAATGGAGCATATGTGGTGATTTGAAAGTGGTCAGCATGTTACTTGGTCTCCAGCAGGGTTACACGAAGTACTGCTGCTTCCTTTGCGAGTGGGACAGCCGTGCTAGGTCACAGCATTATGAAAGGAAGGAATGGCCTCTAAGAGAACGTTTAGTGCCAGGTGTGAAAAACATTTCGTGCGAGCCATTAGTAGAGCCAAGCAAAATACTTCTACCACCGTTACATATTAAGTTAGGGCTTATGAAAAATTTTGTGAAGGCACTCAATAAGGATGGAAAGGCATTTAAGTATCTTTTCCAGAAGTTCCCTCGACTCAGTGAGGCAAAAATCAAGGAAGGCATATTTGTTGGTCCTCATATACGAAATCTGATGAAAGATGAACATTTCGACACACTTTTGGAGGGCGCAGAAAAAGAAGCTTGGGTCTCGTTCAAGTCAGTCGCAAAATTTCCTTGGAAACAACAGAGCTCCAAATGCAGATGAATTGGTGGATAATATGTTGAAGGCGTACCAAAGAATGGGATGTAACATGTCTCTAAAAATTCATTTCCTCCATTCCCATTTCGACTTTTTCCCGGCAAACCTTGGTGAAGTAAGTGACGAACATGGGGAACGTTTTCATCAGCAGATTTCAGCTCTTGAGAAACGTTACCAGGGCAAGTGGAATTCATCTATGCTGGATGATTTCTGCTGGTCAGTAATAAGAGAGACTACACAGTCAGAGTACAAGAGACAGGCCAAGAGGAAACGACATTGAAGTGAGTGTGCTCCTTAAAATACATATATGTTGTGGGATAAATTTTTACCAGTACTTACACAATAATTACCATATCATCTTAAAAACGCGAACTAATTAAACAATTTCACTATCATTTTCAAATTCAGCATGCAAAATACATAAGAATCGGCTACTTTCATTAAAGATACAAAAAATTCCTTAAAATTTGTTGACCAGTGTAATCTATAGAGAAATAATGAAATCAAGGGTAAAAAATGAAAAAAATGACAAGCAAAGTGATATCATAAATTTTTCGACATGATTACAACTACAACTATTATGATAATATTTAAACATTTTAATTACAAGAATAATGATCATTTAGAAAAATGTCCAGTTACAACAGTTCAAAGTGACAACACACTTTCATTTACATAATTATCTACAGACATAAAATATCAGGTCATCCCATAAGTAATGTCGTTTTTTACGATAGATTAAGTTTAAACTAGTCCTACTCGATTTAAGCATAAATTTTCCAAAGGTTATATATAAGAGGAGATTTATCGTGTTTCGCTACATACTTTACAGACCTTGACCAGTGAAGATGTGTGTTTTGCTTTATGTGAACCCCTCATAAACATGGCGATATCAGAAGAGCATCTCAGACATATAATGCTTTACAAGTTCAAAAAAGGGAATAGTGCTACTGAAGCAACACGAAACATTCAGGAAGTTTATGGCAACGATATTCTGCATGTGAGTAAATGTCAAAGATGGTTTCAAAAGTTTAGGAATGGTGACTGCTGTTTAACAGTTGCAGCATACTCTGGACACCCTGCTGAGTTCGATGATGACCTGCTGTTAGCCGCACTTGAAGAAGACTGTTCAACAACTGTCAAAGAATTGGCCCAGAAACTCAATTCATCCCCATCCACCATCCATCAACATTTGCAACTCAGGAAAGTGCCTAAGTTAGGAAAATGGATGCCACATGAATTGTCAGTCGACAATCTGAGGGTGCGGGTAAAACATTAGCACAGCTCTTCATTCCCGTGAACTCCAAGATCCATTTTTTCACCATTTAGTGACTGGTGATAAAAAGTGGATACTGTACCAGAATGTTAAGCGCCATCAACAGTAGGTTTGTGCCGGAGAACCAGCGACACCACAGCCAAAACCAAATCTTCACCCTCGGAAGGTGTTGCTTAGTGTTTGGTGGGATAAAGGTGGTGTAATACACTTTGAAAACTTACCACACAACCAAACAATCACCGCTCAAGTCTACTGTCAACAACTGGATCGATTGAACACTGCACTAAAAGAAGAGAGACCACCTTTGATTAATCGGAAAGGAATCATGTTCCACCACGACAACGCACATCCTCATACTGCTCGGATCACTTCTGCAAAAATTGAGGAGCTTGGGTGGGAAAATCTTCCACATCCTCCATATTTGCGCCTTCAGATTATCATCTCTTTAGGAGTCTGCAAAACTATCTGGACGAGAAACAGTATACTTCTTTAGATGACCTGCACACCAATCTTTGTATGTTTTTTGCCTCAAAACCACCTGAATTTTATAAACATGGCATTGAAAAGCTTGGAGGACGTTGGCAGTGTGTCATTGATTCCAATGGAAAATATATACACTAGATAAAAAAGTTTGAATTTTTTTTTTTGTCCTTCAAATTCCGATCTAAAAAACGACATTACTTATGGGATGACCCGATATATATACACACACTTCCACATATTACAGTATTTTTAAGTTTTTATACGATATATTAAAAATATGTATTAGTGAGATGTTAGTTCAATTAGGTAAGTTTACTTAGGTTAACTAATATATGTATAATTTAGACAAATATTTTAATACTACTATAATTATAATAGATTGAATTGACACATTTTCATATGTAGACATTTATTTGAATGAGGATATAATTAAGATATGAAAATAATGAATATACGCAACAGTGTTGTAACTCTGAAGCATTGTAACATTGATAATGTAGTGCCGATAAAGAAAACCTTATTACGTTTATTAACACACTACACACAGAAAAATAGCACATGACAAAAAGCTTATACACACAAACACCACCAGCAAAAAGTCAAGTCGAGTGAATTCTAAACATGTGCAACATTGCATTATTTAGCAAAAGCCATAAATCACCTGCACCTGCTACACTTGCAAACATGCCAACATTGCAACATTGGCACCACCACAGATACATCTCCACCAGGAGCGGAGCGATATACAATATTAAACATAATTAAAAGTAATAAAAATCTGGACATGGTTGAAAACGTACAGCTCTTCCAGAGCGGGTTTCTTGAGTTTTTTCACAGATGTCTCTTTAGCTGAAGTTATAGACAACTGAGTTTCTGAAACATTTGGGTCTTTGCGAGAAGGAACTGGTGGTTCATTTACATATGAATTAAAGTATTAAAACCAGCAAAAATATTTGCTTAAAAATATCGCAAATTGTGACACAATAATTTGCAATTTTTTTACCCCTGAATGAGTTTACAATTTTAAAAGAAAAAATAGCTATAGCTAATAAGGCTGGATATCCGGCCATTATCGTATATCTGGCCACTACCGGATATCCGGTATAATTAATTTTCCGGATATCCAGTATCCAGCAAAATTATTATCCAGTGCATCCCTACTAATCCAAATAAAACTAATATTCGGAATTCGGTATCCGGCCGAATAGTTTTGCACCAAATATTCAGTGAATTTTAGTATTCAGTACATCTCTAATACTCATACATAATGTTACACACAGACCATGCATGGGACAAGGAACTCTTCTGGGAAAATTAAATCCACTACACTGCGTTCCAAATTATTAAGCAGATTACATTTTCTCCAATGTTTTCAAAAGTTTTTCCCCGATTTCAATGAAATTTGTAGCAAATAATCACTATATATAGCAGCATTGATGGTATTCATTTCGATAAAATATTTTGATAATTAAAATAATTATCTCATTTTATTGAAAAATATGTAAAATATTGTGTTCCGAATTATTAAGCAAGTATTCTATTTACGGATGTAAATGGTGAAAATGGGTAAGAAGAAGGATTTAAGACCAACTGAGAAAAGAAAAATAGTCAAGTTACTCGCTGAAAATATAAAATCTATTGAAATTGCGAAACAGTTTGGCAGAGCTTATCGAACTGTAAACAAGTTTGTAGCGGATGGTACCAAACTGAGGCAGCGAAGTGATAAAGGAGCGATAAGAAAAGTGACAAGGCAGCAGATATCTGTAATCAAGCGCAAATTGCAAAGCATCCATTGTCATCAAGTAAAGAGGTTTTTGAGCAGGCTGGCATACATAATGTACCAAGAACATCTCGATGTGGAATCCTCCAAACAATTGGCAAGACGTGTAAACCTACGATTCAGTCACCATTAACACCCAGGTACAAGAAGCAGCATGTTGAATGGGCGCGTCAGTACGTGAAAACAGATTTTAATACTGTATTGTTCACCGATGAATGAAAAGCAACCCTTGAGGGTCTTGATGTTTGGTCAAGAAGATGGATTGACGAGAGCCAATTTCTCCCATCGAGATTAAGACGCCAACAAGGTGGAGGTAGTGTCATGTTTTGGGCAGGATTGATAGGCAATGAAGTAGCTGTCCCATACAGAGTGCCTGATGGTGTAAAAATGAATGCCCAGTCTTACACAAACTTTCTAAAAGAAAACCTCATTCCATGGTAGAGATTGGCCCTTAGCAACCCATCTTCTTGACCAACCATCAGATCCCTCAAGGGTTGCTCTTCATTCATCGGTTAATAATACAGTATTAAAATTTGTTTTCACGTACTGACGCGCCCATTCAACACGCTGCTTCTTGTACCTGGGCGTTAATGGTGACTGAATCGTAGGTTTACATGTCTTGCCAATTGTTTGGAGGATTCCACATCGAAATGTTCTTGGTACATTATGTATGCCAGCCTGCTCAAAAACCTTTTTACTTGAGGACGATGGATGCTTTGCAATTTGCGCTTGATTACAGATATCTGCCGTCTTGTCACTTTTCTTACCGCTCCTTTATCACTTCGCTGCCTCAGTTTGGCACCCTCCGCTACAAACTTGTTTGCAGTTCGATAAGCTCTGCCAAACTGCTTCGCAATTTCAATAGATTTTATATTTTCAGCGAGTAACTTGACTATTTTTCTTTTCTCAGTTAGTGTTCAGTCCTTCTTCTTACCCATTTTCACCATTTAGATCTGTAAATAGAATACTTGCTTAATAATTCGGAACATCATATTTTACATATTTTTCAATAAAAAGAGAATTATTTTAATTATCAAAATATTTTATCGAAATGAATACCATCAGTGCTGCTATATATAGTAATTATTTGCTATAAATTTCATTGAAATCGGGGAAAAACTTTTGAAAACATTGGAGAAAATGTAATCTGCTTAATAATTGGGAACTTAGTGTATAGTCTGAATAAATAATGGTAAATGACACATTAAAGTTTTTCTTTTTCGTGATGGAAGCCCAACGTGAGCAACGGGTCATGACTAGGTCATGATTTAATTTTTCCAGAAGAGTTCCTTGTTCCATGTGCAGTCTGTGTAACAAAAGTTTCTCAGGTGACCATATGTGAGAGCCACACATATATGATAAAATATTAAAATGCACAAATAACAGCTCCTGATGCATTTTCTCATTCTTATATGGAAAAAGGTCGCGGACTGGATTTTGGGTTAAATCCACTAATATTTAAGGGTAGCGCAAGTTTGAAGAATTTTGCCACCTCAAACTGTGTAATGATACCAAGGCTTCGAGTTGCACCACTTCTAAATATGCACGAATCAATCCAGTTTTTTTTTTTTTTGTCATCATTAGTGGTTATGAAATATCGACAAATATCATGAGAGACATTTTTCATTTTAATTTTTTTTGGACCACTATAATAATAAATAATAATAATAATATATACACTTTTTAAAATATTCCTTTTAAAGTGGTCTGTACTTACTTTATGGCTATGCCAGTGAGTTTTCTGGCAAGTTGTATCACAATAGCTGACTCTGTAGCATTTAGTACATCTTTTCAATTTAGTTCCAGGTGCTGGAAGCCTAGTACAAGATGCGCACTTATTGGGAGGATTTGGGATCATCATCCTTTGCGTCACTGCCAATTCAACCACAGGTTCCCCAGCCTTCAAACAAAATTTTTAATGAGTATTTTGTAATCCATGTCCAATTTAGACCTACTTGTATCAACTGACCTAGAGAGGTTTGTTAGCTAGGTGATAACCCAGAAACAGCATGTTTTATTATGTGCTCAAATATTGAACCTTTAAATCGTATGACGACTAAAATTCTACTCTAAAATTTTAAGAGCTAAATAATGAAATTATTATTTATTATGCAAGAGCTTCAGATTATATTATATATATACATACCGGTATATATTATAAACCTTGCTGTATTTCATCAACTTTTTGAACCTCTGACACGAGTACTTTGCTTAAACAACTGAAGACTGTTCTCAGTACAACTATAATTCAGCTATTTAAAAGCTTTGCCAAGGAAGAGAAAATTCTTTAACCCTCCCAAGAAAAAATATTTAAACAAAAGCTCCATTATTATTATTCTCTGTAGCAATAGTTTTTTATTTCTGGAAATATCAAACCAAGTTACAAAAAATGTATTTTGTTTATGGAGAATATGAATGTGTTTTAAGTACAATAACAGCACTTAAACAAGATGGAGAGAGAAAAAGCAATAAGTAGGAAACTAAAGGCTAGTGAAACTCGAACCTGCATCGCTTGGTTTCAAAGTCAACGCTCTTACCGATCACGTCATAACAGAACCCCAAGAGGTTTATTGAAGCTAGGCAAATATTTATGCTGTTTGACCAAGATCCATTCACCTCCCTCGCTTTTACGTAGCATATGAATGAGAGTCCAATTTGTTGCCATTTCCCTTTTTATCTAGTTTGTGCTGAACTGACCCCATTGAATGTCGTCATGAACAAGCACTAAACAGTAAGGTGTCCACGTACGAGTATTTTCATATCCCTCTACTTTTTTCACGGTTATTTACAATCAATATTTACAAGTCAAAATATACACCTTCACTATCGCTAAAATCGTACATGATAACGAAAACCACTTATTTATAAGTGGAAAAGTATTAAAGTACCACAACCTTTAACTTAAATTAAATCTACAGCATTAAGGGCTACCAATCATTTATTTTAATATGACAGAAATTTATAATAGGTTATTCACTTAATTTTTTTAATAAAATAAATTTCCCTAAAATGGCAGTTGACCATTTGACTAAGATTTGTTTTCACTTTTAAATACTGTACAGTACGGTACACAAAGTTAATGCATGAAAAACACAGTGTATGGACAGAATCATATAGCATAATAATAATCATAAAAAGGCAGACGTGGGTCATTCTCTGTCAGATCAACCAGTGCCTAACACCCTCATCTCTCAGATTTTGCTGAAATTTGGTTTATAGGGAGTTTGTGGGCCCTGAATCCATTTCTGAAATTATAAGGTCAATCCAACCAACGGTTCAAGAGATATGACCTTGGGAAATTTGAGGTCACTTGCGAGGTCACTAACATTTGGCAACCCATAACTTGGGTAATAATGGTCACAATTATATAAAAGTATATATTAGGGTGGTCCAAAACGTTAAAGCATCGACTAAGTTCTCTCCACAAGGTTGGTTTTATGCCTCTTGGTGTGGACAGTATTTGTGCAAAGTTTCACGTTATTCGGTTAATATTTAGGGGTCGCCCCACTTGCCCCCTTTTTGAAAATTTGGGAAAATATATAGACAACTGAATAACTAAATTTTTTTTTGGTTCTCAAAGAATATGAAAGAAAACAGTAAGACAATAGGACATGATAATGGGTGTATCTTCATTATTTCTTCTGCATCAGAGTCGCCTTGGATGGTATTGGTATCTGTTTTCGGTGGGCGGCTACGAGTTGTAGGAGGTACTGCTTCTGGTCCTCGTTTCGTGTCAAAGTGTCATTGTAGCGTTGTGCGAGAGCAATACCTTGCTCGGCAGCATCATTGACGACTTTCATCTTTAAGGCGCGATCTCTAAGTTCCCTGTAGTTCTTGTCATTTGGCCATTCCCGTGGATCTTTTTGAAGTAACTGGCGCGCTTCCTCCTTACCTCCAACTTTCAAGGCATCAAAGAGGGTCAATGTCCTTTTCGTGACGAAGGATGCCACATCATTTTCAACACCAGCTTCCGCCATGTCGATTCGTCGGGGGCAGCCATTCTTTTGGGGATGTTGGAGGTGTTGAACCATTCTCCTTTTGGTATCAGGATCGATCCTATTATCGAAGAAGGCCAGTCCAATCAGATGCTCCGACAAGTACCACAGGTGGCGTCTTAGAGCTGTCTTCGCCGCTTGTGCAGCTCCTCCGTGTGGATATTTTTCCAGAAGATGCAGCATTTTGAGATCATTGAGAGGAGCTTGTGTCCCCATTGGCGCTTCATGCCAGTACTTGACGTAAATCAGACTGACAAATAAAGCCAGCTGAGTCACGTTTCGTTCTTCGCGTGCTGTGAGCTTGAATTGATAGTGAAAGAGGTAGATTTTGAGCGCATAAATCGCCTTCGCCATCCATCTCGCGTGGTGCATGGGACCCGGAGCTCGGATAAAGAGTTGGCCACCAGTCTTTCCCCCCAGGAAGAGCAAAGATAGTTCAAGGAACTCCTTGTAGTCGTCACGAGGTTGGCTTGCCTGAAGAGCGTTAGGTAAGTAAGTGAGCATCTCTTGGAGTTGAGGGTTCTCGAACAAGCTGTCCGATGCTGAGACAAATGCTTCGTGGGAGAGAGATGGCCATTCCTTTTGAAATCGCTTAAAAAGGCCTGTTTCAGGACTTCCTGTTGAGCCAAATATTGAGGCAAAGACATCAGCAAGTACGACTTCAAGTATATGATGTCGACAACCGATCCAAACTAGCTCGTGACCCAATGCTTCTTCAATCCTGACACAGGCTCCGCGATGTAAACCCGTGTTTGACGCAGTGGTATCGAAGACGAGACCACCTTTCACATGCTGTTCCACGTTCCATAATTTCATAGTTTGAAGGCATGCCTGGGCCTGTGCTTCTCCAGTTCCTTGTTTCATCTTTGGGACACCAAGCAGCTTCTCCTGTCCATTGAATGTTATAAGGATTGCTATCCGATGCACATTCGTCTTCTTCCCTTCAATGCCGGGGAGAAGCTTTCCGTCCCAATGGAGAAGGACAGGGTCTTCTCTAGCTGCCTGTTCTCGCCCACTTTTTCTGTAGCGATGAATAGAGCTCCGAGAGCACGTCATCCCAGACAGATCATGCCCCGCGGCCTGTAATACAGCTCCAGTTACGAAAACAGCATTCCGGTCAGAAAGA
Source organism: Bathynomus jamesi (assembly GCA_023014485.1). NCBI lineage: Eukaryota > Metazoa > Arthropoda > Malacostraca > Isopoda > Cirolanidae > Bathynomus > Bathynomus jamesi. Next base: position 15,154 of record JAJOZX010003856.1, read on the forward strand.
TTGGTGCGATCCATTGCTCCAATGACTTCTGGAGATTGGAAAATGTTCGTAACCTTGTTCTTGGGACGCTTTGGTGCCGGAGCTTCAGACGAAGGAGGAATCGGAACCGATGGTCTATAGTCGTCGTCGTCTTGCGAAAAAAGGGAAGAAGAAGAAGAAGAAGAGGAAAGATCAATTGATGACACTCCTGCTTCTTCCAAATCTTTCTGTGTTGCTGCATGCCTTGCCTTCCTCTTGGCTTCCTTCTCCATTCTGGATCGCTTTCTGTCCTCTTGTGTAGTTGTTTCCTTATCAATGCCAGCCATGCTGCAAGAATTGACGTCCTTGCGCTGCATGGACAGGAAATTTCGGTCCTCAACGTTGACGATTGTGCTCATGGCATCACTGGTTGCGGTGTCAAACAGTTCCTGGATGTCCGCTTTGAAGATGTCTTCATTCATTCTATCGCTGGCACGTTGCCTGGTCCTGTGCTTCTTGAGTGTTTTGTAGCGGTCTAAAAGCTTTGAAAGCTTACGGACACAAGAGTCGATCCGTTGAGTTGGGATCCGCGCTCGGGTCCAGACTTCAATCACCCTCTGGCATGCCTGGTTCAGACTGTCGGAGGTGGTTTGCTTTTGATTGATGTGGTGGTATTGCCCCAAGAGGAGGGCGTCAAGGCATGTAGGGAGCCTTGACGTGGATAAAGTTCCAGTTGCCATCCCTAGAAGCCAAACTTTTGGAATTGATCGAGTTTGAGCCATCGGACCTACGGAAGAAAAAGTACATTATATAATATATATATTCAGAGTGGGGCGACCTCTAAATATTCACCAATCACGCTGCAATTTTGCACAGACCATGTGGACACTAAATGTACAAAAACCACACTTGTGGAGACTATCTAAGACAATTTTGAAATTTCCCCCTATGGATTTGGACCACCCTAGTATATATATTTAGAATCAGAAAACAACAAGGAATCCAAATATGCAAGTTTTAGAACTCTAGGTTGAAAAATAAAAAAGTTACACTGTAACCAAAATTTGAGGTCACGATTTGACCTCTGGGGTATCAAATGAGAATTTTTTTTTAAATGTAAAAAATGAAGGCATAGGCATTGGCTATTAGAATCAGCAAAAAAAAGTTTGTTTATGTTAGTATTTTTCATGTAACTAACATATAAGTGAACACCATATTCATAAGTTGTGCGTCAATTCTACCTATTTTTTCACACTTAAGCTCATAATTTGACCTATAGAAATTAAAATTACATTTTTTTATAGATATAAAAACAAAGGCAAAAAATTTAAAATTGTATTTCACTACTAATCTACACTGGCAATAATACAGTGCCCGCGAAAAGTATCCGATCACCCTTGAAATTTGTATTTTTTACATAAAAAACAATGTTTAAATGTATACTAACCTTATATTAGTATTTTGTCATCTGTCCTTTGGTTTGGATGACTTGTTCTAGACGTTTTGGCATGGATTTAATCAAGTTTTGACAAACTTCCACTGATATTTCCTTGCACCATACCTTTTTGATGGCCTCTTGTAATTTTTCGACTGAGCCAGTGTCGTGGCATTCAACCTTATTTTTTATTATTAGCCACAGATTTTCTATCGGATTGAGATCTGGACTATTACCAGGCCAATCCAAAATATCAAATTTATTGTCAGTAATCCATTTTGTCACTATTTTGGCCCTGTGACATGGTGCACCATCATGCATGTATGTTTTTGTCCTTTGGATTGCCATTGCCATTGGAAGTTTATCCTGTAGCATTGCTAAATACCGTGCACCATTCATAGTTGTGTTCTTCGGAAGAAAATATAAGTTTCCACGCCCATAGTAACCGAAACAACCCCAAACCATCACACTTGGAGGGTGTTTCATTGTCTTTAGGGTCCATCCTATTTGAGCCAATAGGCCGGCGAACCTTTTTTGGACAACTTCTGAATGTCAAAAATGTCGACTCATCGCTAAATAAAACCTTCTTCCAGTCATCAACAGTCCAATGAATGTATTTTTTACAAAATGCGACACGTTTTTTACGCATTTTTTCATTAATGAACGGTTTCTTAGCAGCATGGCGAGATGGTAATCCGAGTTCTTTTTGGAGCCGCTCCTGGATAGTTCGTTCAGAAACACCAGATAACAAATTATTCATATTAAATTTTATTTCTTTCGCAGTTATTGTTGGGTTTTTCAATACTAAACGTTTCATAAGTTTGTCTGTTCGCGAATTTGTTTTTCTCGGTCTGCCAGATCGTTTTTTAGGGACTGGCGTGGTTAGGCCACCATTGTTCTTAGCCCGTGAAACCCATAAATTAACGGTACTTTGGGATATGTTTAATTCCTTAGCTATCTGTCTCTGTGATTTCCCACATGCATGCAAAGCAACAATAGCACCTCGACAATCACTCTTAAGTTGTTTTTTAGCACACATTATATATAAATTTTATTTACACCACTTTCTGTAAAAAAAAAAAAAATCAAGAAATTTACACAAACAGTGAAATCTGACAAATTTGAGACACAGCCACCCGCAACGAAGGCTACCAGAACACTAATTTGAGAATGCGTTGGATAGCTCTCATATCAGCGAGCAACCTCAAAGTTACCAGATGTCGCTAGAACAAATAGAAAGTGAATTACGTGTCTCTGAATATCAAGGGAAAATATTGTATTTTCTTGAGTGATCGGATACTTTTCGCGGGCACTGTAGTTATAATAGTGAAAGGGGAAGACCTACTTAGAGGATTCATGTGCTAGCCTAATACAATTTTTGCATGCTCGATGCTCTCATCAATTTCTTTTTGTGGAAAAATGTATTGAATTCTGCTGCCTCCTCTTAGGGTAGGACAACTCATTACAGTTAATATATGATGTCCTGGCACTGCACATGAATCCTTGTTTGATGGATAATAATATGCACTTGATCCTGATGACCCAGAGGGATGTAGAAAGTTCACAGTGAAATCATCAAACTCTTCACAATATTCCTCCACAATTCCATACCAAACTTGCATGTCATAAATGCAGCCAACATACTCTCCTGGTTTGACACATTTTAGGTTACCAAGCATTGCAGGTTCATTAGTAAAATGACTTTTCCTTATTCTTTTCTTTTCTCCAATGCCACTTGAAATGGGATACACCATCAGTTCTTCCTTGTTTAGGGGAACAAATCTATGATATTTCTGAGTTCCAGGAATAGCCCTACTATCCTTGAATCGATGTTCCAACCGTTCTTCTGCATCTTTCAAATCAGCTGTAGTTACAAAGAAAAAATTTATCTTCTTGCTCAAGTTTTCTTCACAAAACTGAAACATGTGTTCTGGTGTAAGAATTTGCCTCTCTGTAGTTCTCTGCAAACTGGCACGAGCAGTAGCTCTTTTCACTGTTCCTCCAATCCCATCACATGCATTTTTGCCATGGGATGTAGCAAAGAAGTGCCATTCACAAGACAGACCAAAATCCTCTTCATGGTAACAGAGATTTGTGAAGTTGTATCTGTTCTTATATTGGCCAGCACATCCATCTGAGAAATAGTGCACCTTCTTCAATTGTGGGCATCTGAATTTAACATATGTCATAAGCTTCAATATGAATGAGTAAACCATTATAGTGTTGTGTTTTAGTGATGCAGATAAGAAACAGACACTAAAATGGCTAAGTTCCTGGTCTGCAGATGATCTATAATAGATGACAAAAGGGTGAACTGTACACTGTGAATTGTCCCAGTGAAACCCTTGGGCAGCATCCTGGACAATGAAAGAATAATTCTCAGAGAAATCACCTACTATAACTACCTCGCTCTGAGGTGGTAGTGTTTCTTTCAACTGCTTGAAGTACTGTGATTGTTGCTGAGCAACAAAGTGATGACGAACCATGCGGGATATTTTCATGCTTAGGGATGATAAGTATTCATGAAGTGGCTCCACCTTATCAACCATTGTACAACGGTCAACAGTCACCCATTGCTTGTAAGATATTTCATTTGGAGCTGATTTCACACTGTCAAGTAACTCAAGAAAATCCAGGACACCCTCTTCTCTTGGGCAATCATTGCAAAGTTGCATCATGCAAGTCTCTCTTTCTGTACTGCAGACACTGTAATCCATAAGATCCTTGTATGAAAGACCTCTTTCTCCCAATGCAGCCAGCTGCAATTTTGGATTTTGATGGTATGTGCAGACACAGACAGAATGAGTCCCACCACTACCGGCAAGCACACAATATGATGGCCGTAATTTTGCAAATGTGGAAAATCCTATTTTGGGATTCTTTTCATCATTTTTATATAGTTCAAACATCTCTCTTAAATTCCCGAGGACCAATCGTTTTTGCACCTTCATTGCACCTTCAGCACTGATAACTTTCACGCAATCCTTTTGGCCAGGACACATACGACTAACCTCTTCTGACTCATAGAATCTTCTAACTATATCTTTGTGTTCTTCAGATATCACTTTTCCTTTGCTCATTAGTGGAATCTTGGAAGGATTCCATGTTCTGATTTAAGTGAACGGCTTCTTTTCACCATGTATGTTGTAGTTTGAAAGAAACTAGCTGTTTTTTCAATTGTGTATGTGTGAGTGTCAATATTTGTAGTTTGTGATGGTGACATTTGCTCTCCAGGAATGACTGTTTCAATTCATTCATTAATTTGTCTAGATGTTTTTCAGATTTAGTTTCAGGTTTTGAAGTATCACTTACCTCCTCGGTAATTTGAACACCATAACTGAGTTCTAGCCTCTCCTTCAGGTGTTTCTGAGCAGATGATAGCTTACCACGAGCCTTGCGCTTTTTCTGGCTTAATGACAGCCCTTCTGAAAAGAACAGAAAAAAAGGTTTCACACACCTGAATATTAGTAATTAAATATTAATTATAGTACCTTAAATGCTATATAATTGGCTATATAGTAGATCAAACAGACCTTGTAGTAAAGTATAAGTTATTATATTAATTACTTACTTTTTTTAACTGGTGTTTGGTCCAGAAATGCTAGAACTGGTTCAACTGAAGTTGAAGGATTTTCCTTTATCAAGCAATCACTGTCATTGTCCAGATCTTGAATTGAAGAGATGTTACTCAAGCCACTGATAGTAGATGATTCATTTGAATCCTGCTCAGACTTGTTTTCAGTGGTACTAAGTATAGTGGGGTTTTTCATTATCAGTGTCCAGCAGTTCACACACAACAATGAGTCTTTTTTCACTCTTCCAGCACATTTTTCAACAAGTACATCAGTCACTTTTCTAAGATTGATTGTTATGCGTTTCTTGTGTTTTTGAATAGGGTCCTGGCAGTATTTCAAGTGCCGAACCATTGTATTTTGATCTGTAAAGATATAGGATTTACAATTAGGTAATATATATTTTTTAGAAAATATATAGCTATACACACTTAATATTTTAGGCCTTGATAGTCTCTGAGGCTCATTAAAACACCATACCCACCAGCCACCCACAGTGCTGGCTGGAACTGTACTAACCTGTAGACAAGGAATTTTGCAACTATCTGTGTTGATTCTGCACTTAGACAAGTAGCAACATGTTTCAACAGGTTTGTTTAGGCTACATGTGAGCTTAGTCTTCCCCTTTCACTATTATAACTATTATTGCCAGTGTAGATTAGCAGTGAAATACAATTTTTATTAAATTCTTGGAGCTTGAGGTCAAATTGATAGCTAAGATATAAAAATTCCTTGAAATGACAAGCAATTTATAAATATGGTGTTCACTTATAAGTTAGTTACATGAAAAGTACCAACATAAACAAACTTTTTATGATTGTTTCTATTAGTCAAGAACTCTGACTTTGTTTTTTATATCTATAAAAAATGTAATTTTAATTTCTATAGGTCAAATTATGAGCTTAAGTGTGAAAAAATAGGTAGAATTGACGCACAACTTATGAATATGGTGTTCACTTATATGTTAGTTACATGAAAAATACTAACAAACAAACTTTTTTTTGCTGATTCTAATAGCCAATGCCTATGCCTTCATTTTTTACATTTAAAAAAAAAATTCTCATTTGATACCCCAGAGGTCAAATCGTGACCTCAAATTTTGGTTACAGTATAACTTTTTTATTTTTCAACCTAGAGTTCTAAAACTTGCATATTTGGATTCTGTCATTTTCTGATTCTAAATATATATACTTTTATATAATTATGACAATTATTACCCAAGTTATGGCTCGCCAAATGTTAGTAACCTCACGAGTGACCTCAAATTGCCCGAGGTCATATCTCTTGAACCGTTGGTCGGATTGACCTTATAATTTCAGAAATGGATTCAGAGCTCACAAACTCCCTATAAACCAAATTTCAGCAAAATATGAGAGATGAGGGTATTAATTTCAATTTTTTTTGGTTGATCTGACAGAGAATGACCCGGGTATAACTTTTATTCTGCATGAAATTTGTATAGTCAGTTTTATAATTGTTCACACATTTTGTTGTACACTTGTAGCTATAAAAGAACGCGAACTAAGTGCCTTATCTTAGAGAGAAGTTTCTCTATACAATAAATAGTCAAAATTCACTGGTTGGTATGATTACACCAATAAAGACAATATATTTAAGGAAGGAGTGATTCGAACATTTTAAAATTGTTTTACAGAAAAAGAAAAAATTACAGTTATTCCCGTAACGATGTTCAAATATCTGTGTGCAAGACGGGCCACATCGTGGTCAATGTCATAACACCACTTCCCGTCGACCAGCAGCGAAGTTAAGCAGCATTGGGTCGGATAGTAGTAGTAGTAGTAGTAGTAGGATGGGAGGCCGTCCTCCGTGTGCAGATTACGTAGTGACCCGTGGTTTGGATCCCACGTAAAACTGTAGGTTCCCTCCGTCATACGACTTTGAATGTTGCAAAAAAGGTTAAACAACCCCAACAACCACTATGTAAAGAAACAATGACCTTCTAAATAAGCCCTTACATGCTATCTAACATTTATCACAAATACTTCAACTTACAAAACTTCATTCAGAAAAATTATAAAAATTACAAAACTTTTCGAAGTTTCAGAACTTACAAGTCAGAATTTGCCCCCAAGATTTAAACCAAAATCACTGATTTTTAGTTTCATTGATTAATCGGTGAAAAGGATGATTATCTATTACTTTCTTTACATGTAGGAAAGAGGGGCCAAGAAAAAATGCTAACTCCCATAGAAGAGAATCAAAGTCAAGGCACAAGGTTTTCGAGATGCCTGGACATTCTGCGTTTGAAAGAAAGATTGGAGGTCATAGAAAGGGAGAAAATAGAATTGAGGAAGATTGTTCCAGAGTTGACTGGTTGAGTAGATGAAAGACTGAAAATACTGACTAACCCTTGCGTTAGAGAGAGTTGGACAGAAAAGGAATGAGAATGTGTTGAAAGTCTGGTACTGCATGCTCTCCCCTTCGAGGCGGCAGCATGCAGTTAGTGTGTTCAGATCAGTGTCCGATGTGATAGCGACAGTAGAGAGAGTCAGGCAACAGTGCAGCAGAGAGAGAGGGATTGAAGACAGCAAAATTTGGGGAATTGATGAGAAAAAGCTTTTGATTCCACCCTATCAAGTACAGCTATGCGAGTTGAGCTACCCGATACACGAGAAGCGTACTCCATACAGGGTTGGACAAGACTCCTGTAGAAAGATAGCAACTGTGTAGATTTGAGGAAACTGCGGAACTGGTACAGCACACTTAACCTCTTAAAAGCTGTTCTAGAAAGAGTATCTGTAGCATGTCAAAATAGGTGTAGTGTGTAAGGAAGTTGATCTGGTGGATTTTAGCATGGAATTTGATGTATAGCAAAACAGATTTGGGGCATGACACAAAGTAAAAAAAATTTCCTTCATTCTACCATGGGATCGAGTGTTGTGTCGCTAAGTTGGAAATGCAGTTTGGTCACATCATAAGGCGAGCTTTAAATTGATGAGTGGAAAAAAAATAGATGCGAGTTATCTAGCAGATGACCTTGGTAAGGACAACAGATTTACATATAACAGCAATGTCAATTGAAATATATGGGACATATCCGGCTTCATGGATACCAGCTCCCTGTATCTGTTACAAAGATCCTGATTGGCTAGCTAGAATTAGTTACGTGGGAACAACTGATCAATGTAAAATTGCCACATAACCTAGGCCCTAGGGCAATATATACGAGGGGCAGTCAGAAAATAAGTTTACACAACGTATAATTTTGTAACTAAAGGACCTACATTGATTATATTTGTATCAGGTGCATTCGTTAATCATTGTTGGCAACAATGCACATCGATTTGGCTGCCATCTACCGTACATTGGTTATACGAGCCCATTGAACATGGCAGGTCAACTTGAACAGTGGTCCAGGCACGAGGTGCATGCAGTTATTTGATTTTTTAATGCAAAAAATGTGTCCATGGCAGAAATTCATCGCCAGCTGGTGGAGGTGTATGGGGAAGATGTAATGAGTTGGCAGAAACATCTTGGCAGCCACAAATTTCAAAGTGATGGCGAGGTGGAAACAGCTGAGATGATGGTTGAGAACACAGAACACAGACTTCTATCAACAGGGAATCGTAAAGCTCGTCCCACGATATGATAAATGCCGCAATTGCGGCGGGGACTATGTGGAAAAGTAGTGGGATAGCTGTACAATTAAATCTGCATTGTCGTTATTAGACTTGGAAATAAAGAACCCAAAATATATGCCTTATAAACTTATTTTCTGACCACCCCTCATATATGGTTCCTGTGAAACGATGTGGGCCAGATAAATGGTAAAACTTGGTACCCTAAACGATTATGATGGTATCAAACTAATTAAAATCTCTGAAGCAAGCAATAGATGATGTAAATAAATAAATAAATAAAGATACTAGGCCTACAGAGGAAGGGCAGACAATGTTTGAGAAATTAGCACCTAAGTAAAACAGATTATGAGTAGAGTTCTAAATTAAGAGATTTGGCAGAGAGGATCCATAGGTATTACTTTTCAAACCAAATTGCAAACTTGTCGAGTCCCCTTCTGGATAAATGGCATGACTAAAGGGGCATGGGTATCACTTCTCATTTTACACGAGATTTGGAATCACTATAATCTATTGAAGTTGGTATACTACTACTACTACTGCCAAATTTCTCATATTGGCTAAGGCCAAGAGTAGAATGTAAATGAACATATAGGCTAAGATCAGATAAATTCTCATGCTGTTTTAAATCAAAGATATCTCTACTGTGTATAGGGCAAGATTTGGATGTTATGTAAGAATATGGTGAGGAAATTGTTTCAGGGTACAAATAATTATATGATTTTATTTAAAGGTTGAATCAATCAATGAAAAAACTGAACAGCTTGTCAGTTTGCCAGCAACTCCAGCTTGAATGGGTGTAGATGACAGAAGGGCCCACCCATGGACAAGCGAGAAATAGCCAAACAAAGAGTAATTCCTAGTGGGTACTGGGAAAAATTGCAAATGGCACAAGTACAAAGTTCCAGAATCAAGAGCATTGGAGGCTTCTATGGAGTATCCACAAGTAGAACAAGCCATTTCAATTGTTGGTTGCCCAATGAAAGCAAACCAAATTATCTGAAGACCAAGCACAAGGGGTTGATGTGCAGAAATAGGGTTTATTAATTCAGTGTAGCATTCAGAGAGAGTTTCTGGTACATAAGGTATTAAGCATAAATGAACAAAATTTACGAGTTAACATTGGTATGGCTCTGCATGATGAGGGACCAATAATGTATTTTTCGATCATGGTGATGGGTACATGTTATATGGAGTATTGCAGTTTAAGGTGTAAGGTTAATCAATTTTAGTCTTCAAATCTATTTCATTGGTCTATATCAGTTTATTAAGAAACTGTGTACACATCTAATACAGGTATAAATTGCAGGAATGATATTAAGTTAAGTTAGGTATTGAGTTTTAATTGCTAAATTGTAGATGCTAACCATTAGAAGATTTCCCACTAACAAATGGAGTCATTTTGTGCCAACTAATTGAGTTAAATTTGAATGTGAAAGTGAAATTAAGTCATGAGAAAATCATTCTCAAAGTAAAATTAAAGGACTGGCAAACTCGTGTAATAACGTCTTGTTAGTATTAAAGTGTTCCATTATATAAATATTTTTCTATTTGGATATTATTAGTAAAAAGCTTGATATGGAGTATGGTACTGTATAGAGCAGAGACATGGACACTGAAAACAGCTGAAAAGAAACTCCTAAAAAGTTTTGAAATGTGGATTTGGAGAAGAATGCTCAAGATAAGCTGGAGGGAACACCAAAGTAATGATTAAGTACTGCAACAGGTGAGAGAGGAAAGAAGACTCATTAAGGTGATAAGAGAAAGACACAAGAAATTGATCAGACAGGTGTTGAGAGGAGAAGGACTGTTGAAGGTGATGATAGAGGGTAGATATGAAGGTAGAAGGCTGAGGGAAAGGAAAAGGAAAGCAATGCTGGATAATTTGAAGGAAGGCAGGCAGGAGCTACCATGAGGTGAAAAGGATAGAACACTTTGGCGGGACAAACAAGTTGGACCTGCCTGATAAGCAGAACACGATGGATGGATTATTAGCCTGGGGTAGCACTGAGAAGTCACATCAGCTCTATGGGATCGCAATCCTAGTTGGGTGGAGCAGCATAGTCACTAATCTGTGACAGTATCCATAATCTTTCCAGGAAAGATCACGAGAAAAGAAAACATTAAGAATGTTAAAAGAAGAGGAAGGACCAAGTTGGGTGGAAGATTAAGAGAGTTATTGGCGAGTTTCTAATTTTAATGGTAGTTCAAAACCTCCTAAGTCATCACTCCAGTTAAAAATCAGTCACACACTAATTATGAATAGAATGAACTGCACTGACTTCTTGTTCTGTGAGGATTTCAAAAGCCATGAGGACATCTGAAGGAACAATAGAAGATAAGGTGGAGCACTTTCCAAAAATTTTATGGATTTTAAACTTCACAGTTTCCATGACCTGGCAAAAATATGAAAAAAGTTAAAATTTCTTAAATTTATCCTTATTATACACTGAGTATACAGTACAGTAAATACTCGATGAGTCGGACTCTGTCCTCTGTCAAGTGCTATTATTCTTTTGTTTATTTTACTGAGAGAAGTGTTTTATTTCCTATGTTAAGTGCCATTATTATTTTGTTTCTTTTACTAAGTGAAGTGTTTTTTTAATACTGTATTGTGCGAAAAGGTAAACAATAAAATTTTTTGTGCTTCACGCTCAAAATAATTCCAGCAATGCTAAGTGAAACAAAGTTTTATTGTTTTTTAATATTTATTTTGAACATTGTATTAGACTCTCACTAATCAAACTTAAAAGGTTAGAGAGTATTTATGCCTCTTTAGGGGTAAATATGGGGGTAATTAAGGTAATTCATGATGAGTCAGACTGGCTAGAGCCCTATACTGTCCGACTTATCGAGTATTTACTGTATATATTAATGTTCTTACCACCAGAACATAAATTAAATTCAAAATTTTAAAACAATCTAAATATAAAAAAAAACCTCGACGAAACTATTTTTCATTCATCAAAATATGAAGGGAGGGGTCAAATTTTTAACAATTACTATAAATTAAAAAAATTAATTCTACAGCGAGTAAATGAAAAAAAAATCACCTGTATGGCATTTGGAGGAATCCGCGTGTGAAATGATAACTGCTGTTTCAAATCTTCGACTAACGCATCTGCAGATACCCTAATGAAAAACTTTTTTGGCCGTTTAGCCTTGTCCCTCCAGAAAAACACAACATGAATAGTCTGAAATTGTTTACCAATTAATGTCGAACTAAACAGAGGGCCTATAACTAGACTGGTCAGCAACATTTTATCAACATGAAATACTCTGAACCGTACCAACCTGTGATGGCACCCTGTGCAAGGCATTTCTTATGCCCCCCCCCCCCCGCATTAAATTCAGAACATGCAGAAGTTGATTATGATAGAAATACATAAACAATACATAATACAGTACATAATTAAAAATCCAAATTTCATTCTACATGGCAGCTGTAAGACTAACAATTTGGTGCCCCCGACATGTCGGCACCCTGGGCAGCCGCAACGCTCGCCCCTGCCTTGGTACAGCCCTGGAAATACTTAACTTGCTCTAACTTAATCTAACCCAAAAAACATATCAAAAGAAGATAGTCCACTAAATATACACTCCAGCATAAAAGTAACATGCGAAACTGCGTATTTTCCCATACGAAGGAGGATGGGCGTATACTCCCAATCTAGTGAACTGAGACGGCATTAACAGACGAGATGGCCCAGCTTAATTCACCCCAAAAGGAGGCAAACAGACTCCAACCTGAAACCTGTGTCTAATCCTTAATCACCGAGCCATGGGAATTCTTCAATTAAAAGACAAAACTAATCCCAAAACTCCAAAAAACTACTAAAATAATTAAATCCTTACCTTCTGATCTTTAGGAATAGGAACTGATAAGCAACAGAATTCGTCAAATTTGACGGATATTTTGTTGCATTCGTGACATCTTAATGTGGATTTGAACTGTCCTTTGAAAAGGTCATCAATGATAGAGTCATTCCTCGTTTTATGAAGCCTCCACGACTCTTCTGCCGCTTCATGATTGGACCACCCATCCAGATCTGGAGGTTCAGCGATGTATGGCTTCTTCTTAATCCGGTTTAGGTCCTTAACCATTCAAGAGTAACAACAACAACAATGAAGAAAATTTGGAATTTGTTACCATACACAATGTAAAATATTTTTAAACTAAAGTGAACGTGATTGCCACACTCTTCATACCTCATGAAGCCCGTCTAAGAGTTCTACCATAAACTCCTGAGCATCATGCTGCGCGAAGCCAGAAAATTGATTTGCCTTCATAGACATGACACTTTTGAGTTTAGATGGAGCAAAGGATCTGACTGTTCCTGACCACAAAAGCCTCATCAGAAAGTCAAATGAAATGGCCAATTTTCCTCCCATTCCAAGTGGATTTTCTTTATTTAGATCTTGCTGAAAATTACATTCTGAGGACAAAAAAAGTGGCATACATTTTCTTACAGAATTAACAAGCGCAATGACCTCTCCAAATTTATTTGGTCTGGGATATAAAGAGGAATCTATATGAAAACTTTTCATTTTCAAACTGTAAATAATTCACGAACCTAAAAAATAATCTCTCAATTCTCTGGTATTCACCAAACACTGTAAAACACTATTCATGAAACAAGTGTTTCCGATGTTATCCAGGCCTGTCATTCCACGCGGACAAACATTTGGGCCATTCCCTATGTCATTCCCAATATTTGACGAGAGAGAAAATCCAGACATATTGGAGGAATTGGGCAGAGGTTTGCTCGAGGGTGAAACTAGAGTGGTAGGTTTCTGAAAACGAAATAGAGATTAAGATTTGGCTAATGAATATTTACTCCTGAAGGAAGAAAACATTTACCTGAAGAAAAGTATGTGTCAACTTTCATATTATATCAGTTGATATTGTTCTTATATCAATTATTTTAAAACGCATCTAGTCTATACCATTTAATCCTAACAATAAGCAAGGCATTTTGAAATTATTATTGTAGTGTAGGTTTGCTCTAAGTATTTAGACCTCATACCTTTATCTCACTAAAAGCTGGGGGAGCAGGGGGGGCAGGAGGTATGTTTGAATTTTTCTTAGTTTCATTTTTAGCTGCAGGGACCCAAGTGTTCTTCATCACAACTGAGTTATCTGAAATGTTATCAAAACTCTTTCAATTTTACCCATGCGAAGTTCATTACACCTACTAATGAAATACAATACTCTTAGGCACTGAAATACATTTCAAAATAAAAAATTTAAAGTAATTATAACAATAGCAAAACTTATAATCCAATAATATAAAATAGTAATATTTCAGAACAGATGACTGATTTCAATATGACAATTTCTCCAAATATGCTTAGTTAAAAAAAAAACCAACCTGAAATCCGAGCAGCAAAAAATGGACTGTCCCAAAGTTCTATAGTCACCTTCTTTAGTTTGACTTCAATATTAACAGCAGACACTCGAAATGAGCACTGACTGGCAATAATCTCTCCTTTGGTTTGCATAGACCACTCAAAAACTGTGGTCTCGTCAGTATCAGGATAATTCTTGAGAAAATTTCCATCACTAAGAAGAAAAACATTCACAATATAAAAATCAACTTGCGGTATATTTTAATAAAACAGTATTCTAATCTACGTAAGGCCTCCTAATCCACAAGTTATCTAAAAAAGATGCTAGTACCATCGCACAATTTACAGAGCAAACTACTACTACAGTTTTGTAACAAATATCATTAAGCAATCACATATCCCATAATTCCAGCAAATAAAAAAAAACTGCTCAAAGATACGCTTCATTAAGACCTAAAAGATTAGCCTACTAGACCTACCTTGTTGAAAATAAAGCTGTAAACATGTTGGCAAAGAAATCCATTGAAAAAGTTTCTTTGTTAATGTTGGTTACATATAAATAAATATACACAGTTGGGTCTTCATTCCTCTCGACGAAATTTGTCTTTGGATTACAAACTTTAATCACATTCTTATTGGAGGTTTCTTGAATATTTTCATCCAAAGTTTCTCTATCCTTCATAATACTGGGTGGATTTCCCTTAAGTTTATTCATAGATTTTTCTGGCAAAGTGTTCCTTACAGCCTAGAATAAAATTAATGAATTACTTTTAAACCTAATTAATTAATTATTAAAATGGTATAATTAATGAATTATTTTTATCAACTACTACCGAGATAGATGCCATAATGGACGAGTGACCCAACATCACAATCAACAAGCATTTAGGCTACCTTCTCAAAGGTCACCGAGGCTTCAGCCCTAAAACTTCCAATAGCAAATTAATATTTTAAAAAATACTGAACACGCATATTATAGTAATGTTTCTCAACCGGTGTGCTGCGAGATAAACAACATTTTTCAGTTAGCAATGAGTTGCATACAATTAAAATGTTGCTTGTAGAGTGCAATCTGTGTTGTTCCAAAGAGGCAAAGTTAAATAACTAAAGATCAAACTACACTGTGTTCAACTCTTTCCTTCATTTGGATTTAACACTAGAAAGACCACATGTGTCAATTAACGCAATTTTAATTTTTTTTTTGCCGACAAGTCTAACCCTTTAGGCCTTCATACCCTCATCTTTCATGACTTTTAATATTTCAATGGCATCTATATTCATGGTCAGTTTCAGCTTTTCATCTGATACAGAAAACCTATGAGAGAGACCACTACCCTGAAGGACCAGGTGCGTCAAATGAGACATGTACAATATATGGCTATTTTATTTGTTTGTTCATTTCATCAGTATATTCCCGTCTAATAACCATTTCTTTCCCACTTCAGATAAATATATAAATAAAATATAAATAAAATAATAATATAGATAAATATAAATAAATATATAACGCTATGTCTCGCAAAGGACTCTGTAGAACAGGCATTGGAGCAACTTCGAAATATTCCATCTGATGCCTCTGATTGTGATGCATCGCCATCAGACAGTGCATCAGATGATATAGTGAATGCTGCAGTTCAGGCAGCGGCTGAAACTGAGTCTTCTTCTTCCCCTGAATCTGGCGATGAGGAGCCTACTGTACCTTTACCCACTACTGGCAATCATCGTAGATGAGCCCATAGGCGAGATAGTCGTGGTCTTCAATGAGATCAAAGTCATGGGACACATCCTAGATGTAGACAAAGTGATAAACCCGCACAAGATGGCAGTGGAGCAGATGCAGTGGGTGTTGGAGAAGTTATAGGTAAAGATGGATCATCTTGATGGTGGGCTGCCACATCGCAGACTGTGTGAGGATGCCTGCAACAGCAAAACATTGTATGGATTCATTCTGGTCCTACTGCATATTCCACAACACGTGTCAAGGATAGCCCACTTTCATCATTCAGAATTCTCTTTGATGAACCAATGATGAGAAACATCCAAAAGTGTACAAATGCTGAAGGCCAACGAGCTACAGGTGATCCCAACTGGTCTGTGACATTAGATGAATTGGATAAGTTCATTGGTGGACGTAACTTACCCATCAAGAGTATGTGAAATGGCTCCTGGGGATGTCCTATATTCAACAAAACTATGCCACGCAATCGATTCTTGGAAATCATGAAATACCTTTGTTTTGATCTGAAAACTGAGAGGCAGCGAAATCTAGCACAAGATAAGTTTTGTTTGGCATCACAGCTATGGTACCCTTTCATTGACAATTGCCAAAAGGCATTTATTCCCCATCAATATGTCATGGTAGATGAGCAGTTGTTGCCTTGCAAAGCACACTGCAAATTTATCCAATACATGGCAAACAACCAGACAAAGTTGGCTTGAAGTTTTGGATGGCAGGAGATGTGGAGAATAAGTATTTGTTCAATGGCTTCCCTTACCTTGGAAAGGATACCAGAAATGCCAATGTTAGTGTGGCTACTGATGTAGTATTGAAACTGTTGACTCCAGTGTTCAAGCAAGGTTACAACGTCACCTGTGACAATTACTTCACATCACTGGACCTTGCTATACAACTAGCACAGAAAAAAAGCAGCATAATTGGTACAATCCACCAAAATTGCAGAGAGCTTCCTGAAGAATGCAAGGCAACCAAGCAGCTGCACGAAAGTGAAGTGTTCAAATATACAGGACAGACTGCTGTCACCCTCACTTCTTATCAGTGCAAAGGATCCAAGGCTGTGATTCTTTTGAGTAGTCTCCATCCCGATGTTCAGATACCAACAGAAAACAACCCAAAACAAAAACTGGAGACCATTCTATTTTATAACAAAAACAAGGTGGGGGGTTGATGTGATTGATCAAATGTCAAGGTCCTATTCTGTGAAAGCAGCTAGTAGGTGATGGCCAATTCATGTTTTCTATAATGTGCTGGATATGGCCTTGATCAACAGCTGGATCATCTACAAAATGGTGTGTCACTCCAACATTAGCCGCAGAGAGTACATTCAAAGGGTCAGTGAGGAGCTTACTAACAACTCTCCCCTTAGAATTCCTGAGGCTTTCACAGTAGTGGATGTAGACAATGAAGCTGAGAATGCTACTACTCCAGCCAAAGTGCGTCATACATGTGGATCCACAAAATGTAGAAACAGAACCATTGATCTGTGCAGTGTCTGTAGAAAGCCAGTCTGTGGCAAGTGTGTGACCAAAAAGTGTAGAACATGTGCATTATAAACACACAACTGATACATACTTATTAATAATAAATAATTAATTAATTACTGATAAATTGTCATTTTTTCTTTTATGTAATATATATTATTCCTACTAACTGCAGTTTTCTAACCTGTGGAAGGGTAAAAATTAAAAAAAAAATGAACTTGCATCAATTGACGCTTTCCAGTCCTTATAGGCAGTTGAAAATCTCGGTCCTTCTAGTGTTGTCAGAAGGTATACTTTAAGTCGCACATTGGAAAATTCAAAGCAGCCTGATGAGAAGCTGCTGCTGCTGAGCCCAACACACAGGTCTGGCTTTTAGCCTACTAAAACAAGCTGAACTCTCCCATTAACAGCAAATAAAAAGGATATTTAGTTTTTACACTTCATAAATAGCTACTGTATATGGCCTACTCTGAATAGTTTCTGCAGTTATTTTATAGTTACATTTTAGTTTACATGTATACTCTTCTGTACTTTATTGTAAGTGATGATACAAATATTTGTTTAGGATGTTATTTTGTAAGTAGGCTTGCAAGAACAACACAAAAGCATGTGACTTGCCCAGTTCCAGAAGAAAGTGATGAAAATGAGCTTAGCGAAAGTGATGAGTTTAAACCTGCAGCTTCACTGGATGAAGAATGTATGGATTCTGATGGAACTGATACAGGTATGGTACAAAAATGAAAGTGAATATTTTCTATAAATGTATATAATGTGTATGTAGCTATACAGTATGTACAATGTAATGTAATAATATATAAAATATACATAATGTAATATGATGGTACATGCATCTGTAAAAATTAAGATGAATATTTTCTGAATTTTATTTTCAACCATAGATTTTTTTACTACATTGGAATTTTGGCTTTTCTTTGCACCACTTTGTAATAAATTACACACACACACACACACATTATTATTATTTATATATATATATTATATATATATATATATTTTAGTGTAAAGAACGACGCTTGTGTAGAAGAGCATTCCGCACAAGATGAGGAGGGAGAATGAACAAATGAAAACTGAGGTACCACTGGGTGGTACCTCATTTTTCATTTGTTCATTCTCCCTCCTCATCTTGTGCGGAATGCTCTTCTACACAAGTGTCATTCTTTACATTAATTATACTGTGTGTTGTTTGCAGTTAAAATGTGTGTATATATGTATATATATATATATAAAATATCATACCACAATTTCAAGGAGATATTCAACCAAGCTCATATATTCAGACTTCCCTTCAGTATTTTACATTTTTTTGGATGATGATATATTAGATCATATAGTTGAACAGTCTAATCTATATTCAGCTCAAGTAAATTCTGATAGCCCTCTAAAACTCAGAAGGCAGGAACTTGAGCAATTTTTAGAATGTCATTTACATGTCAGTCATACCAAGTCATACATCTACCAAGGTCACAAATGTATTGGAATTCTTCCACCAGAATTCCTCAAATCAAGTGATTTCTAGGGAAAGATGGGGAAAAAAATTAAAAGATTTTTACACTTTAATAGTAACACCAATATGCCAGAACCTAATGATAGGAGTAAGGATAGGCTTTTCAAAATCAGACCACTAATAGATTTCCTCTTGCCAAAATTCCAAAACATTCCTAGACAGCAAATGCTTTGTGTAGATGAGCAAATTGTGCCCTTCAAAAGACATTCATCCTTGAAGCAATATCTACCCAATAAACCAAACAAGTGGGGGATATAAGATCTTTGTCCTCTGTGATTGCTCTGGACTTGTGCACAATTTTGAAATTTACACTGGAAAGGTTGACCTGTTACCTAATTCTCTCAATTTAGGCACTAGCTCAAACATTGTAATGAGACTGGTAGATATTATCCCTAGTAACAAATCCAATTGGCTTTTCTCTGACAACCAATTTACTACTATAAAATTTTTCCCAGTATTACTTTACAAAAGAATGTTTGCTCTTGGAACTAAGATTGAAGAGACAAGGAAACTGTAAAATGATCAGTGATGGGGAGTTGAAAAAGTGAGGTCGAGGGTTTTACGAAAAAAGATGCAACAATCGAAGCTGCTGATATTTGGGTATTGAAATGACTGGACAACAAGTGTGTGACTCTCGCAAGTGGTCATGCCACCCCAGCCACCATTCGCAAGTGGTCATGCCACCCCAGCCACCATTCGCAAGTGGTCATGCCACCCCAGCCACCATTCGCAAGTGGTCATGCCACCCCAGCCACCATTCGCAAGTGGTCATGCCACCCCAGCCACCATTCGCAAGTGGTCATGCCACCCAGCCACCATTCGCAAGTGGTCATGCCACCCCAGCCACCATTCGCAAGTGGTCATGCCACCCCAGCCACCATTCGCAAGTGGTCATGCCACCCCAGCCACCATTCGCAAGTGGTCATGCCACCCCAGCCACCATTCGCAAGTGGTCATGCCACCCCAGCCACCATTCGCAAGTGGTCATGCCACCCCAGCCACCATTCGCAAGTGGTCATGCCACCCCAGCCACCATTCGCAAGTGGTCATGCCACCCCAGCCACCATTCGCAAGTGGTCATGCCACCCCAGCCACCATTCGCAAGTGGTCATGCCACCCCAGCCACCATTCGCAAGTGGTCATGCCACCCCAGCCACCATTCGCAAGTGGTCATGCCACCCCAGCCACCATTCGCAAGTGGTCATGCCACCCCAGCCACCATTCGCAAGTGGTCATGCCACCATTCGCAAGTGGTCATGCCACCATTCGCAAGTGGTCATGCCACCATTCGCAAGTGGTCATGCCACCATTCGCAAGTGGTCATGCCACCATTCGCAAGTGGTCATGCCACCTCAGCCACCATTCGCAAGTGGTCATGCCACCTCAGCATTTAAAAAACGTGACCATCACCGATTTTTTTTTAAAATTGGCACACTTATAGATCTCTCTGAACAAAACAGAATGGCACTTGTTTCAACACTAGGTCATATTGTTCCAGAGATATGGCCATTTGAACTTTGTAAAAAAGGTCAATCTCCAAGGTCATACCTTATTTCAACATGAAATATCTCAGCTCCTATTGCACTTACAGAGACCATTTAAACACTATTTTAAAGCTTTTAAGCAGATCTGCAACTTTGTTTCTATTCATATTTTACCTCAGTGGTTAAAAAAAAAGATTTTTTTTTACCTTTGACCTTGTGTAGGTCATTTGATGTCACAACTGTTTTTTTCTCCTTTCACCCAATTTTGGGTACACATGTCTACCTTAACCTAGAACAAGACTTTTAGTGCTGATTAAGTTAGTAGAGACGCTACAGCAATTTCAGTGGACCATACCTACCTCCATTTTGACCAAGTACCTTTTTCCACCAAACTTTGGAGTGCCATTTCTTTGGAACAGTTTGAGCTAGTATTGAGAAAAATACCATTAGATTTGTCTCACTGAGCTCTATAATGTCTCCTATTTTAAAGACAATTTGCCTTTTAATATGTATATTAAAATAACCTATTCCTTTATTTTTACCAAATGAGTTATAAGAACTGATTCTTGTCTAGCTGGGTGAAACCATGAAAAAAGAGGCATCAACATAACTTTGTATTTAAAAAAGCAGTTATTAGGTATTTACAATATATTTTATGGAAGCCATTATTGTTACATTTATAATAATAATAAAGTATTTGTATACGCCTTTCAAGGTAATTATCAGGTCATCCTACAAGTAATGTAGTTTTTTACGATAGATTAAGTTTAAACTACTACTACTCGGTTTAAGCATAAATTTTCCAAAGGTTATATCTAAGAGGAGATCTATCGTGTTTCACTACATACTTTACAGACCTTGACCAGTGAAGACATGTGTTTTGCTTTCTGTGAACCCCTCATAAACATGAGGATATGTTTATAAACATGGAGGTATCAGAAGAGCATATCAGGCATATAATGCTTTACGAGTTCAAAAAAGGGAATAGTGCTACTGAGGCGACGCAAAACATCCAGGACATTTATGGCAATGATATTCTGCATGTGAGGAAATGTCAAAAATGGTTTCAAAAGTTTAGGAATGGTGACTGCTGTTTGACAGATGCAGCATGCTCTGGACACCCTGCAGAGTTTGATGACCTGCTGTTAGCCGCACTTGAAGAAGACTGTTCAACAACTGTCGAAGAATTGGCCCAGAAACTCAATTCACCCCCATCCACCATCACTTGCAACTCGGGAAAGTGCCTAAGTTAGGAAAATGGGTGCCACATGAATTGTCAGTCAACAATCTGAGGGTACAGGTAAACAATAGCACAGCTCTTCATTCCCGTGAACTCCAAGATCCATTTTTGCACAGTTTAGTGACTGGTGATGAAAAGTGGATACTGTACCAGAATGTTAAGCGCGGTCAACAGTAGGTTTGTGCCGGAGAACCAGCGACACCACAGCCAAAACCAAATCTTCACCCTCAAAAGGTGTTGCTTAGTATTTGGTGGGATAAAGGTGGTGTAACACACTTTGAAACCTTACCACACAGCCAAACAATCACTGCTCAAGTCTACTGTCAACAACTGGATCGATTGAACACTGCACTAAAAGAAGAGAGAGCACCTTTGGTTAATCGGAAAGGAATCATGTTCCACCACAACAACGCACATCCTTATACCACCCAGATCACTTCTGCAAAAATTAAGGAGCTTGGGTGGGAAAAACTTCCACATCCTCCAGACCTTACGCCTTTGGATTATCATCTCTTCAGGAGTCTGCAAAACTATCTTGATGAGAAACAGTATACTTCTTTAGATGACCTGCAGACCAGTCTTTGTACGTTTTTTGCCTCAAAACCAGGGTTGTGGAGTCGGAGTCGGAGAGTCGGAGTCGTGGAGTCGCACGTTTCAGGGCGGAGTTGGAGTCGAATTTTTATAATGTGTGGAGTCGGAGTCGGAGTCGGAAAATTTTGGACCGACTCCACAACCCTGGTTATAGCCACTAGGTTAAGAAGGGTTATTCAATTTTAAGTAGGACTACTACTGGTTAGACCTTAATCATGTTTAAGAGAATCTTTTTCATTTATATATATATATATATATATATATAATATTATTGGAAAAAATAAAAATCCCTTAATATGATAATATCTACAAGTCAATATCCTTCTTAATATTTGAATGTTCCCTTATCCTAGAAAGTAACCTGACGATTCATGTGGTGGTGATGAAATGTCTTATTATTATGATAATTATAGAGTGAAACACTAGAGGAGTCGGAGTCGTATATTTAAAATGTGAGGAGTC
The DNA here is from genome assembly GCA_023014485.1 of Bathynomus jamesi. Classification (NCBI taxonomy): domain Eukaryota; kingdom Metazoa; phylum Arthropoda; class Malacostraca; order Isopoda; family Cirolanidae; genus Bathynomus; species Bathynomus jamesi. The sequence goes on from JAJOZX010003856.1 coordinate 37,588, forward strand.
GGAGTCGGATTTTTAGATTTTTTACAATGTGTGGAGTCGGAGTCGAATTTTTACAATGTGTGGAGTCGGAGTCGGAAAATTTTGGACCGACTCCACAACCCTGCTCAAAACTGCCTAAATTTTATAAACAGGACATTGAAAAGCTTGTAGGATGTTGGTAGAGTGTCATTGATTCTGATGGAAAATATATACTAAATTAAAAAGTTTCAGTAGTTTTTTTTTTTGTCCTTCAAATTCCAATCCAAAACACGACATTACTTATGGGATGACCTGATATTTATCCTGCCAAAGATTTGACCTTAGACAAAAACTGATCATTATTCAACAGCAAACAGTAAGAAAGAAAAACCTATAATAAGAGACTTTAGTCCTGCCTAATAAGACTCAAATTTAAATAGGAATGCTAAGATACTAACGTAAATACAAAATATAATTAATAGATAATAAATGGTACAATAAACATAATAGTTTTAATAAACAATGATAATAAAAAATTTAAGTACCACTGAACTAATTTACAGACATTTCATATGAAATATGTGTACCTAATATTACACTGGTCAACACTCATTTTATTGCCAATCATATTAGAGTGATTTTGGGGTAACTTTGTGGTGCTTATTCTGAATATGACATCAGTTTTGCTAGATTGGCTCTAATTTATGAGATAATTGGTACCCCATTGAAACACGTAAAAATGCAAAAAATTTAATGTTCAGGCGGAGCCTACTTACAAATCGCATTGAAATTGTCTCAAATCATACAAAAGTAAACACATGAAATACATAATGGCATTTTATTCGGTCTCACCATCTAGAATGTTCCGGTAGTTTCCCATATGCACGCGTTATGGTTACGTTTCCTATTAATTGAGGGTATTCATTATCTCAAGAACTAGAGCCAAATCGGAAAAACTACTTTCATTTTGGAATTCAGCAACCCCAAAATACCCTAAATTTGTACGAATTTCCTTGGCAATGAAAAAAAAATTTTTTTTGTTGACCTGTGTTATCAATGAAAAAAAAATCACATCGATGAGGCAAAAAAGATTACCTGTTGGCTGTTACACTACTAAATGCTCAAGCATAGATGTGGCCTTCATTTCTGACTGGGTCAAAGTGTATGTTCTGCCATTTGTAGTAACTGGACTCTCAATCATCACCACATCACTGGCATCAACTAGAAGTTCATCAGGTGGGGAAGGATATACAAATGAGCATGCAGGTCCATGGGGGTGAAGGAAGGTCAAGTTGACCTCATTGCTCTCTGGCTTGACATCTAAGATGCAGGCGAGATACCAGTGGGAATCATAGACTGCTAAGCAATAGCCTTTCATAGATGCCAATGGGATGTTGCTTCTCTGAAGAATGGCGACTCTTTCCAATCTGGATATAGTCGAGGAAGAATATAAGCAGACTTCTACCAGTCCATCACTGATTGGCTTGATGCAATGGATCTTCTGGGTTCCTGAAAATAACATAGGTTTTAGCAATGGGATATAATTTCAGAATATTTTGACATTCAATCATTATTCAGAGTTCCCACTAAATTATACCCTTTAAATTCCATGAGGATTGGAGGCGAATTTCTATGACAAAAATTTGCAAGAAAAAGCTTAAAATTATATTTCTGGAGTGAGGAATGGATTAATTGTATAATTAGGCATACCTGGAATGGTTTTTGCATTTTTGAAGCATTTTTCCAACATCAATCAGTGGGATTCATACTCTTCTGTTGTCACGAAGGTGAAAGTGATTGAAGGAAGCACTGTGACTGCAAAGTTGTAGAGGGCCAATGGATCAAGGATGGGTTCAGCACCATCTATTCTTTGGAGGCTAGCCCTGGCCACAAGCCTCTTGACAGAGCCACTGATACCATCACATGGCCCTTTATCGTGACTTGTGGCAAAGAAATGCCATTCAGCCTCAACTCCGAAATCTTCTTCATGATGGCAGAGGTTTATAAAGTTCTTGCAATTTTTATATTGTGCAGCACAACCATCACTAAAGTAAAAGATTTTAGTAATTTGATGGGATGCTTTAATAAAATTTATGAGATGGGTTTGGAAGAGGTGAACAGATATTACATCATGCTGGTTGCAGTCAGAAATTGCAACAAAACTTTTATGCATCAGTTCATTGTCTTGTCGGTAGTAGACTACAAAAGGATGTATTGTAGCTTGGCAGTTATTCCAATGGAATGATTGCATAGCATCTTGAACTATAAAAGCATAATTCTCCGCAAAGTCACTGATAACGAGAAATTCACCTTCGCAGAGTTCTTTCTTTTCTTGTAAAAATTTTATCTGGCTTCTTGCAAAGAAATCATGTTCCAGAAGAGCTTCTAGTTTTTCATGAAAACTTTGGATGAATTCATCTGCAGAAAGTGTGTGTGTTTGCAGCATTGATCTGTCCATTGAAATCCATTGCCTGAATTCAATCTCATCAATCCCTTTTCTGTCAAAGGCTGTAGTTAAGAAGTCTGTGAAGGCCTCTTTTCTTGGGCATTGATCACATTTCCCAAAGAAGCATATCTCCTGAGGTGGATTACATTGGAGGAGGGCTAGACAATGCCTGTAGTGACAAATATAATTTCTCCAGCCCATCATCCCATGTTGATGATCTAGGCTTATCAGGAGGGTACTGCTCCATCTGGAAAACACTGGTTATTGCTGTCATCATGAGTTTGACATTCTGGTGCTTAGTGCAAATGCAGACAGAATGTGTTCCACTGGCACCTGGCAACACACATTCTTTTGGCCAAAGCTCTGCAAATTTTGAAAATCCTATTTTAATTGTTGGATAGTTTGTTTTAAAAAGCTCAAATGCTTCTTTTAGGTTGCATACAATTAGCAATTTTTGTTTTCTTTCCTGCCTACCATCAGCTCCTTTCACAAAGTCTTTCAACCCTGGCATTTGTCTACTCACATCTGGTGAATGATAGAAGTCAATTACTTTGGCAGCAGTTTCACTATTCAGGCGTTTCCCCAAACGCGGATTAGGAGTTGAAAGCACTCCCTTCTCCCTCACCAAACTCTTTGCTTGCCTAGCCATGTAATCTGAGCACTTAAATTCTTCTCTGATCTTTACTTGTGTCCATCTTTTTGGTAGGATAATAAGAATTGTCAGTTTTTCACTCCAACTTGTCACTTGATTAAATTTCTCTTAGTTGTTGAAGAATCTCCAGTTCTGTATCATCTGAGTCACTGCATAAAATTGGTTTAGTTGCAAGTTCAAGCTTTCTTTTCACAACTACTACTACTTTCCTCAACTTTCTCTTTGTGTAACCAGCCCTGTCAGAGTTTACATGGTCTTATTGGGGTCTCATCAAGTGTGGCCAATGAAGCATTGAATTTAAGCTCATACTGCATTTCAACTACATCTCCAATGGTTTCTAGCTCAGATGGGGCACTTGATGAGGTGGATGGTGATTTTCCAAGTGGTTCACATTCAGGCATTGGGGATGGACAATTTGCTAGTATATTTTGACAGGTTGCACATGCTTTATGATTATTTGTTAGTTTCAATTCAGGATTTTGATCAATCAAATTCTTAGTCAATTCACGAATGCCTTTTTTTCACTTTTCCTTTGTGTTTTTTAAATGGGTCACAACAGAACCTGCCCATATTCAAACTGCTGAAATCCATGTTTATCTAAAAAGAAAAAAAAAAACATATGTAGCTTAAAAGCCAGGGTTGAGTTCAATTATACAAAATGGAAACAATTAAATTTTTTTTTATTTTTCTTCAAATTAATTAGTATTGTACTTCACAATTTCAAGATCAATTGCAATTACAATTACAATTAATTTTGTCTGAATCAATTACAATTATACAAATATAACTATCTATGCTACATATCTAAATATACAGTCATACCCCGCTTTACGTCGGTTCACTTTACGTCAAATTTGATTTTACATCAGTTTTCAAGAGCAAGATTTTGTTCACACTACGTCGTTTTACTCGACTTTACGTCGCTTTACGTCATTTTTTTACTTACGTCCTTGGAACCAATTACCGACGTTAGGCGTTTATTTATAGGCGTTCACGTTTTACATTTGGTGTTTACATGGTCTTTCGGTGCAGGTATACTAAGGCGATTTTCCCTTGTTGCTCTTTATACTTTTTTTTTATGTACAATAGGCTATTTTTACTTTTCATTTTCATATTTATTATCTATAGTATTGAAAACAACCATAAAGTATTTATTTATAGTTGTATCTAATCGCTACCATCGTCAGAGTGTTTTACAGTGTTTACAATCGGTTTTCAGTAGACTTAGGCACCTCTGTTCGCTTTACGTCATTTTTTGACTTACATCAGGGTCCTTGGAACCAATTACCGACGTTAGGCAGGGTATGACTGTATATCTAAAATAATTATATAAATATACAGGGCATCCCAAAAAAATGTACACACTTTAACAGCTGATAGCTCAATTGATGTTTCTTTCTTTCCAAGTTAAACCCATTAGAATTAATAATGGCAGTCAGACTAAGCTTTGAACAAAGGAAATTCATTCTAAAATGCTACTGGAAGTGTGAAAACGCAGTTGAAGTGCAAAGACAGTTTAGGAGGGAGTTTCAAACAGATCCACCAACGCGACTTACCATCACTCGAATTAGAGATAAGTTTGAAGCCGATGGAACTGTTCAGAATGTCCACAAGAAGCGTTCCGGAAGACCACGGACATCGACAAGCCCCACAAAGCAAGAAAGAGTACTGGAAACGTATCACCAAAGTCCAAGAAAATCTGTGCGGCAAGCGAGTCGTGAGGTAGGAATTTCAGAATCGTCTGTCCAACGCATTTTGAAGCGCTGTCAATGGAAAAGTTACATTCCAAGATTAGTCCATGCTATTAATGAAGATGATGATCCGGACCGAAGAGTGGAGTATTGCGAGTGGTACTTGGCACGATGTGGATGTGGATTGGACGAAGGGGTTTCGTAGAATACCCTCCGCGTTCACCAGACCTCACACCACTAGACTTTTTTTTATGGGGATACTTAAAAGACAAAGTCTACGCTATAAAACCTGCAACAGTCGCTGAATTGAGAGCAGCCATTGAACGAGAATGCACACAAATACCAAACGAAATGTTTTGTGATGTTTGCGATTCCATTGCTTCGCGTTATCAGCAGTGCCTGGACCAGAACGGATGTCAGTTTGAAAACAGGCGTTGACAAAACAATTAAATAATGTCTGTAGATTCTATTACATTTTGAAAATGAAATGTATTTTAATAAACACTGCCTTTATAATTATTTAAAGTGTGTATACATTTTTTTGGGACGCCCTGTATATCTAAGTATAACTAAATAAACTATCAAAGGTTTATTTTCATTGGATGATGTATGACTGCCAGATCTAGGGGTATAATTTTTAACAATTGACATTAATTGATCAATTACATCAGTTATAGCTCAAAAATCAATTACAATTACCGTACCTTTATTTTATTTTGAATCAATTACAATTAATGGAAATTAGGATCAATTAATTAAAAATACAATTATAATTATAATTATTCATTGTATCTAACCCTGTTAAAAGCCATTTTTGCTTAGATGGCACACAAAATTTGGGACCTACTGATCTTGTTTGAGAGGTCTACAACAAGAAAAAATGTGCAGTTTGATTTACAGATTGGAATAAATACAGATGCCAAAAAAAATCCTTGCTCCAAAGTTTAAGCAAGCTTATTTTCACATGGGTACATACTGTTGTACACAATGAATAAATACACAAAGTTAAGTAATTCTATTAAAACTCATCTAACTCTTAAAACTGAACTTATTCTGTAGGGCAGTACCTATAGCCAACTATAAGGTACTTATATACGTACATAGCTTTACCTTTAAACAGGATAGCAGGTTCATAGTTCTTCACACTTTTGAATGTCCATATAAATTAATTATGTAATTTAAATTACCTATTACACTGGTCTGCATCATTTTTTAGGTCAAGGTTTTTTAGTTGTTCTTTTATAAGTTTTGCATGCTGAATTAAAAAATGTAACTCATTTTGCTCAATCAGGTCAGGTTTTTATGCTATTTCAATTTTAAAAAAATTAGATAATCGTTATGAAATGAGCAAGTTTATTTTTTTAAAACAGACTTACATTTTAGCCAAGTGTTAGCCAAGCTCTATATAATAAACAGACCACTTATTTCTAATTACGATTGTCATTACTGTTTTTCAGCATGACTAGAATGTGCACGAATGACCCAAACAGGTTCTGCTACATCTGTGGTAAAGTCACTATGTCAGACCAGCAGTCAAACATCACACATTTTGTGAGGAAAAGCTATCACGCCTACTTTGGAGTTAAACTTGGTGACCAGGACAAAGTCTTTGCCCCTCACATATGCTGCAAAACGTGCATTGAAAGTCTGCGGCACTGGAGCCACAAGAAGGTAGAGTGTCTACCTTTTGGTGTCCCAATGGTGTGGAGGGAAGGAAGAGATCATACTACTGACTGTTATTTCTGTATGACAAACCTGTAAGGTAAATTAGTATGAATTTAGTATGAATTTCATTTTATACTTACAAAAATATGCCTGACAATATATGAGATATGTCTTTATCTTATCTTTATCTATCTTTATCTGTTTCCTTTTGGGCATAAATCAAAAAAACAAGCAACACGTAAAGTATCTAGACGTGACATCTGCCATAAAGCCAGTGCCTCATGGACCAGAAATTCCAATTCCAACACCGCCCGACAACTTTGATTCATCGTCCAACTCAGATGAAGAAATGGATGACTGACATATCTGGTACATACCAACCTACTGCCAAGACAAGTCAACCCAAACTCTTGAGCCAAGCTGAGTTGAACGATGTGACAAGGAGGTTCCAGCACAGGTGAAGCAAAAAATTTTTATTTTGACACCCGACCATCTCAGATCTTGCTTATTTTCGGTGTATAAGGTAAGTTTGTGCAAGAAAGCCAGCTGTGAAAGTTTCAGCTTTCTACGACCATTACTTCACGAGTTATGAAGGTCAGAAAAATCAAGGTTAAGGTCAAAATAGCTCAAGGTCGGCATCTTTGGATGCACCTCACACATTCACTAATTATCGTAACCATATGAAACTATATGTTTTTGGACTCAGAATGAGCTGTAGAATCCAAAAACGCAACGAAATCAGCAATAGGAGAACAAATAAAAATGTTCACCCTTTTTCAAGGAACGAATTGACCTTTTGACCTTGAAGTTCACACATTTTGGGGAAACATTTCTTTACACAAAATGAAGTTCCATCATTGCACTTTTAATATAAACAATAAAAATGTATCTTATTCACCAACTATACTGTCTTAAAGAATTTTTCAAATTGGCTATTTTTCAAATTTCTGGCAAAATCGCCATATGTACCGTATATGCATATATGTACTGTTAAAATCTAGAGATATTCATTATTTAAACTACTTAAGCAAAAATAAATATTATTAGAAACGTGATACAAAATCACTTAGATATAAGCTAGGTACCATAGGTATAACTATGATATAGATCTCTATTTTATTGTGGTCTCCTCCACCCCTACAACCACACCTTTCCACCCTTAGAAATATTTTACTTTTTTTTATAATTACTTTTATTAATAATACATTAATACAAACATATATATAGTATATATGATAAAAATAGGAGTAAAAAAGGAGTATCATATTATGTAGACCTGTATTCTATAGATACATATTAAACTAGAGCTCTGTACACTTTCGACTCAAGAACAGGAAACTGTGGCAAACAGGTCTGCATGATTACCCTCAGCTGTTAGCATCTCATGATCATCAAAGGCATACTGAATTATTCTTGAACCTGCTGTCAATGATGGAGCAGTCATTGTCTGGATAATATCAGATGATAACATCCAACATGAGTCAGGACGAGAAGGGAAACTATGTTTAGAACGTCTTCCATGTGGAGACATAAAATTGACCTTATAATCACTAAATTCTTCTGATACTTCAACCACTAATCCAAACCAAATTTTATTATCATAGTTACAAGCTACATATACCCCAACTTGTATATCTTCAGTTGAAATGTGCTTTTGCTCATGTAAATTATCTTTAAACGATGGATGCACAACTGTCATAATTTTTGTAGGACCTGAGGAAATCTCACCAACCTCCAACTGGGTATGACTAATAGGCACAAATCTATGAAATCTACGAGTACCTGGGATGGTTACAGAATTTTTATATCTATTTTCCAGGAATTCAGTTGTCTGCTGGACATTTTGTTTCGATAAGAATACAAATTTTGTGCTGGTATCTTTCTCATCCAGAAATTTCATCATGTCAAGTGGTGTCAGAATTTGGTCTTTAAATGTACGTTGAAGACTGGCACGAGCCGTCATTCTTTTTGCTGTGCCTCCGACTCCATCACAAGCACTTTTGCCATGTGAAGTTGCAAAAAAGTGCCATTCAGCATCCAGTCCAAAGTCCTCTTTGTGGTGACACAAATTGGTGAAGTTATATTTATTCTTATACTGCCCTCCGCAACCATCAGTAAAGTAATGAATCTTCCGCAGGCCTGAGCTCTCTTCTTTTATCATGGGGATCAGTTGCTTTAAGAACGCAAAGACAAGGTTTGTACTATGTTTCATGTCATCAGAAATGAAACAATAACTTTTAACTTTAATTTCAACATCATTTTCATTTACTTTATAGTAGAACACAAATGGATGAACTGTTGCCTGACTATTTTCCCAATGGTAACCTTGTGCAGCATCTTGTACAATAAATGAGTAGTTTTCAGAGAAGTCTCCTAGGAGAATACCTTCAGTGACCATCAGATTAGCTTTCAGTTTTTTTAGGAAACTTGCTTGTGCATCAGCCACATAAGTGTGTCTTGTTAGTGCACAAATTCTAGTTGCCAAAGACTTAATGAAGTTTTCAAGGGATTCACCGATGTTAATAAGGGTTGTCCGATCCGTGGAAGTCCACTGCTTGTATGTAATTATGGTGCCGACTGCATCCTGAACAGATTCCAATCCTTCAAGGAATGCAATAACACCTTCTCCTGGACACAATGCACATTTTTGTAGCATACACTCTTCCTTTTCACTGTCACAAACTGCATAGAGAATGAGGTCTTTATATGATAGTTGTTTTTCCCCCAAAGCTGATAGCTGAAGTTTGGGATTTTGGTGGTAGGTACACACACACACAGGTGTGTTCCTCCAGCTCCTGCCAAGACACACCACTTGGGTCTCAATGCAGCAAATGATGAGAAACCTATTTTTGGATTAGTGTCATTTGCCTTGAAAACAGCGAAAATCTCACGTAAATTACCAAGCACCAATCGTTTCTGCTGTAGTTGCTTCTCTCCTTCATGATTCCTAATTGATAGACAATCCTTCTTGCCTGGACATATTCTGCTTATTTCATCTGATTCATAGAAAGTGCACACTGCTTCCTTCTCTTTCTTTGTTATAACCCGACCTTTGCTAATATGTGGAACTTCTGGTAATATGCCATGTTCTTTCTTTATTTTGCGGCTGGTTGAAACCATTCTTGTAGATGCATTGAAGAAAGATGCTGTTCTGTGAATGGTGTATGGTGAGAGTGTTAGTATTTGAATCTTCCTCTTGTAGTCAGTCGTCTCACTGAAGGCATTCTTGAGTGCTTGCATCACTCCTGCATGCCTGCGAAAATGATATACATGTTTGAGTAAATTTATATGCAAACATATGATCTATATATAGGCTTAGTATACTTTAATGAAGGTACTACAGATATATATACAGTACTCACAAATTATTGTCATCCATTTTAGATTGCTTTTCTTCACTTTCTTGTGTAAAACTTGTGTCATATGAAGTTTCTAGCTTTCTCTTCAGGGATGTTGATGCCATTTCAAATTTTGTTTCAGCCTTTGAAGATCTCCCTTTTCGTGACAGACCCTCTGAAAAACAAATAAAATAAATTGTTATAACTTTTTTTAATCAACTGTAGGCCTATAGATGTACATGTACATTACATATGAATTTGGTAAATACCGTATATATAATCATAACTGTATTGATCTTCATTATATAAATTGATATGCATACATCTGAATTTGTCAAATATATAAAGGTTGTAATGTTCATACATGTAGTTATATATATTGATGTTTTGTTGCTATAATATCTACATAAATTAACACTTTAAAAATACTTAAACTTACTTGTCTTCACTGGTGTCACATTCAGCATTGGAAGAATTGTGTCTAAATCTCCTTGGAAATCTTCAAACATTATTTCAGTAGTACACCCATAGGCAGAGGAACGTTTTTCTGTGGCAGTGGCATCAGTGTCTGAGTTCGAATCTGAGACAATATCAGAGACTTTTTTGTCTTCAGCTTTGATTTTATTGATATCATTAACACAATTTTTACAAATGTAATCTCCATATATTAATCCGTGAATTCCTTGCAGTGTATTACGGACTGGCACAAGTGCTTTTTCGATCTTCTTCTTATGTTTTCTAAGAGGATCAGCACAAACTTTTCTACCCATCTTGTTTATCTGTAAGAAAGGCATAAAATAAGTAATTAATTTATGTTCACAAAATATATTATTTAACAGTACAGTACATATATGCATATACATATGGCGATTTTGCCAGAAATTTGAAAAATAGCCAATTTGAAAAATTCTTTAAGACAGTATAGATGGTGAATAAGATACATTTTTATTGTTTATATTAAAAGTGCAATGGTGGAACTTCATTTTGTGTAAAGAAATGTTTCCCCAAAATGTGTGAACTTCAAGGTCAAAGGGTCAATTCGTTCCTTGAAAAAGGGTGAACATTTTTATTTGTTCTCCTATTGCTGTTTTTGTTGCATTTTTGGATTCTACAGCTCATTCTGAGTCCAAAAACATATAGTTTCATATGGTTACGATAATTAGTGAATGTGTGAGGTGCATCCAAAGATGCTGACCTTGAGCTATTTTGACCTTAACCTTGATTTTTCCAACCTTCATAACTCGTGAAGTAATGGTCGTAGAAAGCTGAAACTTTCACAGCTGGCTTTCTTGCACAAACTTACCTTATACACCAAAAATAAGCAAGATCTGAGATGGTCAGGTGTTAAGCACTGATTCACCTGTGCTGGAACCCCTCACAAGAGATTTGTGCTTGTCCAAAGAATCTGCTCAGTTGCTAGGGTCACATCTTCGCAAAAATCATTTGTTAGCTCCAGAAACAACATTCTTCTGGTATTGCAGCCACGAAGAAGTTTCGAGAATATTTCACATTGGATGAAGAAGCTTCGCTGGTTTACTGTAACAACGTCAACAGCCTCATTGCAGCTATGGGTTTAGCTTATGACCCTACAGAATGGTGGCTCTTCATCAACTCCTCAAGCAGTACTACTCTACAATGGTAACAAGGTCGCATCTATTCCGGTGGGTCACTCGGTGCAGATAACTGAGAGTTATAGTAACATGGAGCTTTTGCTAACTGCTGTGAAATACAAACATCACATTTGGATGATATGCGGAGACCTAAAGGTATGTTCGTATCTACAAAAAAAATACATATACATATATATATATATATATATATCCCCGCAAGGGGGTTCTAAGCTCGTGCTCTTGAGTGCTCTTTGTGCTCGTTTGTACATGCTTGTTCCTGGAGGTTTCATGTGCGCCCTCCCGGCCCTAGCACCCAAGGATGATGGGGCTCGACCTTGCAGTCCTTGTCATCCTTGGCCTTTTTCCACTTCGACTGTCCCCTCCACTCTTTCCTCTATCTTTTTCTTTGTTTTTCCGCCGAGATATGCCCTTTTAAATAGAGGCGAATCGGTTCTTCCCGAACTTAAAAAAAAAAAAATATATATATATATATAATTTTTATAGGTTATAGCCCTAGTGCTGGGTCTACAAGGCAGCTACACCAAATACCCCCCATTTTCTCTGTCTGTGGGACAGCCAAGCAGACAAGCAACACTATGTACAACGCGACTGGCCAGCAAGACATGGCCTGGAACCAGGTTTGCACAATGTTCTGTCACACGATCTTGTGAATCCACAGATGATTCTACTTCCGCCACAGCACATCAAGTTCAGACTTATGAAGAATTTCATTAGAGCACTCAACAAAGAAAGCCGAGCTTTTGCTTTCCTGAATCAGAAATTTCCACATGTCAGTGAGGGCAAGCTGAAAGCAGGTATTTTTGATAGCCCTCAGATCAGGGAGCTAATGAAAGATGCTCAATTCGATGAAAGTCTGGAGGACAATGAGATCAATGCCTGGCTCGCATTCAAGTCCATTGTCACAAATTTTCTGGGCAACCACCGAAGTCCAGAGTATGAACGTGTTGTCAAGGAGCTCCTGCAGAGCTTCCAGGCTCTTGGTGCATGTATGTCCATAAAGATGCATTTTCTCAGCTCACATTTAGACTACTTTCCGGACAATTGCAGTGATGTCAGTGAGGAGCAAGGAGCACGCTTCCACCAGGATATTCGAGTGATGGAAGAGAGGTACCAGGGCCGCTGGGATGTGAACATGCTCGTGGACTACTGCTGGTGCCTCAAGAGACGTGTTCCAGCTGTGGAATACAGATGAAAGTCTTTGAGAAAGCCCTTTTGTCCACATTAACTGTACTCGTGTACCATTTTTTATATACTATGTACATTTTCTGTCAATTTAAGTCCATTTTAAAAAAATAAACTTGCTAATTTCATAATGATTATTTTCGAATTATCTATTTTTTTAAAATTGAGATATAAAAACCTGACCTGATTCAGCAAAATAAGTTACATTTTTTGATTCAGCATGCAAAAATTATAAAAACTAAAAAACCTTGACCTCAGGAAAAAATTTTCAAACGCAGACCAGTGTTATATAATTCTCTGAAATATATAAAAAAAAAAAAATTTATAATAGAGCTGGATACTTATTTGACCAAATAACTGGGTTAGGTTATGTTAGATAATTACCAATTTTTTTGAAAATTAGCAGACATCATATATCTTGGTGAGAAAAATCTAATGGTATTTTTCTCAGCACTCTAGCTCAAACAGTTCCAAAGATACGGTGCTCCAAAGTTTGGTGGAAAAAGGTACTTGGTCAAAATGGAGGTGGGTATGGTCCACTGAAATGGCTGTAGCATCTATACTAACTTATTCAACACTAAAAATCTTGTTTTAGGTTAAGGTAGACATGTGTACCCAAAATTGGGTGAAATGAGAAAAAAAATCGGTTGAGAGATCAAATGACCTACGCAAGGTCAAAGGTCAAAAATAAGATCAACTTTTTTTTTTTACCACTGAGGTAAAATATAAATAGAAACAAAGTTGTAGATCTGCTTAAAAGCTTTAAAATAGTGTTTAAATGGTCTCTAAGTGCAATAGGAGCCGAGATATTTCATGTTGAAATTTGGTATGACCTTGGAAATTGACCTTTTTTTTTTTTACAAAATTCGAAGGGCCATATCTCCAGAACCATATGACCTAGAGCATTGAAACAAGCGTCATTCTGTTTTTCTCACAGAGATCTATAAGTGTGCCAATTTTTTAAAAAATCAGTGATGGTCACGTTTTTTTTCACCATTGAACTGACATGGAATGACCCATATGTAGAGGTGTCATGTCCACAGATGGTCACAATGTATAATAAGTATATGGTGGAGTAGACTTTCTTGATGACCATTTCATATTACCATATTCAAATGAGGTCGAAGTTTTATCACAGATTACACCAGTACACATTTGAAAACTTGTCGATCGATTTTTACAAACTAGTTGGTGATTCTATATAATTTGAGTGCGCTGATCTAAAAAATATAGTTAGTTTTTCCCTATCATGTATGGTTTTCTTACTACAGGGTGTGTCATAAATCCCCCATTTATCCCCAAATGTGAACCATCTTATCAAGACCAACATTGGATTGCACATGCTAAACCATAAATTTTATTGTTATAGACTACAGTAACAATTACATAATAATGTAGGGTAAATATATATAACCACCAGTCCCATTCCCAGCAAAATACTCTCTCCCCTCCCATCAATGGGTGGTTAACATTTGGGGACAGATGAGGTATTACAACACCCCTTGTAGCACAAAATCTTTAGGTGATAGAGTAAAACCTAATTAAAGCAGAATTAAATAGCCCCTAGCTCTTGGACAAGCATATTGCTTGTTTATGAGAAAAAAAAAAAAAAAAAAAAAAAATATATTTACCTTCTTTACTTGCAAACATTTCATGACTTATTCCAAATACTTAAGAAGTATGTGTCGGATGCCAATAAATTGTTCTCCTGCAATCTAGACCCCAAAAGTTCTGCAGAGTCCTTAGGCAGATTCAAATCCCTGACTAAGTCATTTAGTTTGGCTTGGGTTAATGGTTTAGGATCTCAGTCAGCTGTTGGCTGTTCATAATCATCATCATTGTCTGGATTTGGAGCTGAATCAGAATCTGAATTGTATTGATCCAGACTCTCGGGTGGGCGGGGAATAGAACTTCTGAACCATGGGGTACCAGCCTTATTGCAGATGGAAGACTTGGGTATTGAAGGCTCTCTTTATTCTTTGCATTATAACCTTTAACATTGCAAGAACAGAAGTAGCAGTCATCGGTATGGTTTCTAGGCTCGCGCCATACCATAGGGATCCCAAATGGCAAACTTTTCTTTTTACCTTTGCTCCAATTCCTTAATGCCGCAACACACGTAAGACAAACCTTGTGTGAAGCCCAACTTTTGTCTTGATCTCCTAATTTAATTCCAAAATAAGCATAAGCTCTCTTAATGAAGGTCGTTACATTTGTCCTTTGTTTTACAGCAACATACCGACCACAAATATAACAAAATACGTCTGGACTATGGGTACATCCTCTACAAGCCATTATTAAAATTTTAAGGACGTAATGTTAGAATTATCTATCTGAAAAATATGAAAAAATGAAATTAATTAAAGATAAAAAAAGGTAAAAAATTACAAAACACCCCAAAATTGTTTTGCTAATAACTTTAAAACTGGTAGCATTTTTGAATTCAGCGCAGCAAACTGCTTCAGAATCACAACTCAAAATAAAGAAATTGATTTTCATGCAGACCAGTGTTATTTTTCCAATTTATTGATATGGTTATTGTGAATTCATGGTTACTTTACTGTAGAGACAAAGTCCCTAGAAGTGCCAATAAAAATCCAGTGATCTTTTGGAATTCAGATCTCAGGTAGTGGAAGGCTTATACAAGGAAAGAATTTCATTACACCAAAATGAGTGTGTCTGAGTGCAGAGTCAGTAGGGTCACACTTCGAAGAAAAATGAAAGGGACTGTGTAGGCCTATATAAAGTGCAGATATAAGGGGAGATGGAATAGGTCATTGGCCTATTGTCTCTGATCATCAGAGGTTTAAAAATCCAGGTTGTGACAGAAAAAGTAATTGCATGTAAAAAATGTGAGGTATACCTATGCCTAGATTTGAATGGTCATTGTTTTCATGAATTCTATGTACAATAAAAGATAACTTGCAATATATTTGTAGATTTTTTTTCATTACTAGTCTCCAAAAAAAGCAAAAATATAATAAGTTGGAATTCAAGTTCTCTCATTTTCGACAGTTGTGCCAAATTTGGCGCACACTTACAAGTTCCCAATTGGTTGAACTATTTTATATTTATGCATCACTTTCCATTTTTATAAGTCAAATAAAAGAAAACCTTTGTAATATTTGTTTAAAACCTTTTCTTCTAATTTCAACATTAAGAGGTTAATACCTAGGAAAAAACAAAACTTCAAAGAACTAAGATCCATTAAAAAAGTTTTTTTTTTTTTTAAAGTTGAGGAAGAACCGATTCGCCTCTATTTGAAAGGGCATATCTCAGCGGAAAAACAAAGAAAAAGTGAGAGGAAAGACAGAGGAAAAAGAAAGGGTGGAGGGGACAGTCGAAGTGGAAAAAGACGAAGGATGACAAGGACTGCAAGGTCGAGCCCCATCATCCTTGGGTGCTAGGGCCAGGAGGGCACACGTGAAACCTCCTGGAACAAGCACGTACAAACGAGCACGAGCTTAGAACCCCCTTGCGGGGATTAAAATTGTCTAACATCAATATATCCCCCTACATTTGTGACCTTTCCTTTGAAGCAAGAACCAGATTCTTACTTGAGGTTTCATCAAGTTGTGTCAAGTTGTTCAAAAGTTATGGTGCAGACCTCCTTTTGACCTTTGATTGCTATGCAATTACCTGATTCTTGACCATAACAGTCTCATGATGGTTCATATGCATGTGAAGTTTCATCAATTCATGTTTTAGTTAAAAATTTATGTTGCGGATGTGTGAAAGCTCCATTTGACCTTTGACCTCACCTCAAAGGACCTAATTCTTGCTCATGACATCATCCTATGATGTCCCATACACGTATGAAATTTCATCAATTTATGTTGAATGGTTCAAAATTATATCAGACATGAAAGTGCAACTGATGGATGGATGGACAAGAACAATCCAACATGGGACCTCCAACTTATTTGGCCCGGGACATGAAGAGCAACATGGGCAGGGGGGTGTATATGTTGAAAAAGAAACTTAACACAGACATAATTCTGAGAACTAGCGAAAAAGGGATCTTTCATTTGAAGAAAGATGAAAAACCAGTGATTCATTTCCTGAATGGAGCCTTATCACATTTAATTTTAAAATGTAGGCTGTTCCTCTGCTTCCATAATTTTTATATATATATAATACACACAGACCATGCATGGAACAAGGAACTCTTCTGGGATAATTAAATCCACTATAGTCCGAATAAGTAATGGTAAATGACAAATACCATAGTTTTTCTTTTTCATGATGCAAGCCCAACGTGGGCAACGGGTCTCTCGCAGAGAGGTCCCATAAATATAGCTTCCCTCACCAGCTAATCTGCAAAGCAGACAGGATCCAGCTTTGGGACCATTCTGAGTTCATTCCCATATATATATATATATATATATATATATATATATATGATGAATAAAGCCATGAAGGAAAGGAAACACAGAATGGTGCTCAAGCGCTTTCGTCTAATGACATCCTCAGGAACACTTGAGCACCATTCTGTGTTTCCTTTCCTTCGTGGTTTTATTCATCATAAATATTTTTCACGTGTTACTTCCGTGAAATAATTTTTATATATATATATATATATATATATATATATATATATATATATATCTGTGTGTATATGTTACAACCAGCCATTTTGTGTAATGGCTGAAACTGTTCAAATGTGTATTTGAAGTGTGTTTCTCACTTATTTGAACAGACCTGTGCATGTATGTATGTTTTAGCAGATTTAGTTAGTTAAATAAAAGTTTCCAATTTTATTGTGATGGTTGGTATTTCTATGAATTCACGACAAAAGTCATTTTAGCCATTTCACAAAATGACTAAGGTGGAATTTCAGCCATTTTGCATAATGGCTGGTTACACACACACACACACACACACACACACACACACACACACACACACATATATTATATATATTATATATATATATATATATATATATTATAAACTACTTCAGAGAAATGACCTGTTTCAAATTATTACTAGGTTCCTAGTGTTGCAAAAGTAGACCAATATTCCTAAAAATGCATACACAGTACTATACACTAACCCCCCAATTTATGCACCCCCCCCATTTGTGCAGTTTCAGATTAACAATCCAAAAAATATTCAATTTTTTTTTTTTAGAAAAAAGGCACTGGTGGTTAAGAAGCCAGCTCCAAGAGACCCTAATGGCAAGTATTATTTTTATTTATTAAGCTCCCTCCAATCTTATGGGCAAATGAGAGAAGATAGGAGGGATATCTGTACCCCTTTGTTGGAGACCTTGTACGATACAATCAGGACTGGGTGCTCCATGTTAATTGGGCCAGCACCTTGCATGGAGGTGCATGAAGTAGGTGCAACCCAATCTTTACTTTTTCTGGACTTTGTACCATAGCATTTTTTCTTATTTATTAATCAAAACTAATTCCATTTTTATATAAAAATAATATACCTAAAAACCTACATGTACGTACATTTTCAGCTCATTCCCTCTCATAGATTTCATACTATAAACCTCTGAAGTTGGCCAAAAATTTCATCATTATTAATTTCCATGAGCAAAAATGAAGGAAAAATGAGCTATTTTTGTCACTTTAGGGATCAAAATTCGGCTATAAATACAATTTTTGCAGTGATTGTTGGATTGATTATGTGGTTATTAGGACCATTGGAGATAATTCCTAGATTAGATTTTTTTTTGTTTCAGCACCCAAAGTACCTGTAACAGAGCACCAGTCTAATTCTGTGAGCATTTTTAGCATAAATACTGGTTAATAGTCTATTAAAAGCAGAAAGCATAGTAAATACAAGTAGCTACCTGATAGTAACTTTTTGGAGGTAATCAAACTTACCTCTAAAGAGAGCCAATCAATTGTTGGATCATGTTTCAGCAATCTTATAATGCAGCGGCAATTTTTGAAAGAATAGTTGGTTGTCTCAGGCACTATACGCTCATAAAGATTTATTTGAAGCTTCCTACCATCCAAAAATGAAAGGGTTAGTTCTTGACCTTCTGTTGAAACATTAACAGTTCGATTGTCATGCCCTGACCCAACAAACACAGTTACAGTGACAAATTCATCTTTCTGACTCCATTCAAGAACAAAATCACTCGTAGAAATGGAATTTCCTGAAAGACAAAATGTTTTGACATCATCATAAGGCCTACAATGCAAAATTTTAGATAATGCAAAATCTCAGATAATAGTTAAGTTGAACAGAGATGAAGACCAGCAAGTTTCACTCACGCATTTCACCCTCAAAATACACAAGAAAGTCCAATTGGGACAAACTTAACTTGTCTATATTAAAACAATGACCAGCAAAATTCTGTATATCAATTAATCATTTCCAAATACAAACTGATAAGTTGCAAAAAAATCTACCAAGTAACAGTACTAAAATACAATGAAACCACCACTTCATTTTTCATTCAGCTTACATTAACTAGTGGTAACTAAGGAATTGAATTATTATAGTTTCATTTACCAAGTGAAGTTTTATGCTACTTAAGTCTAATAAATGCAGTCATGTGTAACACAAGTTCCTTAAGTTTATCTAATGTTACCCTTAAGAATGACTAAGCCTCCAACACATACCAGACATCCAGCTTTAGCTCAGACTTGCTAAACCAACCAGTTAGTGAGACCTGGTATCCAGTCAGACCTAAATATACAGTCTGGACAGCTATCTGGCTGTACCTGAAAATACTGGGAACATAGCTAGCACTTGAGCAGCTCTGGCATTCCTTTCCAGTGAATGTAAATTTCATGAAGCCCTTTTTAAACAAGTTTCTCTTTAGCAATAATTAACCAGTCTCTACCATCTCATTTGAATTTTATACTTTGTAACATAACTAAACATGCAGAGTTTATGCCTTTGGGTTACAGTCATCATGCCATACCATTACTCTAGTACATAGAAAATGAAGTAAGCCTAAAGCTAAAATATTTTCCCCTCTATATTGTACATAATATAATTTAGTAAATGTCTAATACAATGTAAATAAAATAAATGGCAAAGCGAGTAAATGTCCATACCCTATGGGCCTTGTATACCCATTATAAAAGTAAAAACAAAATCAGTATATATCAATCAGACTAAGATTAACTGCTTTCTTTAAGAGGAACTAAACTGGCTAAAGTAGAATAGCTTCCCATTAGAAGTAAAAATACAATTTTATAACTTGTGTAATAACCTATGGTAGGCCTCTTGCCTACAAGTATCATTTTACAGGGAAAATGTTAACTGTAGCTACAAGCATAACTTGCATCCAGGAAGTTCTACTAGGAGAAAATAACTAAATCAACTACAAACTGAAAAAGTTCTCAGAATAACCTAACCGAATAGGCACTATTTTCAAGCTGATCAATAAACCCACTCTTAAGTTATATTACTTTCAGCTACTCACTGTTTTCTCTTTCTTTCTTCTTTTTGGTGACAGAACCCGAGTCTTGAGCCTTTTTAGATGTAGTTTCTTGTTTTTTCATGGGGGACTGTGTTTGAGATTCCATGTTATTTAACAGTTAAGTCTTAAATAATGTAACCTAGGATGAACAGATCAATTTAAAGGCAAGGAAAGACAAAATAAGAAAACCTAGGTTTCAGCCACAGCCAACTCTTACATTTTTTAAATATAGTAGTAAAAGTTTAAGTTAAAATAAGTAATGAATAAACAAAACTTATAAATTAACCTATACTAAAATAAACTTAAAAGTGGGTTCAAGTTATACCATACCCTGTTCACACTAGACAATTTTAGAGAAATAAAAATGAAAACTACCTAATAGTTTATGAAACTGCCTCTAGTGCAAACAATTTAGTAGCAAATGCAATGAATCATTTCCAAAATTGTGTCTCGTCTCCAAAGAAATACTCCCAACCATTAACTGTTTTGGAAACTATGTAGCCGATGTTTGATGAAATGCATGCTTATTATAGGCAGAGAAATACCTGGAAAGTATTGATTTATTCAATGATCAAACTTTTGAAAACTGATCCTAGTGTAATTTTTTATGTACTGTATAATCCATTTTTGCCAGTTAACAAGTGCCATTTTGAATATACAGGGTGTACATAAAGTCAGGATCTATTTTTGTGAAGCACTTGGAAATTATATAGAATTCAATCATAAAATGATAAAGTGGTAACATTTATTAAATAATTAAGAGTAGGATTCGACGTGATGCCCATCAGTATCCCTGCACAGCTCAAATTGTTCCGCAGCATTTCTAAACACATTCTGGAGCATTTGCAGGGGTTATGTTATCTGCAGCAGTTCATATACGTAAGTTTTCAAGACTCGTAATCTTCATCTGATAGACATGCAATTTGATAAAGCCCCATGCAAAGAAATCTAAGGGGGTTAAATCTGGTGATCTCGCTGGCCAAGCTCTGTTGCTTCCACATCCGATCCAGCGATTTGGAAAACGTCCATTTAGATAATCCTGAACAATTTTGGCATAGTGACAAGGAGCACCATCATGTTGATAGACGACGGGGATAGGATTGTTAGTACTGTCATGTATGAAATTATCATCATCATTTACATTCATACTAAGCATTAAAATATCATTAAAACTAAGAATAAAAGGCAAATAGCATCTACTGGGGTTATTTGGTCCTCTTTTGGCAAGACCTCAAATAAGAAACTAGCTATATAATTGATGGAAAGTCTTGCTTTTATCAGTGAATGACCCACCTGCTATAAGCTATCTATGGTATAAATATAAATCTTGTATCTATAGTACTTACTAAGTAATTAGTGAAAAATGGCAGTCCACTCCCATTGGAGTTTCAGGGTGAAGTGGCCCTAGCTACTGGAGCTAATCAGTCAAGGTCCCAAAAGTCTGTTAGCTTTCACTTGTAATCCATTATTTGCTCAATGACCATCACAAGAACATGTTTTTACACTAGTAAGTGTCATTTGGTATTTTTCTTCTTTTACTTATATTTTTTTTAAACACTTGGGTAATACTATAGGCTACTTCCAATGTAACACAGTTACTAATATTTACATTAGAACAAAGACTTCTCACTTCACCAAAATTCTTTTTTCCAGAGCTTTAAATAAGCCCTGAAGTTTTGGTATTCACTGTTTAGAATGCATGTGTTAAATGTAAAAGGTATTGTGCCTTTCACAGTGAGAGGGGTCCATACATGAAGCAGCTCCTGTTGACCTGATCTTGTCTCCTCATTTGGGCCAAAGGAACTCCAAAGTATTTGGGGTTTGAATCATGAACTTTACTGTTATGGTATCAGGATGCTGGCCTTCTTTTAAAATAGGCTGTACCTTTACAGGAAAGAATAAACCCAGTCCTCTCCAGGCCTGGCATCCTTAAACTTACAATATTTACGCAGATATTCAGCTGTTGAAGTGTTCTTTCTTCCAGGCTTAACATACTCTTGCACATAATCACACACTTCAGTTGGAATCAAACCAAAACCCCACTTTGCCATGATTGCGAGACACTCGGCTAGTTCAGTTTCACTATGCACTGGTAGGCCAAACCTAGCCTCTTAGTATTACCTGCTCCTTGTTCATCTATTTTTTTGAATGTCTCAAAAGTGTGGTGTGGTGTGGTGTGGTCTCTCTCTCTCTCTCTCTTTGGTGATGGGCCAGGTGCCTGGTGACTGGAGGGAGGCCAACGTGACCCCTATCTTTAAGAAAGGGGATCACGAAAGTCCAGGGAACTATCGTCCTATTAGTCTCACTTCAGTTGTAGGTAAATTATTAGAAAGGATAATAGCTGATAGAATCGTTGACCATTTGGATTCCTACAAGCTGCTTGGGGACTCCCAACATGGGTTTAGACGGCATAGGTCGTGTCTCACCAACTTGCTCGAGTTTTTCCACGTCATGTTGAGTGAGTACGATAAGAGTAGGGCGATTGATATACTTTATCTCGACTTTCAGAAAGCCTTTGATAAGGTACCTCACCGCCGGCTAATGGCGAAAGTGCGCGCGCTGGGTATCGGTGGGGAAATAGGTAGGTGGATTGAAAACTGGCTGAGGAATAGGCGGCAGAGGGTGGTAATTAAAGGGGCTAGTTCGGGTTGGGCCTCGGTCACTAGTGGGGTTCCTCAGGGTTCCGTTTTGGGGCCACTGTTGTTTACCATTTACATAAATGATATCGACGGTGGCATCGTCAGTCGGATCGCCAAATTCGCTGATGACACCAAGCTTGGGGCCAATGTTGGGACGCCCGAAGCGATCGAGGAACTGCGTGCGGACCTAGGTAGGATAGGAGAGTGGTCCGAAAAATGGCAAATGCCGTTTAACTTGGGTAAATGCAAAGTGATGCACATTGGCTACGCCAATCCCAAGTCGGACTACTCGATGTTGGGCAGTAATATCGAGGTGACTGATTTAGAAAAGGACTTGGGTGTGCTAATTAGCAGCGACCTTAAGTTTACGAAACAGTGTGTAGAGGTGGAAAAGAAAGCCCAGAAACTATTGGGTTATATCAGGAGGCAATTTCAGTTTCGGAACAAGGAGATTGTGCTCTCACTGTACAATTCCCTTGTTCGGCCGTACCTGGAGTATGCTGTGCAGTTCTGGTCGCCCACCCTCAGGAAAGATATTGAGAGGCTGGAGCGAGTGCAGGCGAGGGCCACAAAGTTAATCCCTTCGGTTAGGCATATGGGCTACAATCGACGGTTACGCGCCCTGAACTTGTTTTCGCTTGAAACTCGGAAGCTGCGCGGTCAACTGATCGAGGTTTTCAAGTTCTTACGAGGGTTCAACGATGTCGATTTTAGAAGTATGTTTAGTTTAAATGATAACCCAACTCGCAACAATGGTTGGAAGTTGGATTTGAAATGGTTTAGGACTAGTGTGTGTGGGAATTACTTTACGTATAAGATCTGTGACACATGGAACAGGTTACCTTCGGAAGTTGTGAACAGTTCCTCTGTGGATCAGTTCAAGAAAAGGTTAGACCAAATTTTGCACACTCTTTGAGTGTGTAGAAAATTTTCCGTGGCACCCGTTGCCATTGGTACCTCCTCGGTATGGGCCACAAGGCCTTTTGAGGTACTTCTTTTCCTTGTAACTCCTTGTAACTCTCTCTCTCTCTCTCTCTCTAACAGCAGTAAGAGCATCAGCTAACATTCTCTCACAATCATCTGTACTGCTCTTATTCTTATATGTTAGACCCATTTTTCCTGAAAACACCTGTAGCTAGAGCATCAATAAACAGAATAAACACCTTAAACATACAAATAAAACAGATTATTGCAAGTGTATGTCATTACATGCGTAAAAATGGTATAAATTACATGTTTACAAAAAAATGTAGGCAGTCCAAATAGCCCTGGTGATGGAATTTCACCAGGGCTAATTAGACGAAGTTTGATTAATAATAACCTACAAATCACTGCATATGGTATTTATAAAAATTGTACATTTGCCCTTCAACAACAACTAATTGACAATACTTTCCCAAAGCCATTTTTAAATGAAACAAAACTGTGGGCACCAGGCAAGGTCTTGCCAAACATTGGTTTTTGAGACACCACATTTTGCCAAAGGCTTGTTTTGCATCATTTTTGCTAAAGGGTGATCCAGAGAAATGGGACCCAAAAGAAACCCCTGTAACTCTTAAAGTATAAGTCCTTTTATAAAATCATACGCATCATTCGAAAGAGGATAGTTACAAGTTTGTACAGGATTGTATAGGTTTTGACAATACAAGACAAGATAAGATACAAAACAAAATAAAAGTGTTAGTTAAAACTAACCCTTCAAGATGACTGCATGGACTGTGGAACAGCTGCATTTCATAACTGAGCAATATTATGAGCATGGAAGAAGTGTAGTTTCAGCTCAAAGATCTTTCAAGACAAATTTTCAGATGTCAAAATCACCTTCTAAGAAAGTAATCCGTCGGTGTGTCAGAAATTTTTCCCTAACTGGCAGCATTGGAAAAAGAAAACCAACTGGAAGAGTGTGCACAGCAAGGATAGACGAGATCATTAACAGAACTCATGAAATTGTACAGGATAATCCTAACATAAGCATCAGACGTGCTTCTCAGCTGTTAGGAGTTGGATATGGAACAACACACCGTATATTCAAGCAAAATTTAATGCTCTTTCCATATAAAATTCAAATAGTGCAACAACTAAACAGTGGAGATTTCGCACGAAGATGACAATTCTGTCAATGGATCCAACAGAAGGTAAATGACACCACCAATTTTCTAGCAACTTTGATTATGTCAGACGAAGCCCATTTTCACTTGAATGGAACTGTAAACAAACAAAATTGTCGTTTCTGGGCAACAGAAAATCCAATGAATATTACCAAAGTCCCGTTGCATAGTCAGCGTGTAACTGTTTGGTGTGGTCTTACTGCATCTCAGAGAATAGGGCCGTACTTTTTCGAGGATTCCACCAGAAACACGGTCACTGTAAATGGTGATCGCTACGAAAAAATGTTGACTGATTTCCTTATTCCTAAATTAAGAGATCTTTGTCTAGAAAACCACTGGTTCCAACAAGACGGAGCTACCTGCCATACCACGAGGAACTGCATGGCAGTTTTGCGTCAAACGTTTCCAGGCGAGTTAATCTCAAGATTTGGAGACGTTGAATGGCCCGCAAGGTCTCCAGATTTTTCTCCCTTAGATTATTATCTCTGGGGATATTTAAAGAGTAGGGTCTACAGAAATAACCCAACGACCTTGCAAGAATTGAAGGCCGCCATCACAAATGAGATACAGGCCATACCACCGCATACTCTTGCAAAAGTGATGCAGAACTTACAAGCGAGAACACTGGAATGCTTGGCAACTAATGGAGCACATTTGAAAGGAGTCATTTTTAAAAAATAAATATTTCATAATAAACTTGTAACTCTACTCTTTCGAATGATATATAGTTTTTATGAAAGGAATTAAATATTAAGAATAGTTGGCTTTTTTTTTGGGTCCCATTTATCTGGATCACCCAGTACTTCTATTCAAATGTTCCTCAAACTTACTAAAATCTACTAAACATGAAACTGTCTAAATATGCAAGAGCTTCCTCTATCATAATCCACCAGCAAATTTAAAAATTTCTAATTAATTAATTAATTAATTAAGGCAGACCGATTAGCCCCAGACCAAATAGCCTCGGTGAATGCTACATGGTTTAAACCAATCCACCCTGCATACAAGTAATACCTTTCAAAAAGGCAAGATTTTCATAGTAGGCCTTATACAGTGAGGCCTTGCATAACAAATGCCTTAAATAGCGAATTTTTGCTTAACGAATTACCTCTATAAGGCTCCATTGATTTAAATAATGATTTTACCTTGCAGAACGAATTTGGTAACAAAAAACGTAATAACACGTTTTCTGTTCAGCTGGAGGTTGGTAGCTGTCGTGAGCAGTTGTGTACAACACAATTGCTCACTATTAAATTTTAATTTATTAGCTTTATAAGTGTATAAAACGTAGTCTTGGCCCCTAAAAGACCTTCATCATCTGCTAATGCTCCAAAGAAGCCCAGGAAAACTAGCAGTCTCCAGATGAAGCAGGACATTATTAAAAAAAGTGAATCTAGAACGAGCACCAAAGATCTTGCTGCTGAATATGGATTGTCTGCCAGTACAGTTTTGACGATTTTTAAGAAGGAAGAAATTATGAAAACTAAAGTAAGTGATGCTACAAGTAGACTTATTAAAGGAAGGGAAGCTATTGCTGAAATGGAGAGTTTTACTGATATGGATTAGAGAAAAGGAAATGAAGGGGGAATCCATTACTAAGGCATTCATTAGTGACAAGGCAGTGCAAATATATGAACAAATTAAGGAATCCCTTCCAGCATCAGTTGAAAGATATGAATCATTCAATGCAAGTCGTGGGTGGTTTGAAAATTTCAAGAGAAGGTCAGGAATTAAGAACATTATAAGGCATGGTGAGGCTGCAAGTGCTGATACTGAGGGAGCAAAGGAATTTAAAATAGAATTTGCAGAACTTGAGGAGGATTATTATTTGCCTCAAGTTTTTAATGCCGATGAAACTGGCCTATTTTGGAAAAAGCTACCGAACAGAACCTACATTACTAGAGAAGAGTCCAAACTGCCTGGCCATAAACCAATGAAAGACCGGTTTACTTTACTTATGGCTGGGAATGCATCAGGGGACCTGAAGATTAAGCCTATGCTTGTGTATCATTCCCAAAATCCCAGGATATTCAAGCAGAAGAAGGTGAACCCATTTAAAAAATGGGTAAACAAGCGCAAAAAGGGTCAAAATTTAGGCTCTGGAACGAATTACTGAAAATCCCATTGAACTAATGCATTGCATAGGTAACAAATTTTTCAGTTAACGAATGACCTTCTGGAATGAATTAAATTCGCTATGCAAGGCCTCACTGTATTTGATAATCAATGTTATATATTTATTTTTACAATGTGCTAATTTAGTAAAATATATAACTTATTTGAACCTATTTAATTTACTGATTAAATTTGTACAATACTTCACCTATTACAAATAAGCATAATTTTCTTTGATATTAATGTATTTTAATTAAGAATCATTTAACCTACTTAGTTTAAAAATTAAGTGGAGCTCTTAAATTTTCTCTAGTTTCTTTCTAATACAGTGGACCTTCCTTTAATGAAAGGATCTTTTAGCAAAATACCCTCACAAGCTCCCATTATTTCTTTTAATGAAAAATTTTGTATAGCGAAAAATTTACAATATCGTGGAAAAAATGGATATCACATGATACCTGAGTGAGAATGATGTGCAGCCCAACTTTTCAGTCAATCACGGCACTCAGAAGCATCCTACCCAGTCTTAGCCAATCACAGCACATCTCTTAATCACTGACCCATGCCAGAGAGCAGACACTCATATATGCTGGCTTTGTGTACATCTTGGTAGTAGGCTGATAACATATCCAATTATGCTTCCTGTGACTTATTTGTGATTTTAACAAATTTCTGTGCAATTTTTGTGCAATTTTTATAAATTTATTAAAAATGGCTCCTAAAGTGAATGTTAATAAAGCCAAAAGGAGCAGGAAAGTGATTTCTGTGCAAACAAAGTTAGAAATAATAACCAAACATGAGGATGGTGTTAAGACTGGCACACTAGCTATTGACTATGGGCTACCACCATTGACTATTTCTACCATCCTAAAGCAAAAAGATAAATTTAAAGCAGCCAAAGTTAAGGATGCATTAATGAGTGCTCAAAGGTAAATCACTAACTGTAGAAATGGAGAAACTCTTAATGATTTGGATCAGAGAAAAGCAAATGAAAGGCGAGATAGTAAGTGGCCAGTTTATTTGTGAAAGGGCTAGAGAAATCTAAGAGCACCTAAAACATGATTCCCCCCAAACATCTGATACACAATTTGAAGACTTCAAGGCCAGTAAGGGGTGGTTTAAGAAGTTCAAGAGATCAGAAATTAAAAGTGTTGTGATGCATGGGGAAGCTGCAAGTGCAGACAAAGAAACATCTGAAGATTTTAAAACTGAATTTGGTGAATTTGTGGGAAGACTATGGTACCTTCCTCAGCAAGTCTTCAATGTGAATGAGACTGGCCTCTTTTGGATGATGATGATGATGCTAAGGAGAACTTACATCACCAAAGATGAAGCTGCTTTGCCAGGGCATAAGCCTATGAAGGACAGGCTGACTTTGTTGCTTGGTGGTAATGCTTCAGGTGACTAAGCTGAAGCCAATGCTTGTTTATCATTCGGAAAACCCCAAGGTATTCAAGCAACAGGTTTCAAGGGGCCAACTGGGGGTTTATTGGAAGTCCAACCATAAGGCCTGGGTGACTAGATAACTGTTTAATGAATGGACATTGGAGGTTTTTTGTCCTCCTGTGAAGAATTACATTGTGCATTGGAATATTTTAATACAGTCAAACCTCATTTAACATCATGCTCAGTTTACGTCTTTTCGTTTAGCGTCAAAGCCTCCATTGGTGTACATGCATTCGTTCTACGTCACTTACCCCATTTACCAGCTGTTAGAATTGTTGTAAAGGCATGGAAAGAGGTAACCACAACCACTATGAACTCTGCGTGGAAGAAACTGTGGCCCTCTGTGATCTATCATTTTGTGGGCTTTGAGGAACAAAGCAATCCTGAAGCTGAAATTCTCCACCTTGGGCAGGCAATGGGACTGGAAGTTGATGCTGATGATGTGCAGGAACTTCTTGAAGAGCATGAGAGGGAGTTAAATGCAACAGACCTCCAAGAGATGGCAAAGGAATCTGAATCTGAATCTCTGGAGTGGAATACCTAAAACCCCATTGAACATGTACTTCGTTTAACGTCACTTTTCCCAGAACGAATCAATGACGTTAAACAAGGGTCGACTGTATAATGCTTTAATGGATAAAAACTTAAGAATTGAATGTATCAGTTTGCTGAAAATGAATTGGCTTTAGTGAATTATAGATCTTCATCTCCTGCACTCTGCTTGGTTTTAAAAAAAACTATTATACATTACCAAAGATAATTTTATTTTAATAACACATATCTAGCTTCATTAGCACAACAAAAATAAGTTTTAGTTCATTTTAAGCTATTCAATCATTCATTTTTTACAAAATGATTGTTCTTTCATTAAATACTTTTTAATCTTATATTGTAAGGTACTTTAAGGTAGTTACTTTACTTTATAATAATTTGTATGTCCCAGAACTACATCCTTGAGTATGCACACAACGTTCTTTCTTCCCAGATTCTCTATAATTTTATATATATATATATATATAGTTTCTAATTTATGGTGTAATTGTAGGCTGCTTTAAAATGTACCTTAAAACATAATACAGGTAAACCTCATTTTACGCCACTTTAAATTACGTCGCTTCACTTTTATGCCACTTAAAGTAAAAGCTTAAATGTAAAATTAAAAATGGTAAAAAGTTGTGAACTACGCAAAATATGATGATGTAACTGTGCGGGACTACTAGAAGTCATATGACATTTTAAAAGGCATTTCCAACATAGCCACAGCTTGGAATGAAGTTTCGAAATCATGTCTAAATGGTGTTTGGCATAAGCTGTGGCCTGATTGCATTGCTGATTTTGGTGGATTTGACAGTGTTGAAACTGTGACAAAAGACATCACTAAGATAGCGAATGAAGTAGGTCTAGATCAGAGCTTTCCAAACTTTTAACATTGGCGACAAACTATTTAAGCATAACAATTTTCATGACACATTAATTAATTTTTGTTATCAAATATCAGATAATTTTTCAGTAGGTGGTTTATCTTTTAGCCAATTTTGTTGATAGAAAAATCAAAATTTTCAAAATACAAAAAATACTAATGTGTCGCGACACACCAGTTTGGAAAGCTCTGGTCTAGATGATGTTGAACTGCTCAATTCTGCAGTTCCTCAGCCAAAAAAAAAGAGGATCTCCCTCCAGGATCTCCTTCCTCTCAATAAATCATCTCGATCTCACCACTGTCAAACAAGATCAAATAATTTTGTTTTTAATTGCTTTAATTACCAAAGTAGTAATTTATCTTTAATTCAATTATTTTATTAATATTAAGCATTCTTTTACTACAGGGGTGGGGAAACTTTTCAGTACCAAGGGCGAAAATCAATAACAAACACCTCCGTGGGTGTCTGGCAAATTTTAAGCTTATATACAGTGTGTCCCAAAGAAATGTATACCCACTTTGTTCGATAATACCAGCTATGAGGATAATAAATATATTACTTTTTATATGTTTTTTAATAAAGAATTTCCTCCTGAATCTAAATATGTAATTATTTTTATTAAAAATTGAAGAACAAAAAAGTTACAGATGTTTAAATTATAATTATTATTTTTGAGACTTCATGTGCGATATTTTCTAATATTTTAACCGACTGTTTTGAGATACTTATGTTTAGTGTTGATATTGAAGCATAAATGTTGTAATTATTAGTTAATTCAAAAAATTTACAAATTCCATGGTTAAATGACACTTTATCTAAGATGTTCAACGTCTTCCAGAACGTTGTTTTTGTAAGTTTTGCACAGTGCCGCCAGTTTCAAACTTATCTCGTATACGTGCAAAAATATTAGAAAATATCGCACATGAAGTCTCGAAAATAATAATTATAATTTAAACATCTGTAACTTTTTTGTTTTTCAATTTTTAATAAAAATAATTACATAGTTAGATTCAGGAGAAAATTCTTTATTAAAAAACATATAAAAAGTAATATATTTATTATCCTCATAGCTGGTATTATCGAACAAAGTGGGTATACATTTCTTTGGGACACGCTGTATATAAGATGTATTTTAAAAAGCTATTTGCTGGGCTGTAAATAAATAATTTTTAGTAAGTAATAAATACCTAAGCAGGCGAATTGAAATTAGCTCATGGGCGAGGGTTTCCCCACCCCTGTTTTACTAGTTTTAAGCATATAACCCATTAATAATTTTCATTTTATGGAAAATATGGGGTCACTTTTGGAGAATCTTGGAACCTATCCTATTTATTTAGGTAGAAGCCCATTATTTTTTAGCTTCAATTTACACCACTTCACTTTTCAATGGCAATCTGCTGGAACCTAACACTGGTATAAATCGAGGCATACCTGTACAAGATAATGCTCTAAAATAAATTCAAATCTTTATGATTCATCTGCAAAAATTCAAAATAAGAAAACTCTTTCCTCATAGACATAAGTATTGTAAAAAATACTGACAATCAACTTTGAAAAAAAAAAAAAAAGACCAAACCAAAGCTATTGTAAAAATTATAAGGTACAACTCTGATATTATAGCAACAATAGTTTTCTTTAGACATACTACAGAAGTTTTTTTTTTTTTTTAAGTTTGGGAAGAACCGATTCGCCTCTATTTAAAAAGGCATATCTCGGCAGAAAAACAAAGAAGTGAGAGGAAAGACAGAGGAAAAAGAAAGGGTGGAGGGGACAGTCGAAGTGGAAAAAGACCAAGGATGACAAGGACTGCAGGGTTGAGCCCCATCATCCTTGGGTGCTAGGGCCGGGAGGGCGCACGTGAAACCTCCAGGAACAAGCACGTACAAACGAGCACAAAGAGCACGAGCTTAGAACCCCCTTGCGGGGATATACTACAGAAGTGTACCTAAGAGCAAAATGTAGCATTACTCTCTATTGATTATACTATTACTAAGTGAAAATCATCATTAACATTTATAGAGCATATAATTTTATTATTATTTACTTTTATACTATATGATACAATTTTTAAAAAACTCAGTTTTGCCCAGGTTTTTCATAAAAAAAAAAACCCAGGTGGGTTGGGCTTTTTCAAAAAAAAGTGTGGGCTTTGCCAACCCTTATTGGTCAGTCAATGGGCCTTGAACTGGATGAGGAGGATGTGGAAGACCTGGTCCAGTCTCATGAAAAGGAGCTCACCCCTGAAGACCTGCAACAATTGGAAGCTATGATAGAACAGGACAGTGAAGAAAAGGATGACCATATGTCCACTGCAAAGATTAAGGACATTCATTATTAGTGGGAGAAGGTGAAGAAATTGGCTGCAAGACATCCCTCCATAGAAGAAAGAGAGCTTCAAAATTATGCATATGAGGACAAAGTGCTCTCATATTTCAAAAACCA
The DNA here is from genome assembly GCA_023014485.1 of Bathynomus jamesi. Taxonomy (NCBI): domain Eukaryota; kingdom Metazoa; phylum Arthropoda; class Malacostraca; order Isopoda; family Cirolanidae; genus Bathynomus; species Bathynomus jamesi. Next base: position 69,721 of record JAJOZX010003856.1, read on the forward strand.
ATTGAGAGACAGGAGAAAAAATGCACCTCAGAAAACAGTGGACAGTTTTTTGGTAAAAAGACAGCCAGAAAGTGGGCACTCAGTCACCAAAAAGAAAGAAATTAGATTCTCCCGAGTCAATATCATTTGAAGAACCATGACCTCTGAGCCATCAAAGGTTTTTATGGAAGAAGCCTCTCCTTCCAAGCAATGTTCATTAAGTTCTCTACACCTTCACTACTCCTCCATCAAGCCACTTAAAAATCTTTGCAGCTAAAAGTTTATTTATTTTTTATTTACTTTATTAATATGTATTGTTTAGTTGGCAGTAAGATCCCTTGAATATCCTTTGTTATAAAATTTTTCACTTGCCATCTAGTCTTGGAACCAATTAACCCATTTACATGTATTTCCCATACCCACTTAATGAAAATTTTGGTTAGCGAAGGATTAAATGGAACCAATTACATTCATTAACCAAGGGTCCACTGTATATAAGAAATTAGTAATATGTACATAAATTAAAATGAAATATCAGTTGTACCTTTCTTATAAAAGGTTGCTTAAAAATTTTTTAGTTCACCTTAAAATTGTACTACGGAGAATGTACACTTGCTGTTTCTAAAATTTGGTAAAATGTAGTGTGGATACTTTCACCAAAAAAACTGTTTCAGCATTTTTTATTTCATTTAAAGAAACCTAGTGTGAATTGGGTTAGCCTAATATACATTTATGAGGTGAGCTAGCCTTCAACAAAATTATTCTGCAAAATTCAAATGAAATCAGTTTTGCCATCAGTGAAGATTCAAAATATCTTTTGAAAATAGACTAAAAACTTGGTTACAAATTTCTAAAACTTTTAAAGCTTATGAAAGTACAACTTAAATCTATTTGTGCAACTTTTAAGTTACACTTTAATCTTGGGATCCCACCTCCCAGCACCAACCAGAATGTAGTGCAAGATTCTATATAATATAGTACATGGTTCAGAGCAAAACTTTATTTCCCCAATTTTTCTGACTTTTTATAAATCTCCCAGAGTTCCTGTCAGTAGACAATTATTTTGTGAACAGACCATGTAGAAACACTGGTATTGCGCTTTCCACAAAAAAAAATAAAAAATAATTCCTAAAGCAGATCATTTTCCTGAAAATTTCGGAAAGTTGGTCATTTACCCTGACAACTTCCTAAATCCCTGACTTACCTGGTCAGTTTTATTTTTGTTGTTGTTGTTGTTGTTTATAGACCTCCCATTCAACCCCTCGATATAGATACTAGATTTTACTCACTTCTTGGTAATTTTATTGACAATCGGAATAGTATAATTGTCGGAGACTTTAACTGCCCTAATGTTAATTACGAGAATTTTACGGGTAATGAAGAGGGTTTGAGATTGGTTGAGTTTATGGACGATAACTTTTTACGACATAGTTACCGAACCAACGCGCGATGATAATATTTTAGATTTGGTGATGACGAACGGTGAGAATATAGTCGAAGGTTTAGAAGTAGGCAAGAGTTTAGGATGTAGCAATCATCAAATTCTTAGGTTTAAGTTATTGATAGAAAACACTCAGGATAGTAACGTAATAGAAATCCCTGATTTTCGTAGGGCTAATTTTGATAGTTTCGTGGATAGGATGAGAGTAGTGGACTGGGATAACTTATTTATGGGTAATGACACAAATTTGCGTTGGGTGGCTTTTAAAGAAAGTTTTAGGAATATTGAAAGGGAGTTTATTCCTCGTAGGCCCAAGCGCACTAGTAATCGTGGTAGACCGAAGTGGTGGAGTAGGGACATAGGAGAGTTTATAAACGAGCGTAATAGAGCGTATAGACTTAGTAAGCGTAATGGCCAGGTAGCTAACTTTAATAGATATATCGAGCTTAGACGTCAGGTTAAAAGATCAGTTAGGAATGCCAAGCGTAATTTAGAGATACTTATAGCTGCGGATAGTAAACATAATCCAAAAAAGTTTTTTGAATACGTAAATAATCGTAAGCCGGTAAAAGATAACATAGGCCCTCTAGTGGATGTAAATGGCGCTTTGGCTTCTGACGCTCAGGCAATGGCGGGTATTTTCAATAACTTTTTTGCGACAGTTTTTACCGTAGAAGACGTAAATAATGTCCCCGACGTTGATGATATCATTCCATTTAGTAGCGAGACTATTTTAGATGAAATAACTGTTTACGAGGCTGAGATTGCGCATTATATCGATAGGCTAAAAGTTAGCAAGGCTCCAGGCCCTGACGCTTTTTATCCTAGACATTTGAAAGATTTGAAAGACGTTATAGTAGGCCCCTTAGCGAAGACTTTTAATCAGTCACTCAAAACGGGGATTATTCCTGGACTTCAAATTAGCTAACGTCACGCCTATTTTTAAAAAAAGTGACCGCATGGTACCTAGCAATTATAGGCCCATTAGCTTAACGTCAATTGTCGGTAAACTTTTGGAATCCGTAGTTAAGGATCGTATTATCGATCACTTAGAAAGTAGGGGTTTGATTAATAGTAGTCAGCACAGGTTTTGATGCCATAGGTCTTGTTTAACTAATTTGTTAGAATTTTATAACGAAATAGTGCGCGAATACAATAGGCATAGGGCAGCTGACGTTATTTATTTAGATTTTAAAAAGGCGTTCGATACAGTTCCGCATAGGAGACTAATTGCGAAGGTTAAAGCGCACGGTATACGCGGTCAGGTAGCTAACTGGTTAGAAGAATGGCTTCATGCTAGGAGGCAGAGGGTCATAGTTAATGGTAGTGAATCGGGGTGGTTAGAGGTAGGTAGCGGTGTCCCACAGGGTTCAGTGTTAGGCCCATTGTTATTCGTAATTTACATTAACGACATAGATGTAGGATTGACTAGTAACGTGTCAAAATTTGCAGATGATACTAAAATAGGCGGTAAGGTTGTTAATGAGGACGATAGAAATAGGATCCAAGACAATGTAGACAGGATTATGGAGTGGATGGATAAGTGGCAGATGCAATTTAACGTAGATAAATGTAAAGTTTTGCATATAGGTTCTCGCAACAATAATTACGCGTACACGATGGATGATAGGGAGTTAGCAAGCGTTGACGAGGAAGTAGATTTAGGCGTACGCGTAACTAAAGATTTAAAGGTTAGGAACCAGTGCCTGGAGTCTTGCGCAAAAGCTAATAGGATGTTAGGCTTCATAGCGCATAAGTTCGAATTTGAATTTAAATCGAAGGATATTATATTGCCCCTTTACAAGTCCCTAGTCAGGCCTCATTTAGAATATGCCGTTCAGTTTTGGTGCCCGTACTTGCGTGAGGATATTGATAGGTTAGAAAGGGTTCAGCGTCGTGCCACAAAACTTATTCCGTCATTGCGCAATAAGCCTTATGAAGATAGGATTAAAGAGTTAGACTTGTATTCACTCGCAACTAGAAGATTAAGGGGGGAGCTTATTGAAGTTTTCAAAATTGTTAATAACATCGATAACATAAATTTTGACAAACTGTTCACTTTCGATAATAGTAATACTCGCAATAACGGATTTAAGTTGCGTGGCAGACATTTCATTACTAATATCGCTAAAAACTTCTTTATGTTTAAAGTAATTGATAAATGGAATAATCTTCCCGCATCAGTCGTTCATTCTACCAGTGTTAATATGTTTAAGAACAGTCTTGACAGACATTTTAAAAGTATTAACGTTGTTTAAAATTAAAAAAAGAAAGTTAACAACAGGAGCTCTGGCTCTGGTGGTGGTGCTCGAGGATGAGTCTGTTGACGATGAATGCCAGCTTGTGACATGCCAGCGTGTGATGCCAGCAAAAAAAAAAAAAAAAAAAAAAAAAAAAAATTAGACTAACACGAATGTAGATGTAGCTCGTAGCGTAAACTAACCCACTTTTTGTTTAACTGTACCTACTTTTTTTTCTTTTTTTTTTTTCCTTGCATGTCTAACTCTTTACTTGCATGTTTGTAGTTTGCATGGTATGACAGTGAGTTAAGACTGTGTTTGCATGGTTTGTAAGCGTTCTTATTTTACTTCTTTTCATCTTTCACCCCTCTCCTATTTTCTCCGACTATTTTTCTGACTTGTCGGCAGTGGCCGGCGGATGATGATGGTGAGACTTTTTTCCTCTTTTTCTGAATGAATGTTAACCCACGAATGATAGGTGTTGCTCCTTACTTAACCCCTTATTCTCCTCTCTTCTCTTAACCCCCTACTCTTTCCTTTCTCTCGGGCTAACCTTAGAGTGGATCTTAGGGTCTTTGTTAGCCTTAGCTTCTGTAGATCTGAACATCAAATAGACTAAATCAGCATTTCTTAACCTGAGGTGCTAGCACCCCCAGGGGGTCCTGAAATCGATTTTAGGGGGTGCTGGAAAAGGGCTTCTGTCATGTGCAGTATGGATACGTTAGGTCCGTTAACCAAACTCCTTATCTTTTCTATTAACAGATATTATTGTATGAGAATTTGAATATATATTTAATTACAAAAGATTTATTGCACATTTACATTATCACCATTAATATTAAGGAAAACTGACTGTGTCACAAGAAATTTACTTTTTTTTGCATGATTTTGACCCTAAGATTAGAGGGTAAGTAATTCTCCTTGATTGTTATTCTTAACATTTCTTTTGGCCACTTGATCTATTATTATATTCAAGAACAAGTATTTTATTATATTGTTATATTCAAGAAAGTATTAAGGTTTGAATTTGTAAATATAATTCTGTGCATGTCTTGTCTTAATATCATTTTAAAATTTTCCTCATTTATTTTTTACTCTAAATGTGCTGCTTTTAAATGTATGTTCACTTTGCTTTAACTTGATATCTTTTTATTCAAAATATTATTGGTCAACTATAAATTGTACTCATATTCTTATTTGTTTTGTATTTGCATGGTGCTTTTTGCTACTAACAAGGTGAAGGGGGTGCTGGACTGCCTACACCTAACTACAGGGGGTGCTGATGTTGAAAAAGGTTAAGAAATGCTGGGCTAAATGTTGAATTTTTTATCCTATATGTAGTATCAAAATTTTTAAGGGGAGGGCAAAGGAAATGAGGCACAAAGCATATATATAGATGGGATACCAATTATATATATATATATATATATATATATATATATATATATATTAGGTAAATTTGTAGTATTACACCTCTCCCCCTTTGAAGATGAAATTTGTTTTTCCTATATTTTGAATGAATCTGACCTTCAAAACCGTCGGAAATGACTCGTTTTTTAGATAACCCCCCTCCCCCCCCCCAGCCGGCAATCTGGGGGACCCTGGTGGGGAAAATTACAGAAAACGAGTCATTTCCGACGGTTTTGAAGGTCAGATTCATTCAAAATATATCAAAAACCATAGGAAAAACAAATTTCACCTTCAAAATTGACCTAACCTAACCTATCCTAACCAAACCTAACCTATCTACAATGCCACAGTTTCTGGTCTTGACGATATGTACACTCCGTTTTACAGTGTGGACACTTCACTACTGTCGGTAGAACACCATGAGCATGCAGAAACTCACTTTTTTCTAAATTTTTGTAGAAAGCGACAATACAGCTGTAACAATCGAACGAGCAAGTGTCACACAAAGCCATTCCAGTAGCAAAGGAATTCAAATTCGAAATGGATGGAGCGCAGTGATTGGGCAGACATGTAACGGTCACACAAATGCACACACAAACGAACATACGAACACACACTACACACCAAAAAAATGTTTATATCTCGAAAATGAAGCATTTGCGACGGAAACGCTATAGAACAATGGTTCTTAACCGGGGGGGGCACGCCCCCCTAGAAACAGGAATTTCTCTAATTGTATTTGTTATTCTCTTAACGAGAGCATGGGCTAATATTGAGAAGTTATTGAGAATGTTATTTTGATTGAAGGGGGGCATGGAGGGAAGGACCAATTCCTAGAGGGGGCATGGTAGTAAAAAGGTTAAGAACCACTGCTATAGAAGGAAAGTGTCTTAGAATTAAAAAATCTACTTAACGAACATATAATAATTGCTGGACGTTAGTTGGGTATAATACTATAATAATACCATATATTATATGAAAAGAACCACAAAGGAAAGGAAACACAATGGTGCTCAAGTACTTTTGTCTAATGACATCCTCAGGAACACTGAAGTAAAAACCTGTGGGAGGAGCATACGAATTTATAAGGAAAACTACCAATTTTAGCACTTTGCCCTTCTTGTCAATCTATTCTGAACAAATTCAAAACACGATCAAGCGGATTGTTTACGACCAATTTTATAGATAATGCCTGAATTATATATGGGTCACAAAAATTTTTAAAAAATAAAAATATATTGAAAAATAAAAATTGTAAGAGAAGCATACAAAATTTATAAGGGAAACTACCAAAGTTTTAGCACTTCATTCAAATGCCCTTTCTTGTCTAAATCCATTCTGAACAAATTTGAAACAAGATCAAATGAAAAAAGACCCTGGCTCATGTTAAAATTTATTTGTAAATTGAATAATAGCAGACTTGAGAATATTTCTATTAACAATGTTGCTAGAGTGAAACAAAATTGAAGCATTATTCCAATCAATACAGTGAGATAACTCTGACAAATGGATGAAAAGGGCACTGGATGACTGTCCCATTCTAACAGAATATTGATGCAGTTTCACACGCATGTGCAAATCCTTTCCCATCTGACCAATGTAAAAGAAATCACACTGTTTTCAACCAATTTTATAGATAATGCCTGAATTATTGGTAGGGCTATTTTTTACTATGGTATTTTTCACAATATTGTTATATGAAAATACTACATTAATATTCAAAAGTATCGCGTGAATAATAACCCTCTCACTTTGTCAAAGAATATTTTAGTACTTCCATTTTTTTCTAGGCATTGCTAATATACTTAAACTTTTGAATATTAATGTAGTATTTTCATATAACAATATTGTGAAAAATATCATAGAAAAAAATAGCCCTTACCAATAATTCAGGCATTATCTATAAAAGTGGTTGTAAACACAATTCCTTTCACATTGGTCAGATGGGAAAGGATTTGCACACATGTAAAACAGCATCAATATTCCATTAGAATAGGACAGTCATCCAGTGCCCTTTTCATCCATTTGTCAGAGTTATCCCACTGTATTCATTGGAATAATGCTTCAATTTTGTTTCATTCAAGCAACATTGTTAACAGAAATATTCTCAAGTCTACTATTATTCAACTTGCAAATAATTTTAACATGAGCCACAGTCTTTTTTCACTTGATCCTGTTTTGAATTCATTTACAACAAATTTAGACAAGGACAGTGCTAAAATTGGTAGTTTTTCCTTATAAATTTGTATTGCTCCCCCCACAATTTTTTTCTCTTTTTTTATTTGTTTTGTGACCTATATATAGTCTCAAACTTTTTATTTACTTCAGTGTTCCTAAGGATGTCATTAGACAAAAGCACTTGAGCACCATTCTATTTCCTTTCATCATAAATATTTTTCACGTTACTTTCATGAAATAATTTTCATATATACATTTCCTTCTTTGGTCTTGCCTGAATAAATTTTATTTAAAATCTAAACCTAACATTATTTACACAATTTACAAACTTTCATTCGTGAAAATGTTTAATTTTCCTTAAAACCAAAAAGGAACTACTATTTATCACATTGTGTGGCAGGTCATTCCAAAAATCTACTACTATGACTAAAAATGTATTTTTGTAGATCTAGTCTTCAGGTCTGTTTTCCAATTTTCGGTAATTATATATATTGAGTAACTCAGTCATTTTACACACCAAAATATTTTTTTCTAGTAGTATTTGATATTTGTTCAAATCTGACCTCCATTTCCCTCAGAAATGAGATCCAACAAAGTTATAGTACTTTGAAGTTTGGCTCATTTTCAAGGGAAATGGAGGTCAAAATCTAAGCAAAACACATCAAATATTACTAGAAAAAGGTATTTTGGTATTAATTAACCTAACCTAACCTAAATATGTTATTACATTATCATTTGTATAATTTAGGTCTCAGGGGTATGGGGGTGGAGCCGCCATAAAGATCACACATGACAAATTGATTGATATTGATTGACATTTTAGCGTTGGAAATTCAAAAATAAAAAATATAAAACCCTGTACCGATCAATTTATGATTCGTGATCTTTATGGGGGCTCTGCCCCCGTACCCCCAAAATCTAAATTATACGAATGATAATGTAATAACATATTCAATATTTCTATTGCTCAGGAGTCATTAGAATGCACTTTGTATATTAAATCCTCAAAATAATATTCACACCCTTCACATGTCATCGCGACCAACATCTATGAAAAACTAACAGAAGTGAACTAGCAACTTAAAAAGCCTAGCTCATATATCATGTTCTCATGATGTCACCAATCAAATATTGGAAGGGTGGGGAAAAAAATGCAAAAATGTCATAATATTCAAATCTATATAATTTTGTAAGGACACATCTGCGAGCATAGCGACTTATATGAAAATGAGAAAATTATGCTTTAATATTTTATGATTATAGTACAGGGTGTCCCAGAATTAACTATATTTCAATGAAATCAGACAAATTTTTTAAAAACACTTTTATTTATGTTTATCATGTTTAATATGTTAAAAATATATAAATTTCTAAATTTTTTTCAGAATTTTATTTTCATAATTTTTTCAGTTTTATTTTCACTCTTTCAGAACCCTATTAATAATGAATACACAAGAACGCATCTTTGTTGTAACATCCCGTATCAAAGCCTTTTTCATCAGTGTCAAACGCAAGATTCTATGAACTGTTGTCTTGGATATGTTGAGTCTTCAACCAGCCTCCCTAACCGAAGTTGTTGGACCGTTGGTTCATCCTCAAACAATTGTCGTACCTGTTCGGTACTGTTATGTGCTGTCCTTGGGCGTCCTCTTCCCACCTCGTCGTGTACGGATCCAGTTCTTTTAAATTTGTTCACAAGTTCACGAATCACTTTGTCTGTAGGACCGGTTCTGTGGAATCTTCTTGTAAATTTTTCTCTGATTTCATTACATTGCATTCCTTTGATACGGGATGTTACAACAAAGATGCGTTCTTGTGTATTCATTATTAATAGGGTTCTGAAAGAGAATGAAAATAAAACTATGAAAAACTATGAAAAAATTATGAAAATAAAATTATGAAAAAAATTTAGAAATTTATACATTTTTAACACATATTAAACATATTAAACATGATAAACATAAATAAAAGTGTTTTTAAAAAATTTGTCCGATTTCATTGAAATAGTTAATTCTGGGACACCCTGTATTTGCTTTTGATATTCTGAGTACGATAAAACTCTCATTAACCCAATTTTCTTATTATGCACTTCAATGCTTCATAAGAACAAGAAATTTTTATAGTGGGCACACTAGGGGCCACTTCAGCACATCGAGGTGGCTCCACTATGTAAAAACTACCTGTACATTGGCAATAACCAATTTTTACAAAACCAATTAAGTATAAATTTAAAACTAATTAATTATCAATTTCAAACTAAAGATAGAATCTCTGGATCCAGAGAATCAAAGTCATAATAGGCTACTATCCACAAATATGTTACACACTATATCTATTTATAACTGACATGCAAATATATCAGATCCAAAGAATCCAGTCAATTTCATTATAGTAGGCTACCCATCAATACCAGTACCGTGCCAACCAAAATTAAGTTACGGTCCATATCAATTGCGGACCAAGTCACAATTTACATCCATATACATTACAATATATATACTTACTGTAGGAGGAAAAGTGTAGGTGTGGCTGTAAAGACTGTACAGTAATGTAGAAATGTGTGTGCACCCATTTTGGGTCTCCCATTTAAAGGTGTTTGTGGGGCAAGTGAAGATCATGAGTTTTTCAATACCTCACAGTACTATGGGGGGCACCACTCAGCAGAGGAATCTCTTTAAATAGGGTGTGTAAGAACAGAGAGTACCACCTAACCCAAGATGCTGCCTCCCTATATCCCACAACACCTGTGTTGAGCTGTGGGATCTATCACCCAAATGCACATACCAGTAATATATATGAAATAAACTAGTACCATTCATGCAATAAAAATGGGCTTAAACACCATCACCAGATGTCCCTTGCAGACATCAAACTATCCAACCTTCTTTTGAAAGAATCAAGTGTATCTGAAGTCACCACTTCTTCTGTCACACTGTTCCAAAATTTAATTACTCTGTTTGTAAAACTATGTTTCTTAAATTTGTTCTACATCTTGGCTTAAATAATTTCATACTATGACCTCTAGTCTGATTATTGTGATCTTTAATGAAAAGAGACTCAAAATCTATCTTATCCAACCCTTTTATCATTTTATACACCTCGATCATATCACCCCTTAACCACCACCTTTTTGATGAGAACATGCTTAGATACACCAGTCTTTCCTTATATGTCAATTGTCTTAGAGATGGGATCATTCTTGTTGCTTGTTTCTGTACTTTTTCCAGTTTTTCAATATCTTGTATCAAATAGGGACTATTAAATTGAATGCAGTATTCGAGGAAGGGTCTCACATATGAAATGTAAAGTTGCTTTATAATATTGGGTGATTTGTATTCAATGTGTGTCTGCATGAGATTGAGTCTAGCATTTGCTTTATTTCTGATTACCATACAGTGATTTGAGGGTTTAAGTTCATTTGTCACAGTGACACCCATCTTTCTCTTTATCATCATTTTTAATCCAAAGTCCATTCATATTGTATTCAAATTCTGGATTTTTTGGCCCAATATGCATAACCTTGCACTTATCAACATTAAATTTCATCTCCCACTTATCTGCCCAGGCTGTTACTCTGTCTAAGTCTTTTTGTATTGTCATTGCTCCTGCTACTGACTTAACATTATGGCCTAATTTTGTATCATCAGCAAATTTTGAGGTTTTACATGAAAGGCCCTTCTCTAGATCATTTATATAGACAACAAAAAGCAGAGGTCCCAGAACAGACCCCTGTGGGACTCCGCTCAATACGGGTCTCCAAGTAGACTTATTTCCATTTAGATGAACTCTTGTTTTCTATTTCTCAGCCATTCTTTTATCCAGTCAGCTATATGACCTCTTATACCATGGGTTCTAACTTTTACCAACAATCTTGCATGAGGAACAGTATCAAATGCCTTTGCAAAATCTAAGTAGGGCCTATACTATATCTACTGGCTCTTTATTGTCCAAATGCAATAGGACTCCATCATAAAATTCAATCAAGTTGGTTAGACAGGACCTTCCATTTCAAAAGCCATGCTGGCTATCAGTATCATTTTATAAGGTTGCACTCTTCAAGGAACTCAGTAACTTCACCTCTAATGATACTTTCGAGTAATTTGCAAATAATGGAGGTGAGGCTGATGGGTCTGTAGTTTTTTGCAAAGTTTCTATTTCCTTTTTTAAAGATTGGAGCCACATTTACTTTCTTCCAATCCTCTGGAATTTCAGTACATATCAATGATTTATTAAAAATAATTTCTAGTGCCTGTGCTATATTCTTTTTGGCAGCTTTTATGACTATTGGATGCATTTCATCTGGCCCTGGAGATTTTTCCATTTTTAATTTATCTATTGCTTTTAGGATATCTAGTTTTGTTACCCTTAATTCATTTATTTCTCTATTTTGTCCTGGTAGTATAAAATCAGGAATATTTTTTAAATTTTCATTTGTGAATACTGATGAGAAGTATTTGTTTAGTTCTTCAGTTATTTCAAGATCATCTATAGTTTTATCATCTATATGGAGGGGGCCAATTTTCCTTTTCACTCTACTTTTCAAATTGAAGTGACTGAAAAACTTCTTAGGATTGTTTTTTGAATTCTTGGCTAGGCTTTTTTCCAGGTCTCGTTTGCTATCTCTAATTACTTTCTTGCAAATGCTTCTTTTACTTTTATATATTTCGGAGTCTGTGCCATTTTTAGTTCTTTTGAATTTATGAAATGCTTTTGTTTTTTCTCTGATTGCTCTTTTTACATTGCAGTTTATCCAAGGTTGTTTATTTTTTCCAGTTCTGATTTTACACTATGGGATATGCTTCCTTTTATGTTCATTATTATACTTTTAAATTTTTCCCACATACTAGTTACTATCTGTTCAGGCTGTAGAATATCTGTCCAATTTATTAGACACAGATCATTTACTAGTCCATTTATACTTCCTCTTTTAAAATCTGGAACTTCTACTTTATTTTCACTAGGTCTTGAATTACAAACAATATTAAACCGAAGGATACAATGATCACCTGAACCTAGTGTTTCTGAAACCGAGATATCCTGGAAGGTATCTGGATTATTTGTCAGAATTAAATCTAGAATGGCATCAGCCCTGGTTGGCTCCTTTACTAACTGGGTTAAACCATTCTCAATTATACAGTCTAAGAATCTCTCATTACTTTCTGGTGTTTGTAATATTTCCCAGTCTATATGCCTATAATTGAAATCTCCAACAATAATAATATTGCTTGTCATTGCTTTATTTATTTCAATAAGTTGATTTTCTACATACCCTATTTATTTTCTTCTCTACTTTTGGGGATTCCTCCAACTGAACATCCCTCAGGTGGTCTATAAATACCCACTATCCCGATTTTCCTGGCATTTTTATGCCCAATATCTATCCATACAGATTCAACTATTTCCTCTTTAACAGAGGTAACTTCAACTGGATTCAGATTTGTCTTGGCATAAATAAATACTCCACCACCCTCTGAATATTTACGTTCATAATAAAAAAGTTCATAGCCATCAATTTCATAAGTAATGGTATTCTCTCTTTCACTAAATAGACTATTTGGTATCGTACTGAATTTTGTCCAAGTTTCAGTGACAATCATAACATCAGGATTTTCAATACCTATGTATGCCTTGAATTCATTTATTTTATCTCGGATACTTCTTGCATTTACATAGAAAAATGACAAAGAACCCTTGGAATATTTTGCTTGTAATTTAGTCTGGTTCTTGTTCTGTGATGGTATATTATTTGCATCTCTTTTACTTTCTTTGTTGACCTTTTTCTTTTGAGTTTTGATTATATTTTTTATTAGTTTATTGTTATCAAGAGTATTGGTATTTGTACTAATTTGGCCTATTCCTTTAGTTTTTAGTCAATTATATGATACAATCTTTGATAGTAAATCAGTTCCTTTACTATTAAGGTGAATTCCATCTCTGTTATAGAACTCTCTTTTTGTAAAATTTATTCCACAGTTCGATATATGTAATTTCCATGCTCTGACATAGTGTCTTAAGCCTACTATTTATATATAATGCTTGTGAGTACCACTTATTATTCTCATGTATCCTGGGAATTATACCTGTGATAGATGTTTTAAGGTTAGGTCTCCGTTCCTTTAACTTTGTTAATAGCTGTTTATATGACTCCATGATTTCTTCGGAGTGCTTACCCTTTATATCATTTCCACCTACATGTATAACCATATTCTTTGGTACAGTTAGGTCAATACCAGATCCTTTTTCTATAATTTTATTACTAATTCTATTTATCCCTGCACCTGGATAACAGTAAGCTATGCTACCTCTAGGTAATTTAGATCCTAGGCCCCTCACTTGAGAGTCACCTATAATGGATGCTGGTTCAAACACACCTATAGCTTTAGAGTGCCTGGGTTTATACGAGTCTGGATTATTATTGCTAACATTTTGTTTTATAGGCCTACTTTCTTCAGCTTTCTCATCTTGATCCTGGACCAGCGAGAAAGTATGAAACTGATTGGTTAGTTCTATAAGGACACTTTTCCTTGGCTCTTGAATTCTAGCTTTCCAGGTTTTCCTAGGTTTAGTCCACTCATCATTTTCAGGAATTGTCTGAGGATATCTAGGCCTGGGCTCACTATGAGGTATAGGGACATTTAAGTTTACTTGAACTGCTACTTCACTAGATTTAGGCTCAACTGCAGTATCTCTATAAGTTGGTCTGGCCTCTCCCTCACTAATAGACCCTCTGGACTTATTAAAATTTTTTATTACAATACTACACTTGTCACAAAACCACATCAAGTTGACATTAAGCTTAGAAGCAGCATTTATACCTTTATATATATCATTTGTAAGGCCTTTGCAGCTTACATGATACCAGTCATCACAGCTATCACATGCAATAGCTCTATCTTTACTCTTAACTTCCTTTTTACAAACTCTAGTCACTGTCAAAACCCATTTTTGTAGGGGTAGGCTATGTTCTTAAGTTAGGTCCTAGGCTTAAAAATTTTGTTGACTCACCAACTTTGATGATATCAAGTTATATCAAAATAGTTACTCAGGTTAGGTCAAGTGGGAGTCTTACCTTATGGTTAGGCTAGGCTATCAGAATAAGCTAAGCTAGGCCTGTACAAACAAGTACAGGTAACACCACAGCAATCTTATACCAGTCAAAAAACAATTCCAAAATGCAGGATCAATCTCAACTGCAGCCCTGGAAAAAATTTTCAACACCTCACTTGTTACCAACGCGCAGGAAAGGTAATAATATTAATAAAGAAGCGCAAAAGTCAATTCGCTAGAGCACAGCCAACACGTCCAATCACTTCAACAGATGTTCAAAACTTTTTTCTATCCTTAGTATATGAACTGTCATTGTATTAATAATATTTGTCATATGGACTATAGTCTGCCAATAAACCTTTTCATTTCATTTCAAGTCAGTGAAAGAGTGTGACTTCAAATCAAGTAAAGTTTTGAACGAAAAGAAAACTGCTTAAGTTTTAAATTTATACTTAATTGGTTTTGTAAAAATTGGTTATTGCCAATGTACAGGTAGTTTTTACATAGTGGAGCCACCTCGATGGGCCGAAGTGGCCCCTAGTTTGCCCACTATAAAAATTTCTTATGTTAACCAGTCAGACCTGAATAAGAAAAAGTTGCAATTAAATTGTTCAAACCTGAGAATATTGCAAGAGACTGTTTGAAAAGCAAGAATTTTTCCTAATCCACATTCAGTTAGTAGCTATATCAAATTAAGACCCAACTACATTAACCTAGGTCGACAAATCTGGCTCAGATTAAGGCTCATCTAGCCAAGCGTAATGACTGCAACAGGACCTAGGCTAAAATAAGTGTACTTTAAAATTAGGCTATGGGCAAGCCTAACTGGGTGTACCTAATGAGGGTGATTTCACAACCACTGACTTTTCACTTCACCTGAAGCCTATCTTATGTTTAATAAGTTTAAACCGTATATCCTCACTAAAAATTTGTTGTCCAATACCTAGACATAACGTACAACGACCCATTCGCTGAATCATAGACGAGCAAACAACCTATAGTTCCAAGAAAACCAAAGTACTGTGTCTGTTGTGAAATCGTTGTGGGATATATTAACTAATTGTCATTACAAGTTTACCTAATAAAACTTTTTCTTACTCCAGAATTTCAGTTTCGGCCAACCTCGAAAATGCAAATAAATGTTACGCTACAGACCATAGTCTAATATATTAGTCTATGTAGAGCAGTGATGTTGATACCACTATGGCCGAGACAAAGACCTGAGCACCCGAGACTGAGAACAGACCATATGCAATTTTTGCACGTATTCAATATTGTGTAATGCCTAAGTCCTAATCAGAGCTGGGCAGTATTTAAATACATTTGTATTTAAATACGTATTTAAATACATTTGTGTATTTAGAACTGTATTTATAAATACATTGTTTTTCATGTATTTAAATACAGTATTTAAATACTTTAATGAGTATTTAAATACAATGTATTTAAATACTCAAAATATAAAAATGTAAATACTTTTACTGGTTTAATACACGTTCTGTACTAGCACAGTACGACGCGTCGACAGTGTAGTACAGCATGGTTCATGTTTCAACGTGTCAGTTCAATCAGTTGTGTGCCACTCTTAGTCGAAAGCGGTTGATTTCTTTATCGTGTGCGTGTCATGGCTTCAACAAGCAAATCCGGTGAAAAACAGTGATATATCTGCAGATAACAATTTAGTGCACCCTCTGTTTGATGGAAAATACTTTAAAATTAAATCTAAAGACGGTAATAAGGTAAAGTGCACCTGCTTGCTGTGTAAACATGAAGTCTCTGCTGCAAGCAATGCTACAACGAATCTGTACACTCATCCTTTATCAAGCATTTTATATTGTTGTTACTCATGAATTAGTGAATGCATATGTTAAAATTTGTATGTATTTAAAATGTATTTACAAATGTATTTAAATACAATTGATGTATTTTGTATTTAGTATCTAAATACATTCGTAAAATGTATTTAGTATTTAGTATTTAAATACATTTCTCCCATGTATTTAGTATTTAGTATTTAAATACATTCAATGTATTTATTGCCCAGCTCTGGTCCTAATGGAAAAAATTAATCAAATATTTGACTCAAAAGAAAATACATTTAGGTAAAATTGAAAGAAAATGTGAGTTGTTAAGGTTGTGGGAGCAGCGCACCATTGAGGCAGAAGGGCTTCAAGGTAAATGATGGGGAAAAGCTAGCGCGAATTTATAATTTAACATTTTGATCGTGGAGAGAGCTTAAGTAAATTTAAAATCACAAAATTACATTTTAGCACCAAACCGACTTTCTCTTTATGGATCATGAACATGATTGGTTTTAAAATCTCGTAGACCAACATTTGATTCACTGCCTCCTTAACAACAGAAAAGGTCACGATGTCTGGTTCCATTTTCAAATAATTCTTTATGAAGTTATGAAGTTTTTAAATTAATATTCAGATAATTTTGTTCCCTTTTAAAATAACCAGTAAACAAACAAATAAACACTTTATTTCAGACTCAACAGGTACAAACATTATACAAGTGGTCCACAGAAGATTAAGAGATAGTTATCTGGAGCACTGACTAAGTAGGCCAGTGCTTACGCCACTGCTTGTTAGAATATCTAGAAGAGGAAGAGCCATTGTTGTCCCAAGGCGATATGATGACTTAGCTGATTGATGCAGCATTGCTTGTATATATTAAGTTAAGGTGTGTATGTGTGTGTGTATATATATATATATATATATATATATATAATTATATATATATACATTTTAACTACACAAACAACACACAGTATAATTAATGTAAAGAACGACGCTTGTGTAGAAGAACGTTCCGTACAAGATGAGGAGGAAGAACGAACAAACGAAAAATGAGGTTACCACCCGGGAATCGAACCCGGGATCTTCCGATTGCCGGTCAGATATGCTATCCACTACACCATGGGCCTCGATTAATCAAATGTCGTAATTCTCCTACATACGAGCAGAAACCAATGCCCTGAGGGGGCATGTAAAGAACGACGTTTGGGTGCTCCTTTAGTATGCGGTCTACAGAGAAATTCACACTTTAGTATGCGGTCTACACCAATTTGTTTTTTAAATGTAGTTAAAGAAGGTTGAAATGACAATCTTACTTGAAAAAAATTTATTGAAAAGTTAAAAACATAAAAAGTTTAAATGTAAGGAAAAAAAATTATTGAAAAGTTAAAAACACAAAAAGTTTAAATGTAAGTATACCTTCTTAGCTTGTTTACTAATTGCTTGTTTACATCCCAATGTCAGTCGCCCTTGACGATTGGTTAGGTTTAGTCATGATATTTTCGTTAGTTTTAACAAAAATATCTTGACTAAACCTAACCAATCGTAGGTAGACCGCATACTATAGTAGCACCGGCAATTGAATTGTTTACAACTTTACTGCTTCAGATTTCTCAAGCTACTGATGTTAAACAATCATTTTGAATTTCAAGGTCAAGTAAGGTCTAAGTCATGTGAGTGAGTCATTTAGCGAAAAAAAAAGAGCGGCAGAATGCGTGAGCAGGCACAAATTTAACGAACAAAACCTGTAGACTGCACTTTGAAAAAAGTAGAGCGCGCAGAATTTGTAGATATATATATATATATATAATATATATATATATATATATATATACAGTGTGTCCGTAAAGTCATGGTGGGATTTTAAATAGCTATATTATTGCAACGAAACATGATAATGAGATGAAACAATGCCAAATTTAAGAACAACTCTCAAAGTTGTATCTTGTAGTTAGTCTAGGCTAAGCTTAACCTTTATCTCGTAGTTAGTCTAGGCTGTCCACATGCCTATGTTGAACATGAGCGTAATAGCCCGAAAGTTAATGTGTGGTGTGCTCTAGCACGAGATCGAGTGATTGGCCTATTTTCTTCGCGGAACCCACTGTGACGTCACACAACTACCTCGCTATGTTGGAACATTTTCAGTACCCAATTTATTGACAATAATGTCATCTTCAGCAAGATGGTGCTCCTCCGCACTATGCTAACGTTGTTCGAGAATTCCTTAATGAAAAATTTCCACAGAGATGGATAGGAAGAGGAGGATGGAAGCCATGGCCTCCACGCTCTCCGGACCTGACACCTTTGGACTTTTATTTGTGGGGTTACGTCAAGCAAAGCGTGTACAGTGTACCCATTAGGGATATTCATCACTTGCACGAGCGAATCACGGAAGCTATCGCATCCGTCACTCCTGATGTTCTTGGGCGTGTGGCGGAATTGAATCACCGCCTAGATGTCTGCAGGGCTACCAGAGGAGCCCATATCGAACTACGTTAAATAAAGTTATTCTTTTAGAGTTGTTCTTCAATTTGCCTTTTTTTCATCTCATTATCATGTTTCGTTGCAATAATATAGCTATTTAAAATCCCACCTTGACTTTACGGACACACTGTATATATCATAATTGTAAGGTTAGTGAAAAATTCACTTAATTTAGAGCTAGCAATTTTGGGCTCTTGTGGCATCATTGTTTGGGCACTCTTGTGGCATCATTTTTTTGGGGCACTGCGCGTCCTTCCAACTCGTTTGTTGAATGCAGCACTTACAGGGCGTGGTCTTATATAGAGCTCTCTTTCAATTCAGTTTGGTTGTTTAGAAACAAGATTTTTGCATCGTGCAATGGTGCAGGTTGGGTGTTGTTGCAAGGTTTAGAAAGAAGACCATAAATAGTGCCCCTTTTGTTTTTTATCTTAATTTTATGCAACTGAAGCCTAAGGTAGGCCCACATCGAGTCAGCAACCCTGAGGTAGGACCTAATAGGACCTCTAAGTCCGTAAGTTTTAGTCTAGCTTAACTTGGGCTGTAGGTTGAACTGGCCCTTCAAAGCTTGGCCGTTCAGGGCTCATCTGGGATTCTGAACCCAATAAAATAAAATATAACATGGTCCTTCGAAACCGGATTCTAGCCCAAGACTGAGTCAGTGACTATTTTTCGGCAAAGTTCTGATTGTGCAAATTGTAGCCCAAGTTAGTCCTGGACGGGTTGAGCATAATTGAGTTAAGGTCCCAGGGTAGAAAGTTTGGTTGCCCAATTGCGAAACTTGGCCGCTAGTCTGTCGTTGTTTTGAGCCTACATTTTTAGCGGGTTGGTTAATTTTGGTTTATTGTTCGTAGGCGAAGGTTGCAGACTTCAGGGTGCCAGTTACGTGGGTGGAAAATTTAATATTCCATACTGGTGGTTGGTCAATACCCCAACCAAGCAATTCAGTTTATTTGAAAAAAGCAAAATTTGAGTTTGATCAGTTTGGTTAAATATTTTTGCCAATTCAGCTTATTTGGCATTGAGCCCAATTATTGTTTGCATTGAAGATGAGTGCAGCTGAATTGAACAAGTTTAGAAAAAGGAGAAGCGCCTACAAAAGTCTAATTACGAAGGTCATTGCCACTATAGATTCTGCCATAGAGCAAGAGTATTTAAGCTTAGTGACTGCGCAGCTTTCCATATTAAAAACTAAAAAGGTTGCTCTAAGCGAAGTAAATGGTAAAATTGAGGCTCTTATAGAAGAGGATGAAATAGAAAATAACATAATTTACTTTGAAGAGATTATTGATGACATAATTAAAGTATGCCACAGAGCAAACGAGTTTAGCAGCTCAGTACAATTAGAGCCCAGGTCTAATAATGAAACACAACCCTCAACAAAATGGTTTGTGAAGTTAAGGTTAACAGATCTGCAGTTCAATTACCGAGGCTTGTACTCAAAACATTTTCTGGGAGTATTCAGGAATGGCAAGGATGGGCAGACAGTTTTCAATCAGCAGTTCATTCTTGTCAAGCAGAGCTGGGCATTTGCGGCATATTTTGCGGTACTGCGGTACTGCGGTACTACCAAACTACCAAACCGGCACCAAACCGGTACGCGGAAATTTGAATGCGGTAGCGGTACTGCGTTACTTTCAGCGATCCTTTGCGGTACTGCGTTATGTGGTTCCGGTTTGCGGTTTGCGGTAGTACCGCAGTACCGCAGTACCGCAAAATATGCCGCAAATGCCCAGCTCTGTTGTCAAGTGTTAAGTGCGGTGGAGAAGTTTAATTATTTGCAGTCCCTCTTGGAAGGGGAGGCAGCAAAGACAATAGCAGGATTAACATTAACAGAGGCTAATTATAATGTGGCTTGGGATATATTAAAGAAACGGTTTGATGAGCCAGAGATCTTAATTAAAAGCCACCTCCGTGAACTTTTAGCTATACCTCCTGTTAATAATCCCAATAGTGTCAAGGAGTTACGGCAGTTATATGATGAATTTGAAGTTAGAACTAGGTCCCTGGACAAATGGGTGTAAGAATGGAAAGGTATGGTATAATGTTGGTTGCTATACTGGAGTCTAAATTGCCTAGCTCAATTTTTCTTGAATTAAGTAGGGGACACTCTACAGAACATGTGTACATGACCCTTCAGCAGATGCTAAGTCTTTTAGGCACAGAATTAGCAAGACGAGAGGGAATTGAATTTGCACAGTGGGATGTTAAACAAGGGGACAAAGGCAGGCACAGCACCAAAGTTTCTACAAAAAGGAATAGCCCAGGTGCAGTGTCAGCTCTTCATGCATCCTCTGAAAATAAATTAAAGGGAATCAAGGAATGCATAATTTGCGAAGGCAACCACAAGTCATATAAATGTGAGGTGGCTGAGGCTTTACCTGTTGAGGAGAGAAAGGACAGGGTAACTAAGCAGTGGTGGGATTCAAAAATTTTAAGAACCGGTTCGCCCTCCCCTCCCCTCCCTTTCACCCCTTCTCCTCTCCCTTCCGTGTCAGAAATGAAAACTAAAACATGTTTTTATTGTAATTCTTTATTTAATTTCCTTTTAAATATTTCCAAATCGCCACTTCATTATCATTGTAGTCTTTATTTCTTCCTTCTAGGAACCGGTTCGCACGAACCGGTGCGAACCGGCTGAATCCCACCACTGTAACTAAGTCCACAGCATGTTTTAAGTGTTTTTTGAAAGGTCACAGAGCAAGGTTTTGTAAGTTTAAAATTGTGTGCAAAAAATGCCATGGCTGGCATCAGCCATTATTGTGTGAAAACACTCCTAGTAGGCCAACCCCAGAAGTAGAGACATCAGTGGCACATGCCACTGCTATGAAAGGGAGTAAAAATAAAGAGGGATTATTGCAAACAGCTGCAGCATTATTAATTGGGAATGAGGGAGAAGCTACTGTAAGAGTGTTGTTTGATAGTGGTAGCCAGTGTAATTTTATTAAGACCAGAATTTCCAGAAATTTGAAGTTTAAAGAACTTAAGAGGCAGTGGTGGGCACCGTTAAACAAAAAGTTAACTTCGTTAACCGCTAATCCGTTAACCAAAAAGTTAACTTCGTTAACCGTTAATCCGTTAATTCGTTAAACATGTAACGGAAGTTACCGATAAACCGTTAACGTTAACTTTTATTATAAAAAAAATGAAAAACACAATATATATATAATTTAATTTTCCCTCTTCTTCTCGTTCTCCATTTTGTCCATGAGATGCATGTTGCCCTTCATGAAAATTAGCATATCAAAGTTTTCATCAGACAGGGATGATCTCTTGGCCCTCAGGATGTCCTTGCCCATAGAGAACAAAGTGACATGAGAATTGAAATCTTACCTGATCAGTTTTATGGTTCTTGAAATGTATCAAGGAGACTACTAATAAGGTACTCACAGACATATTATAAATATACATGACTTACTTGACAACGATTATTTTTAAATATTCACTAGCACAAACATGTTGCGCAAGAGACAGACTGCAAATGAAACGAATGTAGTTATTTGTTGTAATTGTTACATATATATTATTGAAAGTGCCTTAAAATGCTCGTGATATTTCTTGAAAGAAGTTGAAACATTCAACTCAAATGACAAATCTTTCCGCCTGATTTTACAGTCGACCATGTTTTGCTCAAACCAATGCCATAAATAACTATCATATTTGGTAAGACACAAATTGTGGCGACGGAAACAAATATATCGCCTGATTTTGCACTGCGGAAATGGAAATTCGTTCATCACTATTAACAGTGGCGGATTAATTGCGCACCTGCTCAGCACTGAAAATAATAGAAACTTTTAAACGTTTATTTATGAATTTTTTGGGTTAACGGACTTGAGTTAACGGAAGTTAAATGTAACGGAAGTTAATTAGTCCGATAATGATTTTCAAAGTTAACTTAAAAGTTAAATCGTTAACGAAAAAGTTAACTTCGTTAATTAACGATTAACGGATTAACAGTTTGTGCCGAGCTTTGTTAAGAGGGAAAGTTTAAGAATTTCTGGGTTTGGGGGATCCGTTCAAAACCGAACCAAAGTTAAGAAGGTAGAAGTTCTGGTTAAGGGGTTGTTACCACAAAGTCCCACTATCAAGATCCAAGCTGTAGAGATTGAGGAACTTTGTGCTCTAATCACTATTTGTTTAGATATGGCATGTGTCCAAGAATTGCAAGTTAAAGGAATTAATTTCGGCAATATTAAGTTTGAAGGAACAGAAGCTGTTAGTCTTTTGATTGGAGCTGACTATTACTGGGACTTCATCACTGGTAATATTGTCCGCAGATCTCGAGGTCCGGTAGCTATTGAAAGTGAGCTAGACTGGATGCTACATGGTAGCTATTGCAATGAAATGGAGGTTAAAACTCTTTTTGATAAGATTGAGGAGAACAGCCATGGTTTGGAAAGGCATTTGAAAGCCTTTTGGGAACTTATCTCCATTGGCATAAAGGACAAACAGGAGAAACAGGCAAGTACAGTGAACAGTGATGTTTTAGAGCAATTTGAAAAAGGGATTGGATTTAGAGATGATTGCTATGAAGTTGGCCTCCCTTGGAAGGATTCTTGCAAACCCAGTTCAAACCTTGAGCTAGCTAATAGGAGTTTGGAGACTTCATTGCACAGGCTAAGAAAAAATGAGGAGTTATTAATTGAATACAATGAGGCCATCCTAAGCAATGTCAAGGAGGGCTATGCTGAAAGGGTGCAAGGTGAGCTGGTGAGCCAGGAGGTACATTATCTGCCACACCATGCAGTGGTACGGCGAGACAAAACTACCACCAAACTGAGGGTAGTTTTTGATGGCTCAACCAAGGACAAAGGTGGTGTGTCCTTGAATGACTGTTTGGATGCTGAGCCAAATTTAAATGCAGATTTATTTTCCTTGTTACTGAGATTCAGGTTTGGTAGAGTAGCATTGACTGCAGATGTGAAGCAAGCCTTTTTGCGGATAAAGTTAAAATCAGAGGACAGAGATGCAGTAAGGTATCTTTTCGTGGATACGAAAGACTTGTTGGAAAATGAACCGAAGGTTCAAGCATATAGAATGAAGTCAGTGTTGTTTGGCCTCAGCTCTAGTCCATTTCTGTTGGCAGATACTATGCAGTACTATTTTAAGAAATATTCTGAAGTCTATCCTAACACTATTGAACACATGAGGAAAAAAATTTTGTTGATGATTTGCTGTGTTCCGTGGATAATACAGAAATGGCTAAACAGATATTCATGGAGGCTAGAGCTATAATGAGGGAGGCTGGCATGGAGCTTAGAAAATGGCAGACCAATCATTCTCAATTACAAGAGTTTATGAGTCAGTCCTGCGTAGGACCTGATGCAGCAGAAAGTATTAAGGATTCTGGTATTAAGGAGTTGTGGGCAATAGACACAAAGGTGCTAGGCATTGTTTGGCAGCAAGGAGAGGATTTGTTTACCTTCAATGGGAAATCTTTAGTAGAGCTGGCTGAGAATGAGACAAGGTGGACAAAACGTACAGCTCTTAGTTTGGCTTCGAAAGTCTTTGATCCGCTTGGATTCCTGGCTCCATTTGTGATAAAGTAAAAAATGTGGTTTCAGAGCCTCTGGGAAATTGGACTTGGTTGGGACCAAGAGTTATCTGATCATATGGTGGTAAGGTGGAAATACTGGTTCAAAGAATTGGCACATCTTGGAGACATTGAAATCCCAAGATGGTACTTTGGAGAGTTGAACAACAGTCCAGACAATTTGGAGCTGCACATCTTTTGTGATGCAAGTGAGGAAGCCTATGCAACTTGTATTTATATAAGAGGCACATTCAAAGAGGAAGTAAGTTGCAGGTTGGTTGCTGCAAAGAGCAGAGTAGCACCTTTGAAAAGGCTTTCTATTCCAAGGTTGGAATTGATGGGTGCAGTCATAGCTAGTCGGCTTGCAGTTACAGTGCAAAAGTCTTTGGCCCTTTATGAAATTCCAAGCTATTATTGGACAGACTCCACTATAGTTTGGCACTGGTTAAGAAGCCAGGCAAGAAAATGGAAACCATTTGTTGCCAATGGGATGGAGGAAATTCAAGCACACACAGATCCAAAGCAATGGAAGCATTGTCCAGGCACCCAAAACCCAGCTGATTTACCAACATGAGGAATTTCAGTGAAAGATCTTGCACACTCAAGTTTGTGGTGGAATGGGCCAGAGTGGCTAAAACTTGGAAGTGAAAATTGGCCTTCTAATCAGCCTATTGTCGGACAATGCCAGGCTGAAGAAGAATGGGTGAGTGAGATGAGAAAATGCACTGTGAACAGTTGTCAAGTTATGCAGCAGGACCCCATATTGAGGCTTCAGGACATTAGCAGTCTGAAAAGGTTGTTAAGAGTGACAGCATGGGTATATAAATTTACAGACAACATTAAGGGAGAAACAAGTAGGGAAGGAATTCTGAACAGTAAGGAGATTCAGCAAGCTAGGCAATAGTGGGTGGTATATGTGCAGAAGGAAAAATTTGGTGAAGAGAGGAAATTGCTCACCAGCAGTCCATTACAGGTTCTACCAACACATTCTGCTCTCAAAGGTTTGGATGTGTTTTTGGATCAGGACTTATTGAGAGTAGGAGATAGACTACAGTTTTCTTGGCTTACAGAGGAGAAAAGACCCAATTTTGCTACCTTCTGGGGGTCACTTTGTGGAACTTTGGTCCTGGATACTCATCATAAGTTGTTACATGCTGGAGTTAGAGAAGTGATAATAGAGATCAGACAACAGTTTTGGATTTCCAAAATTAAACAAGTAGTAAAAAAGATCTTCCATAAATGTATGGTTTGCAAGCGTTGGAGTGCAAAGCCTGATTATGAAAAGGTGGCTCCACTTCCAAGAGAACGGTGTGTCTATACTTCCCATGCATGTTTGCATGGAATGTTCCAGTTTCTCACAGTCGCCGATGCAAATGCGCAAACGTTTGGTGGTTTGGCTGGCACACGTCTGTTTGGGAAGCGCTGTCGGTACAACCTCACAGCAGCTCTTCCGTTTCCATTGGCAGCCCCATACACCATATGCATGTCAGCCATCTCAGCAGTCGTGAAGCGCTCCATGTTACGCGTACTACGTCCGATTTAAGAATGCCCGCGACAAGCGCGAGTCTAGCCCACTTCACCTTTTAGCCAATTGCAGCGGCGCCCTCTCGCGCCGAATGGTGACGTCAGCGGACATACACTTATAGACGAAAAGGGTTTGTCTTGGTGTTGCCTATCCCCCATTACAATTTGTACAGAAAGTTTTCAAACACCCTGTATATCCATCTCATAATTGTAAAGTTAGTGAAAAATTCACTTAATTTAGAGCTAGCAGTTTTGGGCTCTTGTTGCATCATTGTTTGGGCACTCTTGTGACATCATTTTTTTGGAGCACTGCGCGTCCTTCCTACTCGTTTGTCGAATGCGGCACTTGCAGGGCGTGGTCTTATAGAGAGCTCTCTTTCAATTCAGTTTGGTTGTTTAGATACAAGATTGTTGCATCGGGCAATGGTGCAGGTTGGGTGTTGTTGCAAGGTTTAGAAAGAAGACCATAAATAGTGCCCCTTTTGTTTTTTATCTTAATTTTATGCAACTGAGGCCTAAGATAGGCCCACATCGAGTCAGCAACCCTGAAGTAGGACCTAATAGGACCTCTAAGTCCGTAAGTTTTAGTCTAGCTTAACTTGGGCTGTACGTTACACTGGCCCTTCAGGGCTCATCTGGGATTCTGAACCCAATAAAATAAAATATAACACTGCTTCCACATTTGAGATTTATAAAATATATCGGAGACCAGTCCACTAACCATGGATTCTTTTATCTTATTGACTGACTCACCAAACCTAGTGATAAATCTAACTACAAAATTGCACATGACACTGGCGCAGTTAGGCACCTTATTGACTGCAAACAGCATACTGACACTAGAAGGAGCACCATTTATAAATGTTGGAGTTCTTAGTAAACTCCTAAATATATTATTATATGCAACCTATAATTTTCTCAACTTATACATCCTGTAGTTCCACCACAAATGAGCTGTATCCATTGGAGTACAAAAAGTTTTGAACAAAATCAACTTAACATCTAATGTACACATATGAAATTTTCTAACCAAAGTATTTCCCTGAGCATATAATTGTCTACATTGCCTTAGAATATCACAGTCATCTGAAAGACTATCAGTTAGTATGTGGCCAAAATACATAGTCTGAGTTACTTCTGACAGCACCATATCATTCAATTGAAATTTAGAAATTTTATATATTTGTAGGCCTTGGTCTACCGAAGTCCCGAGGTTTCTGGCTGTAGACGCGTTGTTTGGTGTTTAATTTTCTGTTCATCATGTAAGGACCAAAAAAAATCAGTGTTGTCGAGTCAGTGTTGCCGAATCCGTGTTGCCGAATCAATGTAGCCAAATATAAAAATAATTTTTCTCGGTATATTAGTCTTCACAAGGTGATTTCATTATTCTCGGTAAACCGACTTATGCCGCACCCTGTATATATATATATATATATATATATATATATAATATATATAATATATAATATATATATGTATGTGTGTGTGTGTGTGTGTGTGTGTGTGTGTGCAATAAACCAAAGCAGCTAATCAGGATACGCCACTGATTCTGTCATACGTTTTAAGAGAAAATTAAATAGGGATCTAATCAACAGTTACTATTTAGATTCTTGCTTCCCGGAGTGTGACTATAGTAAATTTAGGGAGTTGTTACTATCAATAAATTGGGATAATGAATTTTCTATTAAATGTTATCGAGATGTGGTCAAGAGTCAAACAAATTTTAGAGGCTATTGTTAGAAAATCTAGAAGAGGAAGAACCATTGTTGTCCCAAGGCGATATGATGACTAAGTTGATTGATGCAGCATTGCTTGTATATATTAAGTTAAGGTGTATATATATCCATCGCATAATTGTAAGGTTAGTGAAAAATTAACTTAATTTAGAGGTAGCATTTTTTAGCTCTTATGGCAGCATTGTTTGGTCACACTGTTGGCATCATTTTGGGGCGCTGCGCGTTCTTTCTACTCGTTTGTGGGATGTCGTACGTACAGGGTGTGGTCTGTTAGAGAGCTCTCTTGCAATTCAGTTTGGTTGTTTAGATACAAGATTGTTGCATCGTGCAATAGTCCAGGTTGCGTTATTGTTGCAAGGTTGAGAAAGAAGACCATAAATAGTACCCCTTTTGTTTATATTAAATTCATGTAACAAAGGTCTAAGGCAGGCCCGCATCGAGTCAGCAACCCTGAGGTAGGACCTAATAGGATCTCAAATCCGTAAGTTTTAATTTTAGCTTAACTTGGGCTGTAGGTAGCACTGGCCCTTTAGAATTTGTCCGTTCACGGCTCAGCTGGGATTTTGAACCCAACAAATAAATATATTAACATTGTCCTTCAGAACCGGATTCTACCCCAAAACTGAGTCAGTGACTATTTTTCGGCAAAGTTCTGATTGTGCAAATTGTAGCCCAAGTTAGGCAAAGACGGGTTGAGTATTATTGAATTAAGGTCCCAGGGTAGAAAGTTTGGTCGCCCAATTGCGAAACTTGGCCAGTCGTCTGTCGTTGTTTTTGGTCAACATTTTATCGGTTTGGTTAATTTTCGGTTACTATTGAATTAAGGTCCCAGGGTAGAAAGTTTGGTCGCCGAATTGCGAAGCTTGGCCAGTCATCTGTCGTCGTTTTTGGCCTACATTTTACCGGTTTGGTTAATTTTGGGTTATTATTGAATTAAGGTCCCAGAGTAGAAAGTTTGGTTGCCCAATTGCGAAACTTGGCCAGTCGTCTGTCGTTGTTTTTGGCCTACATTTTACCGGTTTGGTTAATTTGGGTTATTATTGAATTAAGGTCCTGGGGTGGAAAATTTGGTATTCCATACTGGTGTTTGGTTAGTACCCCACCCAGCAATTCAGTTTATTTAAAAGTAAAATTTGCGTTTGATCAGTTTGGTTAAGTATTTCTGCCAATTCAGCTCATTTGGTATTGAGCCCAACCGTTGTTTGCATTGAAGATGAGTGCATCTGAATTGAACAAATTTATAAAAAGGAGAAGCGCCTACAAAGGTCTAATTACAAAGGTCATTGCCACTATAGATTCTGCCATAGAGCAAGAGGATTTACGCTTAGTGACTGCGCAGCTTTCCATATTAGAAACTAAAAAGGTTGCTCTAAGTGAGGTAAATGTTAAAATTGAGGCTCTTATAGAAGAGGATGAAATAGAAAATAACATAATTTACTTTGAAGAGATTATTGATGATATAATTAAAGTAGGCCTCCGAGCAAAAGAGTTTAGCAGCTCAGTACAGTTAGAGACCAGGTCTAATAATGAAACACAACATTCAACAAATGATGTTTGTGAAGTTAAGGTTAACGATCTGTAGTTCAATTACCGAGGCTTGTACTCAAAACATTTTCTGGGAGTATTCAGGAATGGCAGGGATGGGCAGACAGTTTTCAATCAGCAGTTCATTCTAGTCAAGTGTTAAGTGCCGTGGAGAAGTTTAATTATTTGCGGTCCCTCTTGGAAGGGGAGGCAGCAAAGACTATAGCAGGATTAGCATTAACAGAGGCTAATTATAATGTGGCTTGGGATATATTAAAGAAACGGTTTGGTAAGCCAGAGATCTTAATTAAAAGCCACCTCCGTGCACTTTTAGCTATACCTCCTCTTAATAATCCTAATAGTGTCAAGGAGTTACGGCAGTTATATGATGAATTTGAAATTAGAACTAGGTCCCTGGACAACTTGGGTGTAGGAATGGAAAGGTATGGTATAATGTTAGTTCCTACACTGGAGTCTAAATTGCCTAGCTCAATTTTGCTTGAATTAAGTAGGGGACACTCTGCAGAACATGTGTACATCCCCCTTCAGCAGATGTTAAGTCTTTTAGGCACAGAATTAGCAAGACGAGAGGGAATTGAGTTTGCACAGTGGGATGGTAAACAAGGGGACAAAGGCAGGCACAGCACCAAAGTTTCCACAAAAGGGAATAGCCCAGGTACAGTGTCAGCTCTACATGCATCCTCTGAGAATAAATTAAAGGGAATCAAGGAATGCATTTTTGCGAAGGCAACCACATGTCATATAAATGTGAGGTGGCTGAGGCTTTACCCCTTGAGGAGAGAAAGGACAGGGTAACTAAGTCCACAGCATGTTTTAAATGTTTTTTGAAAGGTCATAGAGCAAGGTTTTGTAAGTTTAAAATTTTGTGCAAAAAATGTCATGGTAGGCATCAGCCATTATTGTGTGAAAACACTCCTAGTAGGCCTACCCCAGAAGTAGAGACATCAGTGGCACATGCCACTGCTATGCAAGGGAGTAAAAGTAAAGGGGGATTATTGCAAACAACTGCAGCCTTATTAATTGGGAATGAGGGAGAAGCTACTGTAAGAGTGTTGTTTGATAGTGGTAGCCAGTGTAGTTTTATTAAGACCAGAATTTCCAGAAAATTGAAGTTTAAAGAACTTAAGAGGGAAAATTTAAGAATTTCTGGGTTTGGGGGTTCCGTTCAAAACCGAACCAAATTTAAGAAGGTAGAAGTTCTGGTTAAAGGGTTGTTACCGCAAAGTCCCACTATCAAGGTCCAAGCTGTAGAGATTGAGGAACTTTGTGCTCCAGTCACTACTTGTTTAGATATGGCATGTGTCCAAGAATTGCAAGTTAAAGGAATTAATTTGGGCAATAATAAGTTTGAAAGAACAAAAGATATTAGTCTTTTGATTGGAGCTGACTATTATTGGGACTTCATCACTGGTAATATTGTCCGCACATCTCGAGGCCCGGTAGCTATTGAAAGTAAGCTAGGCTGGATGCTACATGGTAGTTATTGCAATGAAATGGAAGTTAAGGCTCTTTTTGTTAAGATTGAGGAGAACAGCCATGGTCTGGAAAGGCATTTGAAAGCGTTTTGGGAACTTGAATCTATTGGCATAAAGGACAAACAGGCAAGTACAGTGAACAGTGATGTTTTAGAGCAATTTGAAAAAGGGATTGGGTTTAGAGATGGTTGCTATGAAGTTGGCCTACCATTGTTATTTTATTTATTTGTTGGGTTCAAAATCCCAGCTGAGCCGTGAACGGCCAAATTCTAAAGGGCCAGTTCTATCTGAAGCCCAAGTTAAGCTAAATTAAAACTTACGGATTTGAGATCCTATTAGGTCCTACCTCAGGGTAACCTCAGGGTTGCTGACTCGATGCGGGCCTACCTTAGACCTTAGTTACATGAATTTAATGTAAACAAAAAGGGTAATATTTATGGTCTTCTTTCTCAACCTTGCAACAACAACGCAACCTGGACTATTGCACGGTGCAACAATCTTGTATCTAAACAACCAAACTGAATTGCAAGAGAGCTCTCTACAAGACCACACCCTGTACGTACGACATCCCACAAACGAGTAGAAAAGACGCGCAGCGCCCCAAAATGATGCCACCAGCGTCCCAAACACTGATGCCACAAGAACCCAAAAATGCTAGCTCTTATTAAGTGAATTTTTCACTAATCTTACAATTATGAGATGGATATATATACACCTTAACTTAATATATACAAGCAATGCTGCATCAATCAGCTTAGTCATCATATCGCCTTGGGACAACAATGGTTCTTCCTCTTCTAGATTTTCTAACACTCCCCACCGAAAAGGCATTGCTGTCGTTACCTTCCGCAAGGTTAGCCAAGCCTTCTCCATGAGGCTGTAACTCAAATGTTTCATCTTGACTATCTGTGTTTTTGCTGATTTCTAAAGCATAGAGTTTTTGTATAGGTCTCTTTAACTTTCCTCCTGAAGTCTTTACCAGTGCAGACCTAACTAAATTGTCTTTGCCAACAAACAACTCTTCAATTATGCCAAGCTTCCAGCATTGCCTTGGTCTTTCATCCCCAATCATTACCACGTCTCCCACCTTGATACAATTTGCATTGGAGCCCTTTACCTTGCCTGATGGGTAATAATTGAGTTCTGGCAAGTATTCCATCTGCCACCTCTTCCATAACTGATCTTGTAGCTCTTCAAGGTACCTGAACCGTCTGGTTAACTCTCCTTGAGTGCTCTGGATAGGCTGCAAGTCTTCTGGCACACTGGGGCTTGATGTTAATCGTTTACCACAATATGATCAGGTAACTCTTGGTCCCAACCAAGTCCAATTTCCCAGAGGCTCTGAAACCAAATTTTTGACTTTATCACAAATGGAGCCAGGAATCAAAGAGGATCAAAGACCTTTAAAGCCAAACTAAGAGCTGTACGTTTTGTCCAACTTGTCTCATTCTCAGCCAGCTCTACTAAAGATTTCCCATTGAAGGTAAACAAATCATCATCTTGCTGCCAAACAATGCCTAGCACCTTTGCATCTATTGCCCACAACTCCTTAATACCAGAATCCTCAATACTTTCTGCTGCATCAGGTACTACACAGGAATGACTCATAAACTCTTGTAATTGCGAATGATTGGGCTGCCATTTTCTAAGCTCCATGCCAGCCTCCCTCATTATAGCTCTAGCCTCCATGAATATCTGTTTAGCCATTTCTGTATTATCCACGGAACACAGCAAATCATCAACATAAAAATTCTTCCTTATGTGTTCAATAGTGTTAGGATAGACTTCAGAATATTTCTTAAAATGGTACTGCATAGTAGCTGCCAACAGAAATGGACTAGAGCTGAGGCCAAACAACACTGACTTCATTCTATATGCTTGAACCTTAGGTTCATTTTCCAACAAGTCTTTCGTATCCACCCACAGATACCTTACTGCATCTCTGTCCTCTGGTTTTAACTTTATCCGCAAAAAGGCTTGCTTCACATTAGCCCTGTTCAAAAATCAACTTTTTCTTATTTTAATAGGTTTCTGTACTTTTTCCCATGCTTTTTGACCTGTAAAGGCCGAAAATCACAACCATTTTGACCTAGGTTGTTGGGAAGCATTGCCGCATGGAGCTTTAAGTTTTCTGCCTTGAAATCGGCCAAAAGCACCAGTTCCGGGGTCCCTTGAATCATGTTTTGCACTGTAACTTTTTATCTAAACAAGATAGAGCAACAAAATAGGCACCAAATTAAAGTGTTTTTAATCCTCTTTCTAACTTATACAATTATGATAGTCTTGGAACAAGAAATGGCACATTGGTACATACAAAGATTTCAGAAATATCACAAAATTCGTTTTCTCACTCAAGGCAGACAAGGCGTCTTATTCATGACACAAATTTGAGATTAACATTTTGTCACAAGTCTAATCGATCAAGAAGTGAAAGCATTACATGATGATTAATTTCATAATGACATTTACACAGTCAGTTGTTGAGAGTTTGTTTCTTGAAGCTGTCAAAGCGGCGTCTGTTGAACTCCACAGCTTGAAGGAGATAGTCCCTTTGCTTGGCATTTGTTGTTATGACATTTGCAAAGTCGCTCATCATCTTGACACCACGTTCAGCAATGTCATTCACCGCTTTCAGATTCTTAACATAGTCCAACGCTTTTCTGTAGTCCTCATTCTGTGGCCAAGACGTGACAGGTTCCAGAAGCCACTCGGATCCAATGTTCAGTGTGTCCAGCAGGAAATGTGATTCTGGGCCAATGAGATCAACCAGGGTGGTCTTAGCTGTGACTCTCTGGAATAGAGGCTTTCCTGTTCTGAAGCTGTCTGGCTTCTCAGTGGCATGTAACTGGGCAGCAATGTCGTGCTTCAATGTGTCACTCAATCTACTGCTGAACAGAGCAAATGGCACGACTTCCTGCGTCAGGTACCATTTGTGGTTTTCCATCTTATTAAGTACTGCATCAGCAAGCTCTGGGTCAGTTTTCTTGTACTTCAACATGTCCTGGATTAGACTTAGATAATTCACGGGAGCATCTGCAGCAGACATTGACATCATCCATACAGGAGTGTAGAACAGCGCAAGGAAGGTGTTGAGTCTTTCCAGCTTTGATACAGTGTCTTCGTCGTACTCAAGTTGATCTGCAAACATCAGCATTTTCATGGAGTACAGGTTTCTGGCCATCCATCTGGCCTGATGAATGGCGCCTGGTCGACTCCAGTGAATACCTCGAGGAGGCGTTCCTCCAAGAACAATGACTGTCAGTTCAGCCATTTCCCTGTAGTCGGCTCTTGGAAGCCTTTCTGCTGTTAGAATGTCTTGGAGTATTTCTTCACTGTTCTTCTTCTTTTCCTTCAGCCATTTGCTGTTGATAGCCAGCATCTTTGGGTTTTCCTTGGACAAGTCCGTCCAAACATCCTTCAGATGCTCAAACCAGGGATTATCTGGCCCCTTCACCTTCCCAAACAGCTTCTCCCAAACTGCCCCTACTAGGATTTCCAGGATGTGATGTCGACAGGCCAGATAAAACACCTTTTTGTTCAGCATTTTCTCTAGCAGTTTGGCAGCTCCTCTGTGAACTCCACTGTTACTGGATGTAGTGTCAAAAACAAGGGCAGTAACATTATCCGTAAGTTCCCATGTCTCCAGTAAATCCATTCAAGCCTCAGCCTGAGCTGTGCCAGAAGAATTGTCGATGACAGGTACTCCCAATAACTTTCCTTCAGTGTATGAAGGTGGACCAGACACTAGCACAGCTAAAGTCTCTGAGGTACTTCCAGGTTCACTGCCCAAGACATCTTTGAGCAACTTTCCATCCCGGTGTAAGGCAGCGTACTGTGGGGGGTTTTCACAAAACTTGGACATGTGACTCTGGCTGATATTATACCTGGACAGCATTCTGTTGCGACGTGTTGTTGAAGTTGAGATGACGAAGTTATCCAGATCAGCCCCTCCAGCTTTCAAGGTCGCAGAAACCATGGCAGTAACTTGATTGTCTGATAAACCAAGACGATCAGCTGTATTGCAGATGACATCACATTCCATGACCTTCCTTGGAAACGTCAAAGTCACACTAGTCACAGTGTCTTGATGGTGAGAACATCCAGGACGAGGCTGATGGTAATCCATGTCCTCTGTGTTAGCGTCGTTGTCAGTTGAGTCACCCCAGGTAATGTCATCCACATGAATAACTGCCTCTTGTTCTGCTGCAGCTGTAAAATAGTACAACATGTTAAGACAGTAATTGTTAAGTACATGCTAAATATCGCAATGGAGTAAAACTTAAAACTTTTTGTAACGTTCAAAGTAATTAGTTTTACCTTGTTCTTGTCTATGCTGCAGTCTTTCATTCCTCGCTGCTTGCTGCAGGGATCTTGTCTCAAAAATCTTGTCATGACCAGACATATGACCTTTCCTCTCAGTCTTTTGGTCTTCGTAGAACCTGATATCCTCATCTTTCTTCTCTCTGGATAACAGTCTGTTGTTCTGTATTTCCTGGATTGCATCTGGAGCTCCTATATCGAACAGGCTGTCTAATTCCAGCACAAATGCTCCTCTTTTTCCTCCAGGGTTACTTGCTCTTCCTTTGCTTTTCACCAGAGCACGATGTTTCTCATGTAGTTTCATGAAGAGCTTCATTGCGTTGTACTTGGTCATTGTCTTGATCCTAGCCATCTGCCAGAATGGGATGATAGATTCAACTGTTTCATATGCAAGGTCTTGAACCATGGGCCTCCCTGCATTTTCCGGTAAATTCTGAAGATTAAGGAAATACTGGAACGCCTGTGTGTTGGTGGGAAGCTGGGAACCACTGATAAAAGCTGAAGGGTATCCAACCAGGAAAGTTTCAGTGAGAGATCTGGTAGATGGCCCAGTTGACACCTGCCTGTGGACAGTACGTGGAGGTTCTGAGATATCAACTGTGCGCCCACGGAGCTCCCTCAGCTCCTTGCTTAATGCCATTGTGAAGTTGTAACTTGTAGATGGTTTTCTAGATTCTGATTGAGTTTCTGTTGTTTCCTGAAAAATTATAGATAATTATTATTATTATTATTATTATTATTATTATTTATTTATTATTATTATTATTATTATTATTATTATTATTTATTAATTTTATGCTCTTTCATTTGATACCTAATTTGTTGTTCTATCTTGTTTTGATCAAAAGTTAAAGTGCAAAACATAATTCAAGGGACCCCGGAATTGGCGCTTTGGCCGATTTCAAGGCAGAAAATTTAAAGCTCCATGCGGCAATGCTTCCCAACATCCTAGGTCAAAATAGTTGTGATTTTCGGCTTTTTCAGGTCAAAAAGCATGGGAAAATGTACAGAAACCTATGAAAATAAGAAAAAGTTGATTTTTGAACAGGCCTAGCTTCACATCTGCAGTCAATGCTACTCTACCAAACCTGAATCTCAGTAACAAGGAAAATAAATCTGCATTTAAATTTGGCCCAGCATCCAAACAGTCATTCAAGGACACACTACCTTTGTCCTTGGCTGAGCCATCAAAAACTACCCTCAGTTTGGTAGTAGTTTTGTCTCGCCGTACCACTGCATGGTGTGGCAGATAATGTGCCTCCTGGCTCACCAGCTCACCTTGCACCCTTTCAGCATAGCCCTCCCTTACATAACTTAGGATGGCCTCATCGTATTCAATTAACAACTCCTTATTTTTTCTTAGCCTGTACAATGAAGTCTCCAACCTCCGATTAGCAAGCTGAAGGTTTGAACCGGGTTTGCAAGAATCCTTCCATGGTAGGCCAACTTCATAGCAACCATCTCTAAACCCAATCCCTTTTTCAAATTGCTCTAAAACATCATTGTTCACTGTACTTGCCTGGTTGTCCTTTATGCCAATAGATTCAAGTTCCCAAAACGTTTTCAAATGCCTTTCCAGACCAAGGCTGTTCTCCTCAATCTTAACAAAAAGAGCCTTAACTTCCATTTCATTGCAATAACTACCATGTAGCATCCAGCCTAGCTTACTTTCAATAGCTACCGGGCCTTGAGATGTACGGACAATATTACCAGTGATGAAGTCCCAATAATAGTCAGCTCCAATAAAAAGACTAATATCTTTTGTTCCCTCAAACTTATTACTGCCCAAATTAATTCCTTTAACTTGCAATTCTTGGACACATGCCATATCTAAACAAGTAGTGACGGGAGCACAAAGTTCCTCAATCTCTACAGCTTGGACCTTGATAGTGGGACTTTGCGGTAACAACTCTTTAACCAGAACTTCTACCTTCTTAAATTTGGTTCGGTTTTGAACGGAACCCCCAAACCCAGAAATTCTTAAATTTTCCCTCTTAAGTTCTTTAAACTTCAATTTTCTGGAAATTCTGGTCTTAAAAACTACACTGGCTACCACTATCAAACAACACTCTTACAGTAGCTTCTCCCTCATTCCCAATTAATAAGGCTGCAGTTGTTTGCAATAATCCCCCTTTACCTTTACTCCCTTGCATAGCAGTGGCATGTGCCACTGATGTCTCTACTTCTGGGGTAGGCCTACTAAGAGTGTTTTCACACAATAATGGCTGATGCCTACCATGACATTTTTTACACAAAATTTTAAACTTACAAAACCTTGCTCTATGACCTTTCAAAAAACATTTAAAACATGCTGTGGACTTAGTTACCCTGTCCTTTCTCTCCTCACAGGGTAAGGCCTCAGCCACCTCACATTTATATGACTTGTGGTTGCCTTCGCAAAATATGCATTCCTTGATTCCCTTTAATTTATTCTCAGAGGAGGCATGTAGAGCTGACACTGTACCTGGGCTATTCCTTTTTGTGGAAACTTTGGTGCTGTGCCTGCCTTTGTCCCCTTGTTTACCATCCCACTGTGCAAACTCAACTCCCTCTCGTCTTGCTAATTCTGTGCCTAAAAGACTTAACATCTGCTGAAGGGGGATGTACACATGTTCTGCAGAGTGTCCCCTACTTAATTCAAGCAAAATTCAGCTAGGCAATTTAGACTCCAGTGTAGGAACCAACATTATACCATACTTTTCCATTCCTACACCCAAGTTGTCCAGGGACCTAGTTCTAATTTCAAATTCATCATATAACTGCCGTAACTCCTTGACACTATTAGGATTATTATTCAATAATAATTTTGGGTTATTATTGAATTAAGGTCCCAGGGTAGAAAGTTTGGTTGCCCAATTGCGAAACTTGGCCAGTCGTCTGTCGTTGTTTTTGGCCTACATTTTACCGGTTTGGTTAATTTGGGTTATTATTGAATTAAGGTCCTGGGGTGAAAATTTGGTATTCCATACTGGTGTTTGGTTAGTACCCCACCCAGCAATTCAGTTTATTTAAAAGTAAAATTTGCGTTTGATCAGTTTGGTTAAGTATTTCTGCCAATTCAGCTCATTTGGTATTGAGCCCAACCGTTGTTTGCATTGAAGATGAGTGCATCTGAATTGAACAAATTTATAAAAAGGAGAAGCGCCTACAAAGGTCTAATTACAAAGGTCATTGCCACTATAGATTCTGCCATAGAGCAAGAGGATTTACGCTTAGTGACTGCGCAGCTTTCCATATTAGAAACTAAAAAGGTTGCTCTAAGTGAGGTAAATGTTAAAATTGAGGCTCTTATAGAAGAGGATGAAATAGAAAATAACATAATTTACTTTGAAGAGATTATTGATGATATAATTAAAGTAGGCCTCCGAGCAAAAGAGTTTAGCAGCTCAGTACAGTTAGAGACCAGGTCTAATAATGAAACACAACATTCAACAAATGATGTTTGTGAAGTTAAGGTTAACCGATCTGTAGTTCAATTACCGAGGCTTGTACTCAAAACATTTTCTGGGAGTATTCAGGAATGGCAGGGATGGGCAGACAGTTTTCAATCAGCAGT
The DNA here is from genome assembly GCA_023014485.1 of Bathynomus jamesi. NCBI lineage: Eukaryota > Metazoa > Arthropoda > Malacostraca > Isopoda > Cirolanidae > Bathynomus > Bathynomus jamesi. Next base: position 107,991 of record JAJOZX010003856.1, read on the forward strand.
TCATTCTAGTCAAGTGTTAAGTGCCGTGGAGAAGTTTAATTATTTGCGGTCCCTCTTGGAAGGGGAGGCAGCAAAGACTATAGCAGGATTAGCATTAACAGAGGCTAATTATAATGTGGCTTGGGATATATTAAAGAAACGGTTTGGTAAGCCAGAGATCTTAATTAAAAGCCACCTCCGTGCACTTTTAGCTATACCTCCTGTTAATAATCCTAATAGTGTCAAGGAGTTACGGCAGTTATATGATGAATTTGAAATTAGAACTAGGTCCCTGGACAACTTGGGTGTAGGAATGGAAAGGTATGGTATAATGTTGGTTCCTACACTGGAGTCTAAATTGCCTAGCTCAATTTTGCTTGAATTAAGTAGGGGACACTCTGCAGAACATGTGTACATCCCCCTTCAGCAGATGTTAAGTCTTTTAGGCACAGAATTAGCAAGACGAGAGGGAATTGAGTTTGCACAGTGGGATGGTAAACAAGGGGACAAAGGCAGGCACAGCACCAAAGTTTCCACAAAAGGGAATAGCCCAGGTACAGTGTCAGCTCTACATGCATCCTCTGAGAATAAATTAAAGGGAATCAAGGAATGCATATTTTGCGAAGGCAACCACATGTCATATAAATGTGAGGTGGCTGAGGCTTTACCCCTTGAGGAGAGAAAGGACAGGGTAACTAAGTCCACAGCATGTTTTAAATGTTTTTTGAAAGGTCATAGAGCAAGGTTTTGTAAGTTTAAAATTTTGTGCAAAAAATGTCATGGTAGGCATCAGCCATTATTGTGTGAAAACACTCCTAGTAGGCCTACCCCAGAAGTAGAGACATCAGTGGCACATGCCACTGCTATGCAAGGGAGTAAAAGTAAAGGGGGATTATTGCAAACAACTGCAGCCTTATTAATTGGGAATGAGGGAGAAGCTACTGTAAGAGTGTTGTTTGATAGTGGTAGCCAGTGTAGTTTTATTAAGACCAGAATTTCCAGAAAATTGAAGTTTAAAGAACTTAAGAGGGAAAATTTAAGAATTTCTGGGTTTGGGGGTTCCGTTCAAAACCGAACCAAATTTAAGAAGGTAGAAGTTCTGGTTAAAGGGTTGTTACCGCAAAGTCCCACTATCAAGGTCCAAGCTGTAGAGATTGAGGAACTTTGTGCTCCAGTTACTACTTGTTTAGATATGGCATGTGTCCAAGAATTGCAAGTTAAAGGAATTAATTTGGGCAATAATAAGTTTGAAAGAACAAAAGATATTAGTCTTTTGATTGGAGCTGACTATTATTGGGACTTCATCACTGGTAATATTGTCCGCACATCTCGAGGCCCGGTAGCTATTGAAAGTAAGCTAGGCTGGATGCTACATGGTAGTTATTGCAATGAAATGGAAGTTAAGGCTCTTTTTGTTAAGATTGAGGAGAACAGCCATGGTCTGGAAAGGCATTTGAAAGCGTTTTGGGAACTTGAATCTATTGGCATAAAGGACAAACAGGCAAGTACAGTGAACAGTGATGTTTTAGAGCAATTTGAAAAAGGGATTGGGTTTAGAGATGGTTGCTATGAAGTTGGCCTACCATGGAAGGATTCTTGCAAACCCGGTTCAAACCTTCAGCTAGCTAATCGGAGGTTGGAGACTTCATTGTACAGGCTAAGAAAAAATGAGGAGTTGTTAATTGAATACAATGAGGCCATCCTAAGTTATGTAAGGGAGGGCTATGCTGAAAGGGTGCAAGGTTTGCTGGTGAGACAGGAGGCACATTATCTGCCCCACCATGCAGTGGTACGGCGAGACAAAACTACCACCAAACTGAGGGTAGTTTTTGATGGCTCAGCCAAGGACAAAGGTGGTGTGTCCTTCAATGACTGTTTGGATGCTGGGCCAAATTTAAATGCAGATTTATTTTCCTTGTTACTGAGATTCAGGTTTGGTAGAGTAGCATTGACTGCAGATGTGAAGCAAGCCTTTTTGCGGATAAAGTTAAAACCAGAGGACAGAGATGCAGTAAGGTATCTGTGGGTGGATGCGAAAGACTTGTTGGAAAATGAACATAAGGTTCAAGCATATAGAATGAAGTCAGTGTTGTTTGGCCTCAGCTCTAGTCCATTTCTGTTGGCAGCTACTATGCAGTACCATTTTAAGAAATATTCTGAAGTCTATCCTAACACTATTGAACACATAAGGAAGAATTTTTATGTTGATGATTTGCTGTGTTCCGTGGATAATACAGAAATGGCTAAACAGATATTCATGGAGGCTAGAGCTATAATGAGGGAGGCTGGCATGGAGCTTAGAAAATGGCAGACCAATCATTCGCAATTACAAGAGTTTATGAGTCATTCCTGTGTAGTACCTGATGCAGCAGAAAGTATTGAGGATTCTGGTATTAAGGAGTTGTGGGCAATAGATGCAAAGGTGCTAGGCATTGTTTGGCAGCAAGATGATGATTTGTTTACCTTCAATGGGAAATCGTTAGTAGAGCTGGCTGAGAATGAGACAAGGTGGACAAAACGTACAGCTCTTAGTTTGGCTTTAAATGTCTTTGATCCTCTTGGATTCCTGGCTCCATTTGTGATAAAGTCAAAAATTTGGTTTCAGAGCCTCTGGGAAATTGGACTTGGTTGGGACCAAGAGTTACCTGATCATATTGTGGTAAACGATTAACATCAAGCCCCAGTGTGCCAGAAGACTTGCAGCCTATCCAGAGCACTCAAGGAGAGTTAACCAGACGGTTCAGGTACCTTGAAGAGCTACAAGATCAGTTATGGAAGAGGTGGCAGATGGAATACTTGCCAGAACTCAATTATTACCCATCAGGCAAGGTAAAGGGCTCCAATGCAAATTGTATCAAGGTGGAAGAAGTGGTAATGATTGGGGATGAAAGACCAAGGCAATGCTGGAAGCTTGGCATAATTGAAGAGTTGTTTGTTGGCAAAGACAATTTAGTTAGGTCTGCACTGGTAAAGACTTCAGGAGGAAAGTTAGAGAGACCTATACAAAAACTCTATGCTTTAGAAATCAGCAAAAACACAGATAGTCAAGATGAAACATTTGAGTTACAGCCTCATGGAGAAGGCTTGGCTAACCTTGCAGAAGGTAATGACAACAATGCCTCTTCGGTGGGGAGTGTTAGAAAATCTAGAAGAGGAAGAACCATTGTTGTCCCAAGGCGATATGATGACTAAGCTGATTGATGCAGCATTGCTTGTATATATTAAGTTAAGGTGTATATATATCCATCTCATAATTGTAAGGTTAGTGAAAAATTAACTTAATTTAGAGCTAGCATTTTTGAGCTCTTGTGGCATCATTGTTTGGTCACACTGTTGGCATCATTTTGGGGCGGCGCTGCGCGTTCTTTCTACTCGTTTGTGGGATGTCGTACGTACAGGGTGTGGTCTGTTAGAGAGCTCTCTTGCAATTCAGTTTGGTTGTTTAGATACAAGATTGTTGCATCGTGCAATAGTCCAGGTTGCGTTGTTGTTGCAAGGTTGAGAAAGAAGACCATAAATAGTACCCCTTTTGTTTATATTAAATTCATGTAACAAAGGTCTAAGGTAGGCCCGCATCGAGTCAGCAACCCTGAGGTAGGACCTAATAGGATCTCAAATCCGTAAGTTTTAATTTTAGCTTAACTTGGGCTGTAGGTAGCACTGGCCCTTTAGAATTTGGCCGTTCACGGCTCAGCTGGGATTTTGAACCCAACAAATAAATAAATTAACATGGTCCTTCAGAACCGGATTCTACCCCAAAACTGAGTCAGTGACTATTTTTCGGCAAAGTTCTGATTGTGCAAATTGTAGCCCAAGTTAGGCCTAGACGGGTTGAGTATTATTGAATTAAGGTCCCAGGGTAGAAAGTTTGGTCGCCCAATTGCGAAACTTGGCCAGTCGTCTGTCGTTGTTTTTGGCCAACATTTTATCGGTTTGGTTAATTTTCGGTTATTATTGAATTAAGGTTCCACGGTAGAAAGTTTGGTCGCCCAATTGCGAAGCTTGGCCAGTCATCTGTCGTCGTTTTTGGCCTACATTTTACCGGTTTGGTTAATTTTGGGTTATTATTGAATTAAGGTCCCAGGGTAGAAAGTTTGGTTGCCCAATTGCGAAACTTGGCCAGTCGTCTGTCGTTGTTTTTGGCCTACATTTTACCGGTTTGGTTAATTTCGGTTATTATTGAATTAAGGTCCTGGGGTGGAAAATTTGGTATTCCATACTAGTGTTTGGTTAGTACCCCACCCAGCAATTCAGTTTATTTAAAAGTAAAATTTGCGTTTGATCAGTTTGGTTAAGTATTTCTGCCAATTCAGCTCATTTGGTATTGAACCCAACCGTTGTTTGCATTGAAGATGAGTGCATCTGAATTGAACAAATTTATAAAAAGGAGAAGCGCCTACAAAGGTCTAATTACAAAGGTCATTGCCACTATAGATTCTGCCATAGAGCAAGAGGATTTACGCTTAGTGACTGCGCAGCTTTCCATTAGAAACTAAAAAGGTTGCTCTAAGTGAGGTAAATGTTAAAATTGAGGCTCTTATAGAAGAGGATGAAATAGAAAATAACATAATTTACTTTGAAGAGATTATTGATGATATAATTAAAGTAGGCCTCCGAGCAAAAGAGTTTAGCAGCTCAGTACAGTTAGAGACCATGTCTAATAATGAAACACAACATTCAACAAATGATGTTTGTGAAGTTAAGGTTAACAGATCTGAAGTTCAATTACCGAGGCTTGTACTCAAAACATTTTCTGGGAGTATTCAGGAATGGCAGGGATGGGCAGACAGTTTTCAATCAGCAGTTCATTCTAGTCAAGTGTTAAGTGCCGTGGAGAAGTTTAATTATTTGCGGTCCCTCTTGGAAGGGGAGGCAGCAAAGACTATAGCAGGATTAGCATTAACAGAGGCTAATTATAATGTGGCTTGGGATATATTAAAGAAACGGTTTGGTAAGCCAGAGATCTTAATTAAAAGCCACCTCCGTGCACTTTTAGCTATACCTCTTAATAATCCTAATAGTGTCAAGGAGTTACGGCAGTTATATGATGAATTTGAAATTAGAACTAGGTCCCTGGACAACTTGGGTGTAGGAATGGAAAGGTATGGTATAATGTTAGTTCCTACACTGGAGTCTAAATTGCCTAGCTCAATTTTGCTTGAATTAAGTAGGGGACACTCTGCAGAACATGTGTACATCCCCCTTCAGCAGATGTTAAGTCTTTTAGGCACAGAATTAGCAAGACGAGAGGGAATTGAGTTTGCACAGTGGGATGGTAAACAAGGGGACAAAGGCAGGCACAGCACCAAAGTTTCCACAAAAGGGAATAGCCCAGGTACAGTGTCAGCTCTACATGCATCCTCTGAGAATAAATTAAAGGGAATCAAGGAATGCATATTTTGCGAAGGCAACCACAAGTCATATAAATGTGAGGTGGCTGAGGCTTTACCCCTTGAGGAGAGAAAGGACAGGGTAACTAAGTCCACAGCATGTTTTAAATGTTTTTTGAAAGGTCATAGAGCAAGGTTTTGTAAGTTTAAAATTTTGTGCAAAAAATGTCATGGTAGGCATCAGCCATTATTGTGTGAAAACACTCCTAGTAGGCCTACCCCAGAAGTAGAGACATCAGTGGCACATGCCACTGCTATGCAAGGGAGTAAAAGTAAAGGGGGATTATTGCAAACAACTGCAGCCTTATTAATTGGGAATGAGGGAGAAGCTACTGTAAGAGTGTTGTTTGATAGTGGTAGCCAGTGTAGTTTTATTAAGACCAGAATTTCCAGAAAATTGAAGTTTAAAGAACTTAAGAGGGAAAATTTAAGAATTTCTGGGTTTGGGGGTTCCGTTCAAAACCGAACCAAATTTAAGAAGGTAGAAGTTCTGGTTAAAGGGTTGTTACCGCAAAGTCCCACTATCAAGGTCCAAGCTGTAGAGATTGAGGAACTTTGTGCTCCAGTCACTACTTGTTTAGATATGGCATGTGTCCAAGAATTGCAAGTTAAAGGAATTAATTTGGGCAATAATAAGTTTGAAAGAACAAAAGATATTAGTCTTTTGATTGGAGCTGACTATTATTGGGACTTCATCACTGGTAATATTGTCCGCACATCTCGAGGCCCGGTAGCTATTGAAAGTAAGCTAGGCTGGATGCTACATGGTAGTTATTGCAATGAAATGGAAGTTAAGGCTCTTTTTGTTAAGATTGAGGAGAACAGCCATGGTCTGGAAAGGCATTTGAAAGCGTTTTGGGAACTTGAATCTATTGGCATAAAGGACAAACAGGCAAGTACAGTGAACAGTGATGTTTTAGAGCAATTTGAAAAAGGGATTGGGTTTAGAGATGGTTGCTATGAAGTTGGCCTACCATGGAAGGATTCTTGCAAACCCGGTTCAAACCTTCAGCTAGCTAATCGGAGGTTGGAGACTTCATTGTACAGGCTAAGAAAAAATGAGGAGTTGTTAATTGAATACAATGAGGCCATCCTAAGTTATGTAAGGGAGGGCTATGCTGAAAGGGTGCAAGGTGAGCTGGTGAGCCAGGAGGCACATTATCTGCCACACCATGCAGTGGTACGGCGAGACAAAACTACCACCAAACTGAGGGTAGTTTTTGATGGCTCAGCCAAGGACAAAGGTGGTGTGTCCTTCAATGACTGTTTGGATGCTGGGCCAAATTTAAATGCAGATTTATTTTCCTTGTTACTGAGATTCAGGTTTGGTAGAGTAGCATTGACTGCAGATGTGAAGCAAGCCTTTTTGCGGATAAAGTTAAAACCAGAGGACAGAGATGCAGTAAGGTATCTGTGGGTGGATGCGAAAGACTTGTTGGAAAATGAACCTAAGGTTCAAGCATATAGAATGAAGTCAGTGTTGTTTGGCCTCAGCTCTAGTCCATTTCTGTTGGCAGCTACTATGCAGTACCATTTCAAGAAATATTCTGAAGTCTATCCTAACACTATTGAACACATAAGAAAAAAATTTTATGTTGATGATTTGCTGTGTTCCGTGGATAATACAGAAATGGCTAAACAGATATTCATGGAGGCTAGAGCTATAATGAGGGAGGCTGGCATGGAGCTTAGAAAATGGCAGACCAATCATTCGCAATTACAAGAGTTTATGAGTCATTCCTGTGTAGTACCTGATGCAGCAGAAAGTATTGAGGATTCTGGTATTAAGGAGTTGTGGGCAATAGACGCAAAGGTGCTAGGCATTGTTTGGCAGCAAGATGATGATTTGTTTACCTTCAATGGGAAATCTTTAGTAGAGCTGGCTGAGAATGAGACAAGGTGGACAAAACGTACAGCTCTTAGTTTGGCTTCAAAGGTCTTTGATCCTCTTGGATTCCTGGCTCCATTTGTGATAAAGTCAAAATTTGGTTTCAGAGCCTCTGGGAAATTGGACTTGGTTGGGACCAAGAGTTACCTGATCATATGGTGGTAAGGTGGAAATATTGGTTCAAAGAATTGGCACATCTTGGAGACATTGAAATCCCAAGATGGTACTTTGGAGAGTTGAACAATAGTCCAGACAATTTGGAGCTGCACATCTTTTGTGATGCAAGTGAGGAAGCCTATGCAACTTGTATTTATATAAGAGGCGCATTGCAAGAGGAAGTAAGTTGCAGGTTGGTTGCTGCAAAGAGCAGAGTAGCACCTTTGAAAAGGTTTTCTGTTCCAAGGTTGGAATTGATGGGTGCAGTTATGCTAGTCGGCTTGCAGTTATAGTGCAAAAGTCTTTGGCCCTCTCTGAAATTCCAAGCTATTATTGGACAGACTCCACTATAGTTTGGCACTGGTTAAGAAGCCAGGCAAGGAAATGGAAACCATTTGTTGCCAATAGGGTGGAGGAAATTCAAGCGCACACAGATCCCAAGCAATGGAAGCATTGTCCAGGCACCCAAAACCCCGCTGATTTACCAACACGAGGAATTTCAGTGAAAGATCTTGCACAGTCAAGTTTGTGGTGGAATGGGCCGGAGTGGCTAAAACTTGGAAGTGAAAATTGGCCTTCTAATCAGCCTATTGTAGGAGAATGCCAGGCTGAAGAAGCATGGGTGAGTGAGGTGAGAAAATGCGCTGTGAACAGTTGTCAAGTTATGCAGCAGGACCCCATATTGAGGCTTGAGGACATTAGCAGTCTGAAAAGATTGTTAAGAGTGACAGCATGGGTATATAGATTTACCAACAACATTAAGGGAGAAACAAGAAGGGAATGAATTCTGAACAGTAATGAGATTCAGCAAGCCAGGAAATACTGGGTGGTATATATGCAGAAGGAAAAATTTGGTGAAGAGAGAGAATTGCTCACCAGCCATCCATTACAGGTTCTACCAACACATTCTGCGCTCAAGGGTTTGGATGTGTTTTTGGATCAGGATTTATTGAGAGTAGGAGGTAGACTACAGTTTTCTGGGCTTCCAGAGGAGAAAAGACATCCAATTTTGCTACCTTCTGGGGGGCACTTTGTGGACCTTTTGATCCTGGATACTCATCATAAGCTGTTACATGCTGGAGTTAGAGAAGTGATAATAGAGATCAGACAACAGTTTTGGATTCCCAAAATTAGACAAGTAGTAAAAAAGGTCGTGCATAAATGTGTGGTTTGCAAGCGTTGGAGTGCAAAGCCTTATTATGAAAAGGTGGCTCCACTTCCAAGAGAACGGTGTGTCTATACTGCCCCATTTGATGTAGTGGGAGTAGACTTTGCAGGGCCAGTCTATGTGTATGAGCGAGGGGAGTCTAACAAAGGTTATATATGTCTTTTCACCTGTGCTACACCAGAGATGGGCACGATCTTGATCTTCAAGATCAGATCGTGATCTTGAAGATCAAGATCGTGATCTGATCTTGATCTTGAAGATCACTTTTATTATGGTGATCTTGATCTTGATCTAAGATCACTTTATTTCTTGTGATCTTGATCTTGAAGATCACTTTAGACTTCAAGATCACTTTTAATTTCAGATTCTTAAATATGCCGCTATGCGAATGTCATTTGTTTTTTGTCCAAGCGACATCTGGTGGCAACTTTGTTCAACACCGACTGTTTATGTTTTCTGTTTGTTGGGTGACTTGCGTCATGCGTGGGCTCATGGAAGGTGTAGTTGCTGTGGAATTTAGGCTCGTAAAAAGTGTAATTTACTGTGCAATTATGTTAAAAGTGTTCTATTAATATATTATTATATATAGGCATAAAATATAGCCTATAGGTCCGTATTCATAATAAATTAATTCTAAACATATTTTATTTACAGATTGAATTTTTTAATAATGAGTGCAATTTTACAACTTCAACAGGCTCCCAAGGGAACCAAATATTCTAGGTTGTCACCAGAACAGTATTCAATATATTTAGATAACAATGTTGGTAATAAGGATCAATCTGTGCTATTGAACGGAAAATATTTTCAAATTGTCGAAAAAACTGGAAACAGTATCAAAGTTATTTGTAGGCAGTGTACAAAGAAAACTACAATTCTGTCTGCTGGTCTCGACTCAACAAGCAATCTTCTGAGGCACCTCAGGGTTAGTACTACTTAGTAACTAAGTAGTAAGTAGCAACATTAACATAATGGTTCAAGTCATATTTAAGTGACTGGTGCCATACAAGACTAATGCTACATTTACATAGACGTCCATTTGAATATATTGTGCACTTCAGATATTAATAGATTATGGACTAGTAACTACATTAAAAACTGCCGATATCCAACTATAATAAAACGCCAGGTGTATCTGTCTTTCTCTCTGTCTGATCCATGTCTGTAATTTCTCCTATTTAGTTACTGAAGGACGAAATTCGGCTTTCAATTTAACATAGGATAAAAATGCACTGATCATGGTGAAAATAATTTTAGTTAAAGATAACAAAATTTTAGAATCTTGTTAAGTATTAATTTCAACTAGAAGTTTGATACTCTGATAAATATTATACAGGGTGTTCAAGAAGTCTCTCCGCATGATAATAATTTATTTTCTTGTGCAGAAACTACATTCGGATCTTTTGGGTGAATATGAATCGGAGAAGAAATCTCGCAAGCGTCCAGCTAAAGAAGAAGATGCCAGCGGCAGCAATGCTGGCCCTGCCAAAATTGCCAAGCAGTCAACACTAAGCATGTTCCACATTTCCAAGCAAAAACCAGGACCACCAATATGCAAGGATATCCTTGAAAAGAAGATTCTCTCGCTTGTGGCTAATGGGCTCCTACCATTGAGCCTAGTTGAACTACATGAATTTAAGGATCTTCTTTCATGTTAGTATAACTCAAATATTTTGCTATTTTTTCCATAGCTAATATCTGATTAAAATAATTAATCATATTATTTGTATGAACATTAGACTATCGCTAGCCTAGCTAAATATTTTGATATTTTTTCCATAGCTAATCTATTGTATTTGTTTTAATTTTTAAATATTTTTTTCAGACGTCAACCCGGCTGTTCAGGTGCCATCTAGACGCACCCTGGCTAGATCTCTTGCAACAACAACCAGTACAATGAAGGAAGACATACAAGCAAAACTGGCAGCAGTTGACCATGTGTGTGTTACATGCGACATATGGTCAACTAATCACCGCAGTTTCATGGGAGTCACTGCGCATTGGGTATGCTATTGATTTAGTGTATTATTTTTATATAATTGATAAATTGACCATTGGTGATAGACTGATAGTCTGATAGACTTATAGTATAATCTTTTCAATTATTCGACATGTGTTCCTCATTCATTAATTTGGTGAGTCTTCATTTTGCTGTGATTCACAGTAATTTCACACTAATTCACTGATTCTGTCATCTGTCATTGTGTCTAATTCACAGCAAAATGTGGAAGAGTCCATATTCACAGGCTGTGAATATGGACTCTTCCACATTTTGCTCTTATGGGATGGGTCACTGATGTGGTGGTATGGTAGGCGACTCATCGCTGAATTGCCTCCCTTATATCACATAGTTCTTCTCTTCAATGTTTGGTGGCGCAGTTTAGCTGGTGCGTGTCTAACCAATATTATTAAATTAAGCTTAAAAAAATGTTCATACAAACATTGATTTTATATTCTTACATTACAGATCAATGATGACTTGTCGCGAGGATCAGCTGCACTGGCATGCCGAAGATTTCGTGGAACACATAGCTTTGATAAAATTGCTGGAATATTGGACAGGATCAACTCGGAGCATGGTTTATCTTATAGAAAAGTTGTATCTACAGTCACCGACAATGCATCGAACATGGTGAAATGCTTTAAAGAGTTCGGTGTTCGTGTTCAGAATCGTACTGACGACATTGATGAAGATGATGCAGATGAAGATGATGATGAAAAAGATTCAGATGAAGAGGTTATCATCAGCAACTTTCCTGAACATTCAGGAGAGCATGGAGAGGAGTCAGTGAAACTATCATCCCATATTCGATGTGCCTCCCACACATTGAACTTGGTAGCAACAACTGATGCAGATAAAGGACTGAATTCACCTGGACTAAAGAAGATAAAGCATTCTGCAATGGGAAAATGTTCGGCGCTGTGGAATGCTGCTGGTAAACCCAAGTCAGCAGAAAAAATACAGGAAATAACTGGCGTCCAATTTAGGTACCCATGCGTCACCCGATGGAACTCAATGTACGACTCATTAAGCCAAATATATAAACATAAGAACGACGTGAATGTAGCTCTTGAAGAACTGAATCTACCCATCCTCAAAGACAATGAATTGGAATTTATTTCAGAATATTTGTCTGTTTTAAAACCAATTGCAGCAGCCCTCAACAAATTACAGGCAGAGAAAGAATGCTACTACGGTTGTCTTCTTCCAACAGTCCTAGTGACTCAAGATGCCCTCGCAAGATTGGAGCCTATCCAACCAAACGACCTGCGCTTGAGACACTGCATGCCATTACTGGCAGCAGTCGTCTCTGGCTTCAATGCCAGATTTGGTCATTTTTTGTCGTTGAGCCCCGAGGTAACTGATGCCGTTTTGGCCTCAGTATCTCATCCGTATTTCAAACTTAGATGGATATCATTGTTGCAAGGGCCTAATTTCGGCGATCATGAAGCAATCAAGTCTCAAGTAAAAGACAAGCTGCAAATGGCTGTAAGAAATTGTAATTCTGACAGCAGTGGTAATAGTTCGGTGAACTCAGACTCATCATCTGAAGACGATTTCTTCAGAACTATGGACGGCTCATTCTCTGCTCCTAACAACAAGGAAGACTTGGAAGTCCTCAATTATTTGCAGGACACCAGTAAGGCACTCGACTTTAGATAGGTATCCTGCTATAAAGAAGATCTTCAAGAGGTATAACACCACGCTACCTTCCTCTGCACCAGTGGAACGGTTGTTTTCGTTTGCTGGCATGGTTCATAGCCCCAAACGAAGTCGTCTCTCGGATGGTAACTTTGAACAATTGGTTTTGCTGAAAGCAAATGTTTACAGCGGTTGAACATTAAATTAACACTCTTAACTTGCGGTTTTTACTCTCATATTGTCAGTAATTGCGTACTGCAGTAAAACTGTAAAATTAAATTCTATGTAAAAAATGTTTACTTATATATGCTGACCATTCATTGATATGGGTTATGGACCTGGTGAAATGAGAATTGAGAAAAATAGAACTAAAAACTATATGTAGGTCATTTAATAGTTTTTTCTTTGCTGATAAGTTATGATAATACTAAGTTTTAAGTTTACCACCTGAAAAACTGAAAGGGGAATCGTCAATCCCCGTGGTTTAGATCAGGTGACATGGGTAGGATGCGATGCTTGTATTGCCTCAGCCCTCAGGGGAGTATTAGGAGTGATACTTTTCAGGAGTGATTAAAAAAATAATTTGTTTTTGTTTACTCTACAAGAGTACAACTTTTTTCAATTCATATAAAAGTGATCTTAAAAAGTGATCTTGAAAAGTGATCTTCAAGATCACGATCTTGATCTGGATCTTCAAGATCACATTTTTCTGGTGATCTGATCTTGATCTTCAAGATCACATTTTTCTGGTGATCTGATCTTGATCTTCAAGATCACCAAAGTTGGTGATCTTGCCCATCTCTGGCTACCACCAGAGCAATCCATTTGGAGTTGGTAAGCAACTTAAGTAGTGATGTATTTCTTTTGGCCTTTAAAAAGTTTGTGAACAGAAGGGGTTTCCCAAATAAAATCATATCGGATAATGCAAAAACCTTCAAAAAGGCTGCAAAGGAACTCCAAGAAATTTGGTCTTTGCTAAAAGAGGAAGGATTCCAATCCTACTTTTCACACCAAGGGGTACAGTGGGAGTTTATTGTTGAGAGAGCACCATGGTGGGGAGGATTTGGGAAAGGCTAGTGAGAAGTGTAAAGTGTCCATTAAAGAAACTTTTAGCTAATGCTCATTTGAGCAAAGAAGAATTCTGCACTGTTTTATGTGAAGTAGAAGCAATGGTGAACAGTAGGCCTATCACTTTTGTTTACAACAGTATGCAGGATGCAGAGCCATTGACACCAAATCATTTTCTTTGTGGTAAACGATTAACATCAAGCCCCAGTGTGCCAGAAGACTTGCAGCCTATCCAGAGCACTCAAGGAGAGTTAACCAGACGGTTCAGGTACCTTGAAGAGCTACAAGATCAGTTATGGAAGAGGTGGCAGATGGAATACTTGCCAGAACTCAATTATTACCCATCAGGCAAGGTAAAGGGCTCCAATGCAAATTGTATCAAGGTGGGAGAAGTGGTAATGATTGGGGATGAAAGACCAAGGCAATGCTGGAAGCTTGGCATAATTGAAGAGTTGTTTGTTGGCAAAGACAATTTAGTTAGGTCTGCACTGGTAAAGACTTCAGGAGGAAAGTTAAAGAGACCTATACAAAAACTCTATGCTTTAGAAATCAGCAAAAACACAGATAGTCAAGATGAAACATTTGAGTTACAGCCTCATGGAGAAGGCTTGGCTAACCTTGCAGAAGGTAATGACAACAATGCCTCTTCGGTGGGGAGTGTTAGAAAATCTAGAAGAGGAAGAACCATTGTTGTCCCAAGGCGATATGATGACTAAGCTGATTGATGCAGCATTGCTTGTATATATTAAGTTAAGGTGTATATATATCCATCTCATAATTGTAAGGTTAGTGAAAAATTAACTTAATTTAGAGCTAGCATTTTTGAGCTCTTGTGGCATCATTGTTTGGTCACACTGTTGGCATCATTTTGGGGCGGCGCTGCGCGTTCTTTCTACTCGTTTGTGGGATGTCGTACGTACAGGGTGTGGTCTGTTAGAGAGCTCTCTTGCAATTCAGTTTGGTTGTTTAGATACAAGATTGTTGCATCGTGCAATAGTCCAGGTTGCGTTGTTGTTGCAAGGTTGAGAAAGAAGACCATAAATAGTACCCCTTTTGTTTATATTAAATTCATGTAACAAAGGTCTAAGGTAGGCCCGCATCGAGTCAGCAACCCTGAGGTAGGACCTAATAGGATCTCAAATCCGTAAGTTTTAATTTTAGCTTAACTTGGGCTGTAGGTAGCACTGGCCCTTTAGAATTTGGCCGTTCACGGCTCAGCTGGGATTTTGAACCCAACAAATAAATAAATTAACAGCTATACAACGTTTGTGAAAAATGCTCTGTATGAATTGGTCCCCAATTAACCCACCCCTAATATCTCCAGTCTAACTGTAGAGTCGGTTAAGCCTAGTCTCGTAGGGGTCAGCCTAGAGATTCCGGAAATGGTCCAGAGCGGGCAGACTAAATTGAGGTCCACAGTAGGATTCCTCACCGAATTAGATTAGGGTAATTTACCTTAGCCTTTGTTAAGCTATGAGTTGATGCTAGGTCTTAGACACAATGTTGGACCAATTTAACTGGACCTACTTTATATGTTAACCCCAAACTGGGGTTCAGAAAGAACTGTTCACTTACTGAGTGTTATTAGACAGTGTGCTAATTTCTTCCTCCTGGAGTCCCTCTTCTCTTTGCTCAATTTTTGAGAGCGCACTTGCTGGTGGAGATCTTTTATTGTCTTGAAGCCCCTTCTTCCGCCATGCCGTTCTTCCCACAAGTTCCTTCGTTCTTCTCCCGGCTTTTTCTACCAGCGTCTTTTTTGTTTGTTCGTTGGTTGGTAGTGTGTATCAATACTACCAAGCACTCTCTATCACACAGTATACAAATACTAGTGTGGAGAATAACTCTGGTGAGCAACCAATTGGTTTCATGCACCCAGTTATTGACATAAAAGGAGTTTAATAATTGTTAGATTAACTACCTACCTACTCAGTGGACCATTTTCTTTACCTCCCAACTACGCACATGTATCAGTTTTCCATATATTCATACAGAGCATTTTTCACAACGTAGATGCATTCTTTTCAGAACTATTAGGAATAGCAAAATTTGGGAAACCTTTGTGGAGGACTAAGGAAATAGTTATTTATTAAAAATAAGAAGAGAGCATTCAAGGAGTTTAAAAGCAGTAATATTCTTGTGGATTTAGATAATTACAGGCAGTAAAGAATAAGTTAAATATTTGATTTAGAAGAACAAAAGACAGAGTGAAAAAATCTGGCTAGAAATAGCAATAAGGATCCAAAGAAATTCTTTTGTTTTTATAAATACAGTACAGTAATAAAACACAGGCAATGGTGGCAGAACGTTTCCCATTAAGTGGAGCCTCCAACCATATGAGCAGGCTAACTTGAAAGCGAGCAACATTTTTTTTATGCAGGAAGGAGGGGACAAGGGCAAATGCCCTCAAAAGCGCCCTTCCCATAGAAGAAGAGGAGAGCCAAAATCAAGGTCCGGAGTTTTCGAGATGCCTAGACACTGCGTTTCAAAGATGGGAGGTCATAGACAGGAGGGAAGATGGATCGAGGAAAATTGTTCCAGAGTTCACCGGTTGAGTAGAAATACTGAAAATGCTGATTAACCCTTGCATTAGATAGTTGGACAGAAAAGGAATGGGAAAGTGTAGAAAGTCTGGTACTGCGTGCTTTCCTTAAAGGAGGAGGCATGCAGGTAGAGTTCAGAAGAGCAATGTCTGTTATGATAGCGATAGTAAAGAGAGAGTGAGGCAACATTGCGGCGAAGAGAGAGAGAGATAGAAGACAATCAGTAAGAGGTGGGGGAATTGATGAGACGAAAAGCCTTTCATTCCACCCGGCAGGGCCGGATTAAGGCCAACTGATGCCCTAAGCACAGCCCAACAATGGTTCCCCCTCGACCCTTCCATTGTCTAACTGACAAGACATTAAGACTCAATAAGTGCTGAATGTGAAATAATAGATTAAAAATTCAGTTTTCTTCCAGGCCATCCCCCAGGCCAGACCCCACAACTATATTAAATATAACCTGCTTTTTAATTTTATTTATTAATTTTATTTTATTAAAACTCTGTGGTGCCCCCTTCCCTTGGTGCCCTAAGCACGTGCTTATTTTGCTTAATGGTTAATCCAGGCCTTCCACCCGGTCAAGTACGATTGTGTGAGTTGAACCACCCCACACATGAGAAGCATACTCCATACAGGGGCGAACAAGATCCCTGTACAGAGACAGCAACTGAGTGGGGGTGAAGAAACTTCGGAGGCGGTACAGCACACCTAACCTCTTAGAAGCTGTTTTAGAAAGAGAGTATATGTGATCTTTCCAGGAAAGATCACGAGAAAAGGAAACGCCAAGAATGTTAATAGAAGAGGAAGGATTGAGTTGTGTGTTGTTGAGGGTAAGGGGATAGTCGTGTGCAGTGGCGTACATAAGGGGGGCACAGGGGGCACAGGCCCCCCATTTTAAAAATTATTACTACTCTCATTAAAGATATTTGAAAAAGAAAGTCACAATCTTCCACACGACTCGTGTGGAAGATTGTGACTAGTAGACAGATGGAGGAACTGAGTTTATGAGGCATTCAAAGCCACAAGGTTTTCTCTGCCCCAATCAGACAGAGCATTTTTTAAGCTTTTCCCACTGGGCGACAAAGGCAGATCGGGAAGTGGGGGGGGGTGATTAAGGCAGGGGTGTGCTGCCAATTTCTTAACAACGGTTCTGATACAGATAGGGCTGTAAATCGGCGAGCGCCAATGGCGCGAGTCATTAAGCTAGGGGGGCTGGGGTGAGCGGTAGCTTCTTCAGCGGCGTCTGGGGCGGAGCCCCGGAAGCCAACGGATTTTAGCTTTTCCAAACAGCATTTTGTAACATTTTGGCAGAAATTATTTAACATATTCTTTATACTCACTAATGACATAATTATCTAAATATAAACTAATTTTTCATCAAAAAATAAATAAATATTGAGACGACCACTGCTTGTGATACTATTTATATTTTTCTATAAAATCCTGAAAAAATTAAAAAAAATTTAGATATAAATAAATTTCTACTGACTTAAATATTTGTTAAAAACAAACAAACGGTTCGGTGATCCAATCAAAATTTAACAACCGGTTCGGGCGAACCGGACCGAACCGGTCCCAACACACCCCTGGATTAAGAAGGGTACTATGGATCCTGATGTTCCCTAATCAGGCCACCATCCCCGTGTGGTCTGAAATAACACTAACATTATCTATATATAAATATTGAATGTAAATTTCATATTTACATTTAGGATAAACAGTTCTAATTGTGGCATATGTGCATGTATTATATGTATTTATATGGCTTTCAAGACAATGCTCCCAAGACAACTCCCAAGACAATTCTATTTTTACAAATTTTGAAAATTCCTTGTCACCCAGTACCCTAAAATTTCATTTACTGGGCGACAAACTTTCTTCACTGGGTGACATTCATGTCGCCCACTCACTAGGTTAAAAAATGCTCTGCAATCAGCTATAGTAGAAAGATCAGAGGCCAGGTGCTCCATAGCCGTACTACGCGAATCATGGAGTAATTGTTGAGAGGGACGCTTTGGGAAGCGGGTAGAGAATTGAAGAGTGGAATCATCGGCATAGGAGTGAATAGGAGAGGAAGTGCGAATTAAAAGATCATTAATAAATAAAAGGAAACGAGTGGGTGACAGGACAGAACCCTGAGGAACACCACTGTTAATAGCTTCAGGAGAAGAACAGCGGCCATCTACAACTGCAGCTATAGATCAGCCAGAAGGGAAATTAGAGATGAAGGCACAGATAGAAGGATAGAAACCGAAGGAGGGCAGTTTGGATATTGAAGATTTGTGCCAGACTCTATCAAAAGTTTTTGATATGTCTAGCACAATAGCAAAAGTTTCACCAAAATCCCGAAAAGAGGATCTCTACAGATCTACAGAAGCTAAGGCTAACAAAGACCCTAGATCCACTCTAAGGTTAGCCCGAGAGAAAGGAAAGAGGAGGGGGTTAAAAGAGGAGAATAAGGGGTTAAGTAAGTAGCAAAACCTATCATTCTTGGGTTAAAATTCATTCAGAAAAAAGAAAGAAAGGCTCACCATCACTCACCATCATCATCAGTCAGCCACTGCCGACAAGTCAGAAAAATAGTCGGAGAGAATAGGAAAGGGGTGAAAGATGAAAAGAAGTAAAATAAGAACGCTTACAAACCATGCAAACACAGTTTTAACTCACTGTCATACCATGCAAACTACAGACATGCATGTAAAGAGAGTTACAGATATGCAAGTAAGGAGAGGATAAGAAAGAAAAAAAAGTAGGTGAAGTAAAACAAAAAGTGGGTTAGTTTACGCTACGAGCTACATCTACGATCGTGTTTGTTCGTCTATTTTTTTTTTTTTTTGCTGGCATCACACACTGGCATGTCACAAGCAGTGGCGGTTCCTCATATGGGCAATATGGGCAGCCGCACAGGGCGGCATTTGTGGAGGGGCGGCATGAGCGCCTGCAAAAAAAATAAAAATAAAAATAAGAATAAATAAATAAAGAAATAAATAAAAATAAAAAATAAAATAAAATATTTATGTGATAGAGCATTTGTACAATTTAGAAATTTGATTCTCTAGTTTATTTATGGCAGTTGTGCAATTTAATTTGTATTTTTCCTGTTCATAGTATCATAATTACATTCTCTTAAGTGAGTTATTCTATTTACGTGATGAAGGATTTGTAAAATTCAGAAATTTGAGTCTTTGTTTTGGTTCTGAAGTTCCAACAATTAGTCCAATAAAAAGTTATTTTGTGAAAGAGTTATGTCTGTCCTTTATTTTGGGGGGATTCGAATGTGTGTGTGTTGGCGAACAGGGGGGGGGGCGCTGAAGGTGAGGTTCGCCCAGGGCGTCATGTAAGCTAGGACCGCCACTGGTCACAAGCTGGCATTATCGTCAACAGACTCATCCTCGATCACCACCCCCAGAGCTCCTGTTGTTAATTGTTTTATTATATTAAACAACGTTAATAATTTTAACGAGGGAGAGGGAAAAGGGTGAGGCTGAGAGGAAAAAGGTTGAGGCTGAGAGGGAAAAGGGTGAGACTGAGAGGGAAAAGGAGGAGGCTGAGAGGGAAAAGGAGGAGGCTGAGAGGGAAAAGGGGGAGGCTGAGAGGGAAAAGGGGGAGGCTGAGAGGGAGAAGGGTGATTGTTTTATTATTATATTAAACAACGTTAATATTTTTAAAATGCTTATCTAAACGGTTCTTAAGCATATGAAACGTTTGCCACGCAACTTAAATCCGTTATTACGAGTATTGATATTATCGAAAGTGAACAGTTTGTCAAAATTTACGTTATCGATGTTATTAAAGATTTTGAAAACTTCAATAAGCTCCCCCCTTAATCTCCTAGTTTCAAGTGAATGCAAGTCTAACTCTTTAATCCTATCTTCATAAGGCTTGTTGCGCAATGACCGAATTAGTTTCGTGGCACGACGCTGAACCCTTTCTAACCTATCAATATCCTCACGCAAATACGGGCGCCAAAACTGAACGGCATATTCTAAATGAGGCCTGACTAGGAACTTGTAAAGGGAAAATATAATGTTCTTCGATTTAAATTCGAAATTACGCGCTATGAAGCCTAACACCCTAGTAGCTTTAGCGCAAGACTCCAGGCACTGGTTCCTAACTTTTAAATCCTTAGATACCCGTACGCCTAAATCTACTGCGTCAACGCTCGCTAGCTCTCTATCAGCCATCGTGTACATGTAATTATTGTTACGAGAACCTATGCGCAAAACTTTACATTTGTCTACATTAAATTGCATCTGCCACTTATCCGTCCACTCCATAATCCTATTTACATCGTCTTGGAGCCTATTTCTATCGTCCTCGTTAACAACCTTACCGCCTATTTTAGTATCGTCCGCGAATTTTGACACGTTACCAGTCAAACCTACATCTATATCGTTAATGTAAATTAAGAATAACAATGGGCCTAACACTGAACCCTGTGGGACACCGTTACCTACATCCAACCACCCCGATTCACTACCATTAACAACGACCCTCTGTCTCCTAGCACGAAGCCATTCCTCTAACCAGTTAACTACCTGACCGCGTATACCGTGCGCTTTAACCTTCGCAATTAATCTTGTATGCGGAACTATATCGAACGCTTTTTTAAAATCTAAATAAATAACGTCAGCCGCTCTATGCCTATCGTATTCGCGCACTATTTCGTTATAAAATTCTAACAAATTAGTTAAACAAGGTCTATGGCGTCGAAACCCATGCTGACTACTATTAATCAAATCTCTACTTTCTAAGTGTTCGATGATACGATCCCTAACTACGGATTCCAAAAGTTTACCGACAATTGACGTTAAACTAATGGGCCTATAATTGCTAGATACTGTGCGGTCGCCTTTTTTAAAAATGGGCGTGACGTTAGCTAATTTGAAGTCTTCAGGAATAATCTCCGTTTCCAGTGACATTAAAAATCTTCG
The DNA here is from genome assembly GCA_023014485.1 of Bathynomus jamesi. Lineage (NCBI taxonomy): Eukaryota > Metazoa > Arthropoda > Malacostraca > Isopoda > Cirolanidae > Bathynomus > Bathynomus jamesi. The sequence continues at coordinate 128,757 of JAJOZX010003856.1, forward strand.
TTAAGGGGCCTACGACAACGTCTTTCAAATCTTTCAGATGTCTAGGATAAAACGCGTCAGGGCCTGGAGCCTTGCTAAATTTTAACCTATCGATATAATGCGCAATCTCACCCTCGTAAACAATTATTTCATCCAAAATAGTCTCGCTGCTAAATGGAACGATATCGTCCACATCGGGGACATTATTAACGTTTTCTACGATAAAAACTGTCGCAAAAAAGTTATTAAAAATACCCGCCATCGCCTGAACGTCGGAAGCCAAAGCGCCACTAGCGTCCAAGAAAGGGTCTATATTATCTTTTATCGGCTTACGATTATTCACGTAATCGAAAAACTTTTTTGGGTTATGTTTACTATCCGAAGCTATAAGTATCTCTAAATTACGCTTATCATTCCTAACTGATCTTTTAACCTGACGTCGAAGCTCGATATATCTATTAGCGTTAGCTACCGTGCCATTGCGCTTATTAAGTCTATACGCTCTGTTACGCTCGTTTATGAACTCGCCTATTTCCCTAGTCCACCGCTTATGCCTACCATGATTTCTAGCGCACTTGGGCCTACGAGGAATAAACTCCCTTTCGATATTCAAGAAACTATCTTTAAATGCCTCCCAATGCAAATTTGCGTCATTACCCATAAATAAGTCACCCCAGTCCACTACTCTCATCCTGTCCGCAAAACTATCAAAATTGGCCCTACGAAAATCAGGGACTTGTATTACGTTACTATCCTTAGTGTTTTCTATCAATAACTTAAACCTAAGAATTTGATGATCACTGCATCCTAAACTCTCGCCTACTTCTAAACCTTCGACTATGTTTTCGCCGGTCGTCATCACCACGTCTAAAATACTATCACCGCGCGTTGGTTCGGTAACCATCTGTTGTAAAAAATTACCTTCCATGAACTCAATCAATCTCAAACCCTCAACGTTACCAGTAAAAGTCTCGTAATTGACGTTAGAGCAGTTAAGGTCTCCGACAACTATACTATCCCGATTATTAATAAAGTTACTAAGAAGTGTGTAAAATTTAGTATCGGTATCGAGGGGTTGAACGGGAGGTCTATAAACAACAACAAAATTGAAACTAAGACTACGCGCCCTAACTTCAACGCATATCGCATTAATTGCTGCCGGAAAATCTATCTTAACCTCGATAGCCCTAAGGGAATTACGAATGTACAGCAAAACGCCGCCACTAATCCTATGTAACTTATCATTAGTAAAGAGTTTAAAACCCGGTATTTCAAGTTCCCCCAACAAGTCCCGAGTCACGGTATTTAGCCACGTTTCAGTGATAGCAACTATATCGTAGTTGCCGGAATAAATTATCGCCTTAAATTCGTTTAATTTATTTCTAATACTACGCGCGTTACAATAAAAGACGTTTAAGTTATTTTTTACCACGGGTCGGCGTTTTAAACTATTTTTCACGTCGGGCCCGCGTTCCCCGGACCCACAACGTTTAAAGAAGGCTTCGACCTATCCAGCTTTCGAACGTTTTCGTCAATTGACCTACCTAGCCTAGCATTACCTATTTCATTAAAATGCGCCCCATTTTTTCTAAAAAGGCTAGGATCACTGAATTCTGACCACAGCTTCACGAAGGGTACATTTCCTCAGCACAAATCTCTTCTAATTTAGTATTCAAAAATATCGTTTTAGACGTAATCCTAAGACCCAAACCGTGCCTAGGGGTAATACCTAGAACTAAAAACCTATCTGACCTCACCTTTAGGGACCTAATTAACCCCCTATATCTCTCCAAAAGGTCAGGCACTCTCATATCGGGCCTATACGAGTCGTTGCCCCCTACCATCGTCACCAACATCGAGTGACGGGAGGCAACGTCAATCCTATCCACTTCGTCTCTAACTCTGTCAACCCTGGCCCCTGGAAGACACACCCTCCTCCTCTTGGTTGGATGCCGTTCAACGAACTCTGTGTCCATATGACGCACTAAAGAGTCCCCAATTAAAATAGTTTCCCCTCATTCACGTCCCTTTCCAAATGGGCGAAAGGGTTCGAAACCTCGATAGGGGGGGGGAGATTCCTATCACCTAACGTCAGAGAGATATGCAAGAAGATCGCCAGTAGAACGTCCCTTGCGGAATCCATACTGACGATCTGAAAGAAGATTGTGAGAAGATAGATGTTTAAGAATCTTCCTATTAAGGATAGATTCAAAAACTTTGGAAAGGCAAGAAATCAAAGCAATTGGACGATAGTTGGAGGGTTGAGAGTGGTCACCCTTTTTTGGGACAGGCTGAATGAAAGCAAACGTACCAGATAAGAAACAAAGACGAAAGAGTTTACCTCGGTAGGGTGTCAGCACAGAAGCACAGTTCTTAAAAACAACAGGGGAAACACCATCAGGACCATATGCCTTCCTAGAGTTGAGCCCAGATAGGACAGAAAAAACATATGTAGAAGAGATTCTAATTTCAGACATAATAAAGTCAGAAGGGGGAGGAGATGGAGGAACAGCACTGGAATCATCCAGGGTTGAATTGTAAGCGAAAGTTTGAGTGAAGAGTTCAGCTTTGTCAGGAGAAGAGACGGCAACTGTGCCGTCGGAATAGAAAAGAGGAAGGAAAGAAGAGTGTTATTTTATTTATTTTGGTTGGCCTTCAACAGCCAAGCTCTGAGCGGCTACTTTAACTTATAGCCTAAGTTAAGCTAGACTAAAACAAACTTACGGACTTGGAGGTCCTATTAGGTCCTACCTCAGGGTTGCTGACTCGATGTGGGCCTATCTTAGGCTTCAGTTGCATAAAATTAAGATAAAAAACAAAAGGAGCACTATTTATGGTCTTCTTTCTGAACTTTGCAACAACACAACTTGCACCATTGCACGATGCAACAATCTTGTATCTAAACAACCAAACTGAATTGCAAGAGAGCTTTCTATAAGACCATGCCCTGTAAGTGCCGCATTCAACAAACGAGTAGAAAGGACGCGCCAGAGCCCCCCCGTAAAAAATGATGACACAAGAGTGCTCAAACAATGATGCCACAAGAGCCCAAAAATGCTAGCTCTAAATTAAGTGAATTTTTCACTAACCTTACAATTATGAGATGGATATATATATATATATATATATATATATATATATATATATATATATATATATATATATATATACCTTACCTTAATATATACAAGCAATGCTGCATCAATCAGCTTAGTCATCATATCGCCTTCGAACAATAGTGGCGCTTCCTCTTTTAGATTGTCTAACACTCCCCACCGAAGAGGTATTGTTGTCAGTCCCTTCTGCAAGTTTAGCCAAGCCTTCTCCATGAGGCTCTAACCCAAATGCTTCATCTTGACCATCCGTGTTTTTGCTGATTTCTAAAGCATAGAGTTTTTGTATAGGTCTCTTTAATTTTCCTCCTGAAGTCTTTACCAGTGCAGACCTAACTAAATTGTCTTTGCCAACAAACAACTCTTCAATTATGCCAAGTTTCCAGCATTGCCTTGGTCTTTCATCCCCAATCATTACCACTTCTCCCACCTTGATACAATTTGCATTGGAGCCCTTTGCATTGCCTGATGGGTAATAATTGAGTTCTGGCAAATATTCCATCTGCCACCTCTTCCATAACTGATCTTGTAGCTCTTGAAGGTACTTGACCCTTCTGGTTAACTCTTCTTGATTACTCTGGATAGGCTGTAAGTCTTCTGGAAAAAAAAATGGGGCTTGATGTTAATCGTTTACCACAAAGAAAATGATTTGGTGTCAATGGCTCTGCATCCTGCATACTAGAGAATATTCATTATATTGATTGGTGTCTTCATGTTGATGCCTTTATTTTTCATGTATGTGTTTGTGTTTTGTTTGTATGTTTCAGAGTTCCATCATTGTTTAGCGTTAAGGATATTGGTCAATAAACGTAATAACAAAAAGTGGAATCTTATTTATGATGGAACTTTATACAAAACTATAGTGAATCTCAACAGGTCAACATGCCCGTGGTGAAATGTCCACTTGAGGGGTGCGCATATAAGCCCCCGCACACAGCGACGCCAATGTAGCAACACTCCTCACAGCCCACTGCACTGTTCATTCCGTGTCCGCTGCCCGCGCCACGGCCCAAGTGGAGAAGGTGAAGAGACCGCAATATCTTCAGCCGGTACGAGCGAGGAATGGTCATACTTTACATCGCGATGGATGGAGTATGTGGATGCTACCAAAATCACGGGTCGTGACAAAGTGGTGCAGCTACTGGAGTGCTGCGATGAATCCCTTCACAAAGACCTCACACGATCAGCCGGTGGTAGTCTGACGGGGAGAAGTGAAAGTGAGGTGCTCACAGCCATAAAGAAACTTGCAGTCAGAGAAGAGAACACCATGGTTGCTAAAGTGGCGCTGCACAACATGCGCCAAGACCGTGACGAAACCGTGCGTTCATTCGGCGCCCAACTCCGTGGCCAGGCAGGGGTATGCAAGTACATCACCAAATGCTCGAGCTGCGATGCGGATGTGAACTACACGGAGGCCATCTTGCGCGACGTCCTGACCCGCGGCATTGAGGACCCCGAGATTCAACTGGACCTACTCGGCAACACGAACCAGAACATGACATTAGAGCAGGTCTTCCAGTTCGTCGAGGCCGAAGAATCCGGCAAGCGCTCAGCATCACGTCTCCTCGACTCTCAGGGCGTCGAGGCTGCTAACAGCGCCTACAGACGGAACAAGAAGGACGCTCTGAAGGAGATGACAGTCGGCAACCATGAGGTGTGCTCATATTGCGGCAGGAAAGGGCACGGCAAAAGTGCCCCAGGCAGGGTCCGAAAGAAAGACTGCCCAGCCTATGGCCACACATGCAGCCACTGCAATCGTGAGAACCACTTTGAAGCAGTGTGTAGGAGCAAGCACAAACCATCAAGAGTCGAGATAGTAGCGAATTCACATGCAATATGCGAAGAAGGTGCTGTATTCGAGGCCCTCTGCTCGATTGCCACAACTGGCCGACGCCGCATCAGGAGAGTCATCGCCCTTGACCATCATCTTTATCATCGCCTTTCCGACACATGGATTAAGCAAGCCTCCAAACCTCAGCCATTCATAAACCTCACAGTGACAGCCGTCGATGAAGATTACGCTGCATTCGGATTCGAGCTAAAGGCCGCGCCCAAGATTGCTACACTCGGTGCGATGGCTGACACCGGCTGCCAGAGCTGTCTGGCAGGCATCAAAGTCATCCACCGCATAGGCCTCAAACAAGCCGACCTTATCCCCGTCACGATGAGAATGCACGCCGCCAACAACGGATGCATCAAAATACTCGGCGCCGTCATCCTGCGACTCTCTGGAAAGGACAAAACCGGTAAAGTGGTAACAACTCGTCAACTCACCTATGTCACGGACAACTCCGACAAGCTGTTCCTCAGCAAGGAGGCATGCATCGCGCTCGGCATGATCACCGACAACTTCCCGATGATCGGTGAGACGTCTTCGCATCGACTCGAGGCAACCTCGGCAGCCGACACCGCGAGCGATGAGGTGCCGGCGAGAGATAGTGCTATCAGCAGCGAGAGCGGTCAGACCAGCCCATGCGACTGCCCGATACGTCAAACACCGCCCCGGCCGCCATCACAACTACCGTTCCTGGCGACTGAGAAGAACCGCGACAGACTGCGGCAGTACTTGGTCGAATACTACAAGTCAAGCACATTTAACACGTGTGCGCATCAGCCGTTGCCAATGATGGAGGGCCCTCCATTGAAACTTATGGTGGACCCTCTAGCTGACCGGTGGCATATCACACCCGGTACCCGTCCCTCTTCACTGGCAAGATGACGTCAAGCGTGGACTCGACCAAGACGTGAAATTGGGCGTAATCGAGCCAGTGCCGGTCGGCGAACCGGTGACATGGTGTCACCGGATGGTGGTGTGTGCGCCAAGAAGAACGGGAAGCCACGCCGCACGGTCGACTTCCAGCCCCTGAACATACATGCCACCCGCGAGACACACCATACTCAGTCACCGTTCCACCAGGCACGGTCGGTGCCCCATGGCAAGAAGACCGTGTTCGATGCCTGGAACGGATACCACAGCGTGCCCCTCCGCGAGGAAGACCGTCACCTGACTACCTTCATCACTCCGTGGGGCAGGTACCGGTACCGCACGGCGCCCCAGGGCTATATCGCCTCTGGTGATGGCTATTCGAGACGTTACGACGAAATAGTATCCGACGTTCCAAACAAAACCAAGTGTATCGACGATACGCTGCTCTGGTCGGACGACCTGAGACAAAGTTTCTTCCAAGCAGTCAACTGGCTTGACATCTGCGGTAGACACGGCATCACGCTGAACCCTGAGAAGTTTGTATTTGGACAAGACACTGTGGAGTTTGCTGGCTTCGAAATCACACTCGACAGAGTACGACCCTGCGAGAAGTATCTGCAGGCCATCCGTGACTTTCCTACACCAAAGAACATAACCGACATTCGCTCATGGTTTGGGCTAATTAACCAGGTGGCGTATGCTTTCGCTATGGCAAAGAGAATGATACCTTTTCGCCAACTCTTGAAGCCCGGCACGCCCTTCCGATGGGATGATCAACTCAACAATCTGTTTGAAGAGTCGAAGGTGGTGATCATCAGTGAGATCGAGGAGGGTGTAAGTATATTTGACAAAACAAAGCCGACCTGTCTTGCGACCGATTGGTCGAAGTCAGGGATCGGATTCTGGCTATCCCAGAAGCACTGTGAATGTCCTGGTGCTGAACCCTTTTGCTGCCGCACTGGTTGGATGGTCACCCTCGTTGGCAGTCGCTTCACCCACCCCGCCGAGTCACGCTACGCGCCGATCGAGGGGGAGGCTCTGGCAGTCGCTGACGCACTGGACAAGGCCAGGTACTTCGTCCTCGGCTGCGATGACCTCATCATCGCGGTTGACCACAAACCGCTGCTGAAGGTGTTTGGCGACAGGTCGCTGGAAGACTTACCGAATGCTCGACTGAGAAATCTGAAGGAGAAGACTCTCCGCTACAGATTTCGCATGATCCATGTACCTGGTGCGAGGCATCGCGCTGCTGACGCTACGTCCCGCCACCCCACCGGCGACCGCCAACCTGAAAAGATGCTCCTGGCAGACGACATCTCCGCTAGTAGCCAAGACGCTGTTGCTGATGATGACCTACCGTCGGCATCTGCTCTGCGCCACTCATTCTTAGCTGGCATACGCACAGAGGGAACGGCTGCGTACAACGACGAAGCCCTCGACGACGAGGTTATGGCCTCCGCGATCTCAGCTCTGAACACGCTGCAGTCCGTTACCTGGGACCGGGTAAGATTGGCGACGAGCAGCGACCAACACATGACAGAGCTCGTCTCGATAATCGAGTCAGGCATGCCTGACTTCCGTCACGAGCTCCCACCCCCACTCAGAGAATATTACCAATTCCGAGAGGACCTGTACACGGTGGACGTCGTCGTATTCAAAAACCGTGTTGTGATCCCTCCCTCTCTCCGGCAGGATGTACTGAACGCGCTCCACGCAGCCCACCAGGGCGTATCGTCGATGGTCGCGAGGGCTGAGGTGTCCGTGTTCTGGCCCGGCATCACCCCTGCTATCACTACCCTCAGGAACAGTTGCAACCATTGCAACCGTATGGCACCTTCGCAGCCCAGTGCTCCTCCAATTCCTCCGGTGTCCCCGTCTACCCTTTCCAGTGCATCTGTGCCGATTATTTCCACTATAAAGGTACCAACTACCTGGTGATCGTCGACAGGTACTCAAACTGGCCGATTGTGGAGAGGACCACGGATGGCGCCAGAGGCCTCATCAACAGCCTGCGCAGGGTGTTCGTGACTTATGGCATCTGCGACGAACTGTCATCTGACGGCGGCCCTGAGTTCACATCCACGGCTACTCGTCACTTCCTGGGGAACTGGGGCGTACACCACCGTCTGGCTTCGGTAGCTTTTCCACATTCAAACTGCAGAGCCGAAGTTGGCGTGAAAACAGCGAAACGACTGATCACAGACAACACAGGACCGAACGGTGAGCTCGATACAGACGCTTTTCAGCGAGCCATGCTACAATACCGCAACACGCCTGACAAAGATACCAAGCTGTCTCCCGCTATGTGTGTGTTCGGCCGTCCGATCAAAGATTTCATCCCGATCGTGCCCGGCAGGTACAAGCCACACGATACCTGGCTCGGGACGTTGGCGGCGAGGGAGGATGCCTTGCGGAACAGGCACATGAGAGCCACTGAATACTGGTCCGAGCACACCAGACGGTTACCCCCACTCGTGGTCGGAGACAGGGTCAGAATCCAGAACCAGATCGGCCCCAACCCCAGGAAATGGGACAAGACTGGCCTGGTAATAGAAGTGCGACAGTTCGATCAATACGTGGTGAAGGTTGACGGTTGAGGCAGAGTGACTCTGCGAAACAGAAAATTTCTGAGGAAATACGTGCCCGTCCAACCGCACAGACGCCGCCTCACCATCGGAGACGACTCCCACCTTCACCTCTCCAGCCCTGCGCCAGGATTGGGGCAGTGCGCGACCTCACCCCCAAAACCACGCATGGACGACTCCCGCCTTCACCTCTCCAGCCCTGCGCCCGAATTGGAGCACTGCGCAACCTCACCCCCGAAACCACGCTCCCCGTCCGCAGTCGAGCGATCATCCCCTAACGCCCACCAACCGGCTGGCAACGTAACCTCACCGACCAGTCCCACATCACTTCCACTGCACACCCCACCACGAGGCCTGCCCTCCAGACCAGCTGCGCACCCTCAACAGTGCCCACCAACACCGTCCCTAGCACCCATTGAGCGCTTCCAGCAACGAGATTCCTCGCAACCTGCTGCTCCAGGTGCTGCGTCCGGGTGCCCCGCTTCTCCAACTGATGCCACTGCCGCCCGACGCTCCGGACACGATAGGAAGACACCTTCATGGCAGAGCGATTACGATATGACGAACACGCTACATACTACATGAACAACCCCCTCTCGCCATCAACACTCATACCCTGTACCACACTACTACATATATAACAGTCTTTGTTCGCCTTTTCTTTCACTATACTATATCAAAGACTCGGAGAGAGAGAATATTCATTATTATTGATTGGTGTCTTCATTTTGATGCCTTTATTTTTCATGTATGTGTTTATGTTTTGTTTGTATGTTTGAGTTTCATCATTATTTAGCGTTATGGATATTGGTCAATAAACGTAATAACAAAAAGTGGAATCTTATTTAACTATTAGGAGTGTTTTTACACAATAATGGCTGATGCCAACCATGGCATTTTTTGCACAAAATTTTAAATTTACAAAATCTTGCTCTGTGACCTTTCAAAAAATATTTAGAACATGCTGTGGACTTAGTTACCCTGTCCTTTCTCTCCTCAACAGGTAAAGCCTCAGCTACCTCACATTTATATGACTTGTAGTTGCCTTTGCAAAATATGCATTCATTGATTCCCTTTAATTTATTCTCAGAGGATGCATGTAGAACTGACACTGTACTTGGGCTATTCCTTTTTGTAGAAACATTGGTGCTATGCCTGCCTTTGTCCCCTTGTTTAACATGCCACTGTGCAAACTCATTTCCCTCTCGTCTTGCTAATTCTGTGCCTAAAAGGCTTAACATCTGCTGAAGGGTGATGTACACATGTTCTGTAGAGTGTTCCCTACTTAATTCAAGAAAAATTGAGCTGGACAATTTAGACTCCTGTATAGTGACGAACATTACACCATACCTTTCCATTCCTACACCCAAGTTGTCCAAGGACCTAGTTCTAACTTCAAATTCATCATATAACTGTCGTACCTCCTTGACACATTAGGATTATTAACAGGAGGTATAGCTAAAAGTTCACGGAGGTGGCTTTTAATTAAGATCTCTGGCTTACCAAACCGTTTCCTTAATATATCCCAAGCTACATTATAATTAGCCTCTGTTAATGCCAATCCTGCTATTGTCTTTGCTGCCTCCCCTTCCAAGAGGGACTGCAAATAATTAAACTTCTCCACAACACTTAACACTTGACTAGAATGAACTGCTGACTGAAAACTGTCTGCCCATCCTTGCCATTCCTGAATACTCCCAGAAAATGTTTTGAGTACAAGCCTCGGTAATTGAACTACAGATCTGTTAACCTTAACTTCACAAACATTAGTTGTTGAGGGCTGTTTCATTATTAGACCTGGTCTCTAACTGTACTGAGCTACTAAACTCTTTTGCTCTGTGGTATACTTTAATTATATCATCAATAATCTCTTCAAAGTAAATTATTTAATTTATTTTCCATTTCATTCTTTTCTATAAAAGCCTCAATTTTAACATTTACTTCGCTTAGAGCAGCCTTTTTAGTTTCTAATATGGAAAGCTGCGCAGTCACTAAGCTTAAATACTCTTGCTCTATGGCAGAATCTATAGTGGCATTGACCTTTGTAATTAGAACTTTGTAGGCGCTTCTCCTTTTTCTAAACTTGTTCAATTCAGCTGCACTCATTTTTAATGCAAACAACAATTGGGCTCAATGCCAAATAAGCTGAATTGGCGAAAATACTAAACGAAACTGATCAAACTCAAAATTTGTCTTTTTTTCAAATAAACTGAATTGCTTGGTTGGGGTACTAACCAACCACCAGTATGGAATACCAAATTTTCCACACAAGTAACTGGCGCACTGAAGTCTGCAACTTCGCCTACGAACAATAAAACGAAAATTAACTAAACCGGTAAAACTGTAGGCCCAAAACAACGACAGACTAGCAGCCAAGTTTCGCAATTGGACGACCAAACTTTCTACCCTGGGACCTTAACTCAATTATACTCAACCCGTCCAGGCCTAACTTAGGCTACAATTCACACAATCAGAACCTTGCCGAAAAATAGTCACTGACTCAGTCTTGGGCTAGAATCCGGTTCGAAGGACCATGTTATTTATATTTATTGTGATTGGGTTCAGGATCCCAGCTGAGCCTTGAACGACCAAGCTCTGAGCGGCTACTTTAACTTATAGCCTAAGTTAAGCTAGACTAAAACAAACTTACGGACTTGGAGGTCCTATTAGGTCCTACCTCAGGGTTGCTAACTCGATGTGGGCCTACCTTAGGCTTCAGTTGCATAAAATTAAGATAAAAAACAAAAGGGGCACTGTTAATGGTCTTCTTTCTAAACCTTGCAACAACAACACAACTTGCACCATTGCACCATTGCCGAAAAATAGTCACTGACTCAGTCTTGGGCTAGAATCCGGTTCGAAGTACCATGTTATTTATATTTATTGTGATTGGGTTCAGGATCCCAGCTGAGCCTTGAACGACCAAGCTCTGAGCGGCTACTTTAACTTATAGCCTAAGTTAAGCTAGACTAAAACAAACTTACGGACTTGGAGGTCCTATTAGGTCCTACCTCAGGGTTGCTAACTCGATGTGGGCCTACCTTAGGCTTCAGTTGCATAAAATTAAGATAAAAAACAAAAGGGGCACTGGTAATGGTCTTCTTTCTAAACCTTGCAACAACAACACAACTTACACCATTGCACGATACAACAATCTTGTATCTAAACAACCAAACTGAATTGCAAGAGAGCTCTCTATAAGACCATGCCCTGTAAGTGCCGCATTCAACAAACGAGTAGAAAGGACGCGCCAGAGCCCCAAAAATGATGCTACAAGAGTGCCCAAACAATGATGCCACAAGAGCCCAAAACTGCTAGCTCAAAATTAAGTGAATTTTTCACTAACCTTACAATTATGAGATGGATATATGTACACCGTACATTAATATACTGTATACAAGTAATACTGCATCAATCAGCTTAGTCATCATCTCGCCTTGGGACAACAATGGCTCTTCCTCTTCTAGATTTTCTAACAAAGAGGAAGTAAAATTGTTGAAGAGATTCTTAGCTACTGTAGATGTCAAAAAGAGCGAGAAGAATTAGAAATGGATAGATTTTCACATTTTTGTCGGATGAAGGAATTTTTGGCGAGTCGAAGAACAGATTTTGCACGATTCCAAGCAGAAATATAAGCTAAGTGAGAGTCAGGAGTTGGATGGCGACGGTACCGTCTGAAAGACTCCTCTCTGTTACGGATAGCATTAAAACAAGTAATGTTAAATCAAGGTTTTTTTTCATTAGTAGTAGGAATAGAATATGGAATGTACGCCTCCATGCCTGAGAGAATCACCTCTGTGATGCGCTCAACACAGCCAGAAAGGCCCCAGCCATGGAAGCAGTAATCATTCCATGGGAAATCACAGAAGTACTGCATAGGGGCCTCCCAATCAGCGGCGCCGAAGTACCAAAGACGCTTCCTGTTGGGAGGATCTAAAGGTCGAATTGGAGCGATAGAACAGGAAACAGATATAAGATTGTGATTGGAGGAGCCCAATGGAGAGAAAAGTTTGACAGAGTAAGAAGAAGGATGAGAGGTAAGAAATAAATCCAGAATATTGAGCCTCTCTCCAAGGCGATCGGGGATACAAGTAGGGTGCTGTACAATCGGCTCTCGGGTCATTTAGGATAGAAAAGTTGTAAGCTAGTTCACCTACCCCTATTTGTTCTCATTTCATTGGATTGGGGCCACTTCATCTTATATGTCCACCCCTTTTTGTGTAATACAAAGCAACTGGTCATAGAAGGCAGAATTCAGGATGGTCCTACATGTGATACGGCATCACATGTCAGTCCGATGCCTGTTGATAGAAAAGCACTCCAGCGACCATCTCTCTTCTGTTCAAGATGTGTGAAGAGAAGGAAGTCAAGACTCTTGACTTCCTTCTCTTCTTGTTATTTTATTTATTTGTTGGGTTCAAAATCCCAGCTGAGCCGTGAACGGCCAAATTCTAAAGGGCCAGTGCTACCTACAGCCCAAGTTAAGCTAAAATTAAAACTTACGGATTTGAGATCCTATTAGGTCCTACCTCAGGGTTGCTGACTCGATGCGGGCCTACCTTAGACCTTTGTTACATGAATTTAATATAAACAAAAGGGGTACTATTTATGGTCTTCTTTCTCAACCTTGCAACAACAACGCAACCTGGACTATTGCACGATGCAACAATCTTGTATCTAAACAACCAAACTGAATTGCAAGAGAGCTCTCTAACAGACCACACCCTATACGTACGACATCCCACAAACGAGTAGAAAGACGCGCAGCGCCCCAAAATGATGCCACCAGCGTCCCAAACACTGATGCCACAAGAGCCCAAAAATGCTAGCTCTAAATTAAGTGAATTTTTCACTAACCTTACAATTATGAGATGGATATATATACACCTTAACTTAATATATACAAGCAATGCTGCATCAATCAGCTTAGTCATCATATCGCCTTGGGACAACAATGGTTCTTCCTCTTCTAGATTTTCTAACACTCCCCACCGAAGAGGCATTGTTGTCGTTACCTTCTGCAAGGTTAGCCAAGCCTTCTCCATGAGGCTGTAACTCAAATGTTTCATCTTGACTATCTGTTTTTTGCTGATTTCTAAAGCATAGAGTTTTTGTATAGGTCTCTTTAACTTTCCTCCTGAAGTCTTTACCAGTGCAGACCTAACTAAATTGTCTTTGCCAACAAACAACTCTTCAATTATGCCAAGCTTCCAGCATTGCCTTGGTCTTTCATTGCCAATCATTACCACTTCTCCCACCTTGATACAATTTGCATTGGAGCCCTTTACCTTGCCTGATGGGTAATAATTGAGTTCTGGCAAGTATTCCATCTGCCACCTCTTCCATAACTGATCTTGTAGCTCTTCAAGGTACCTGAACCGTCTGGTTAACTCTCCTTGAGTGCTCTGGATAGGCTGCAAGTCTTCTGGCACACTGGGGCTTGATGTTAATCGTTTACCACAAAGAAAATGATTTGGTGTCAATGGCTCTGCATCCTGCATACTGTTGTAAACAAAAGTGATAGGCCTACTGTTCACCATTGCTTCTACTTCACATAAAACAGTAGAGAATTCTTCTTTGCTCAAATGAGCATTAGCTAAAAGTTTCTTTAATGGACACTTTACACTTCTCACTAGCCTTTCCCAAAATCCACCCCACCATGGTGCTCTCTCAACAATAAACTCCCACTGTACCCCTTGGTGTGAAAAGTAGGATTGGAATCCTTTCCTTTTAGCAAGGACCAAACTTCTTGGAGTTCCTTTGCAGCCTTTTGAAGGTATTTGCATTATCCGATATGATTTTATTTGGGAAACCCCTTCTGTTCACAAACCTTTTAAAGGCCAAAAGAAATACATCACTACTTAAATTGCTTACCAACTCCAAATGGATTGCTCTGGTGGTAGCACATGTGAAAAGACATATATAACCTTTGTTAGACTCCCCTTGCTCATACACATAGACTGGACCTGCAAAGTCTACTCCCACTACATCAAATGGGGCAGTATAGACACATCGTTCTCTTGGAAGTGGAGCCACCTTTTCATAATAAGGCTTTGCACTCCAACACTTGCAAACCACACATTTATGCAAGACCTTTTTTATTACTTGTCTAATTTTGGGAATCCAAAACTGTTGTCTGATCTCTATTATCACTTCTCTAACTCCAGCATGTAACAGCTTATGATGAGTATCCAGGATCAAAAGGTCCACAAAGTGACCCCCAGAAGGTAGCAAAATTGGATGTCTTTTCTCCTCTGGAAGCCCAGAAAACTGTAGTCTACCTCCTACTCTCAATAAATCCTGATCTAAAAACACATCCAAACCCTTGGGAGCAGAATGTGTTGGTAGAACCTGTAATGGATGGCTGGTGAGCAATTCCCTCTCTTCACCAAATTTTTCCTTCTGCACATATACCACCCAGTATTTTCTGGCTTGCTGAATCTCATTACTGCTCAGAATTCCTTCCCTTCTTGTTTCTCCCTTAATGTTGTTGGTAAATCTATATACCCATGCTGTCACTCTTAACAATCTTTTCAGACTGCTAATGTCCTCAAGCCTCAATATGGGGTCCTGCTGCATAACTTGACAACTGTTCACAGCGCATTTTCTCACCTCACTCACCCATGCTTCTTCAGCCTGGCATTCTCCTACAATAGGCTGATTAGAAGGCCAGTTTTCACTTCCAAGTTTTAGCCACTCTGGCCCATTCCACCACAAACTTGACTGTGAAAGATCTTTCACTGAAATTCCTCGTGCTGGTAAATCAGCGGGGTTTTGGATGCCTGGACAATGCTTCCATTGCTTGGGATCTGTGTGCGCTTGAATTTCCTCCACCCTATTGGCAACAAATGGTTTCCATTTCCTTGCCTGGCTTCTTAACCAGTGCCAAACTAAAGTGGAGTCTGTCCAATAATAGCTTGGAATTTCATAGAGGGCCAAAGACTTTTGCACTGTAACTGCAAGCCGACTAGCAATAACGGCACCCATCAATTCCAACCTTGGAACAGAAAGCCTTTTCAAAGGTGCTACTCTGCTCTTTGCAGCAACCAACCTGCAACTTACTTCCTCTTGCAATGTGCCTCTAATATAAATACAAGTTGCATAGGCTTCCTCACTTGCATCACAAAAGATGTGCAGCTCCAAATTGTCTGGACTCTGGTTCAACTCTCCAAAGTACCATCTTGGGATTTCAATGTCTCCAAGATGTGCCAATTCTTTGAACCAATATTTCCACCTTACCACCATATGATCAGATAACTCTTGGTCCCAACCAAGTCCAATTCCCAGAGGCTCTGAAACCAAATTTTTGACTTTATCACAAATGGAGCCAGGAATCCAAGAGGATCAAAGACCTTTGAAGCCAAACTAAGAGCTGTACGTTTTGTCCACCTTGTCTCATTCTCAGCCAGCTCTACTAAAGATTTCCCATTGAAGGTAAACAAATCATCATCTTGCTGCCAAACAATGCCTAGCACCTTTGCGTCTATTGCCCACAACTCCTTAATACCAGAATCCTCAATACTTTCTGCTGCATCAGGTACTACACAGGAATGACTCATAAACTCTTGTAATTGCGAATGATTGGTCTGCCATTTTCTAAGCTCCATGCCAGCCTCCCTCATTATAGCTCTAGCCTCCATGAATATCTGTTTAGCCATTTCTGTATTATCCACGGAACACAGCAAATCATCAACATAAAATTTTTTCCTTATGTGTTCAATAGTGTTAGGATAGACTTCAGAATATTTCTTAAAATGGTACTGCATAGTAGCTGCCAACAGAAATGGACTAGAGCTGAGGCCAAACAACACTGACTTCATTCTATATGCTTGAACCTTAGGTTCATTTTCCAACAAGTCTTTCGCATCCACCCACAGATACCTTACTGCATCTCTGTCCTCTGGTTTTAACTTTATCCGCAAAAAGGCTTGCTTCACATCTGCAGTCAATGCTACTCTACCAAACCTGAATCTCAGTAGCAAGGAAAATAAATCTGCATTTAAATTTGGCCCAGCATCCAAACAGTCATTCAAGGACACACCACCTTTGTCCTTGGCTGAGCCATCAAAAACTACCCTCAGTTTGGTGGTAGTTTTGTCTCGCCGTACCACTGCATGGTGTGGCAGATAATGTGCCTCCTGGCTCACCAGCTCACCTTGCACCCTTTCAGCATAGCCCTCCCTTACATAACTTAGGATGGCCTCATTGTATTCAATTAACAACTCCTCATTTTTCTTAGCCTGTACAATGAAGTCTCCAACCTCCGATTAGCTAGCTGAAGGTTTGAACCGGGTTTGCAAGAATCCTTCCATGGTAGGCCAACTTCATAGCAACCATCTCTAAACCCAATCCCTTTTCCAAATTGCTCTAAAACATCACTGTTCACTGTACTTGCCTGTTTGTCCTTTATGCCAATAGATTCAAGTTCCCAAAACGCTTTCAAATGCCTTTCCAGACCATGGCTGTTCTCCTCAATCTTAACAAAAAGAGCCTTAACTTCCATTTCATTGCAATAACTACCATGAGGCATCCAGCCTAGCTTACTTTCAATAGCTACCGGGCCTCGAGATGTGCGGACAATATTACCAGTGATGAAGTCCCAATAATAGTCAGCTCCAATCAAAAGACTAATATCTTCTGTTCTTTCAAACTTATTATTGCCCAAATTAATTCCTTTAACTTGCAATTCTTGGACACATGCCATATCTAAACAAGTAGTGACTGGAGCACAAAGTTCCTCAATCTCTACAGCTTGGACCTTGATAGTGGGACTTTGCGGTAACAACCCTTTAACCAGAACTTCTACCTTCTTAAATTTGGTTCGGTTTTGAACGGAACCCCCAAACCCAGAAAATCTTAAATTTTCCCTCTTAAGTTCTTTAAACTTCAATTTTCTGGAAATTCTGGTCTTAATAAAACTACACTGGCTACCACTATCAAACAACACTCTTACAGTAGCTTCTCCCTCATTCCCAATTAATAAGGCTGCAGTTGTTTGCAATAATCCCCCTTTACTTTTCCTCCCTTGCATAGCAGTGGCATGTGCCACTGATGTCTCTACTTCTGGGGTAGTCCTACTAGGAGTGTTTTCACACAATAATGGCTGATGCCTACCATGACATTTTTTGCACAAAATTTTAAACTTACAAAACCTTGCTCTATGACCTTTCAAAAAACATTTAAAACATGCTGTGGACTTAGTTACCCTGTCCTTTCTCTCCTCAAGGGGTAAAGCCTCAGCCACCTCACATTTATTTGACTTGTGGTTGCCTTCGCAAATTATGCATTCCTTGATTCCCTTTAATTTATTCTCAGAGAATGCATGTAGAGCTGACACTGTACCTGGGCTATTCCTTTTTGTGGAAACTTTGGTGCTGTGCCTGCCTTTGTCCCCTTGTTTACCATCCCACTGTGCAAACTCAACTCCCTCTCGTCTTGCTAATTCTGTGCCTAAAAGACTTAACATCTGCTGAAGGGGGATGTACACATGTTCTGCAGAGTGTCCCCTACTTAATTCAAGCAAAATTGAGCTAGGCAATTTAGACTCCAGTGTAGGAACCAACATTATACCATACCTTTCCATTCCTACACCCAAGTTGTCCAGGGACCTAGTTCTAATTTCAAATTCATCATATAACTGCCGTAACTCCTTGACACTATTAGGATTATTAAGAGGAGGTATAGCTAAAAGTGCACGGAGGTGGCTTTTAATTAAGATCTCTGGCTTACCAAACCGTTTCTTTAATATATCCCAAGCCACATTATAATTAGCCTCTGTTAATGCTAATCCTGCTATAGTCTTTGCTGCCTCCCCTTCCAAGAGGGACCGCAAATAATTAAACTTCTCCACGGCACTTAACACTTGACTAGAATGAACTGCTGATTGAAAACTGTCTGCCCATCCTTGCCATTCCTGAATACTCCCAGAAAATGTTTTGAGTACAAGCCTCGGTAATTGAACTACAGATCTGTTAACCTTAACTTCACAAACATCATTTGTTGAGTGTTGTGTTTCATTATTAGACCTGGTCTCTAACTGTACTGAGCTGCTAAACTCTTTTGCTCGGAGGCCTACTTTAATTATATCATCAATAATCTCTTCAAAGTAAATTATGTTATTTTCTATTTTATCCTCTTCTATAAGAGCCTCAATTTTAACATTTACCTCACTTAGAGCAACCTTTTTAGTTTCTAATATGGAAAGCTGCGCAGTCACTAAGCGTAAATCCTCTTGCTCTATGGCAGAATCTATAGTGGCAATGACCTTTGTAATTAGACCTTTGTAGGCGCTTCTCCTTTTTATAAATTTGTTCAATTCAGATCCACTCATCTTCAATGCAAACAACAATTGGGCTCAATACCAAATGAGCTGAATTGGCAGAAATACTTAACCAAACTGATCAAACCCAAATTTTACTTTCAAATAAATTGAATTGCTGGGTGGGGTACTAACCAAACACCAGTATGGAATACCAAATTTTCCACCCCAGGACCTTAATTCAATAATAACCCAAATTAACCAAACCGGTAAAATGTAGGCCAAAAACAACGACAGACGACTGGCCAAGTTTCGCAATTGGGCAACCAAACTTTCTACCCTGGGACCTTAATTCAATAATAACCCAAAATTAACCAAACCGGTAAAATGTAGGCCAAAAACGACGACAGACGACTGGCCAAGTTTCGCAATTGGGCGACCAAACTTTCTACCCTGGGACCTTAATTCAATAATAACCCAAAATTAACCAAACCAGTAAAATGTAGGCCAAAAACGACGACAGACGACTGGCCAAGTTTCGCAATTGGGCGACCAAACTTTCTACCCTGGGACCTTAATTCAATAATAACCGAAAATTAACCAAACCGGTAAAATGTAGGCCAAAAACAACGACAGACGACTGGCCAAGTTTCGCAATTGGGCGACCAAACTTTCTACCCTGGGACCTTAATTCAATAATACTCAACCCGTCTAGGCCTAACTTGGGCTACAATTTGCACAATCAGAACTTTGCCGAAAAATAGTCACTGACTCAGTTTTGGGGTAGAATCCGGTTCTGAAGGACCATGTTAATTTATTTATTTGTTGGGTTCAAAATCCCAGCTGAGCCGTGAACGGCCAAATTCTAAAGGGCCAGTGCTACCTACAGCCCAAGTTAAGCTAAAATTAAAACTTACGGATTTGAGATCCTATTAGGTCCTACCTCAGGGTTGCTGACTCGATGCGGGCCTACCTTAGACCTTTGTTACATGAATTTAATATAAACAAAAGGGGTACTATTTATGGTCTTCTTTCTCAACCTTGCAACAACAACGCAACCTGGACTATTGCACGATGCAACAATCTTGTATCTAAACAACCAAACTGAATTGCAAGAGAGCTCTCTAACAGACCACACCCTGTACGTACGACATCCCACAAACGAGTAGAAAGACGCGCAGCGCCCCAAAATGATGCCACCAGCGTCCCAAACACTGATGCCACAAGAACCCAAAAATGCTAGCTCTAAATTAAGTGAATTTTTCACTAACCTTACAATTATGAGATGTATATATATACACCTTAACTTAATATATACAAGCAATGCTGCATCAATCAGCTTAGTCATCATATCGCCTTGGGACAACAATGGTTCTTTCTCTTCTAGATTTTCTAACACCTCTGTTGTTACGTATGTTTTATGAAACTAAATATAAAAATTCAAAGAATGAAATATTTCCATAATTCTTTATTTATTGAAGCCTAAGTCATGTCATGGCATGCTTAAAAGCTGCCAAACACTTCCAGAATCACAATTTGGCAAAATATTTTTCACTTTTATTAAGTGTTTCTTGATTAATTTTTCATCTATACAAAATATCATTATTTTTATTGTAACGACATTTCCAAGGACCCAGGAGAATGTGATGGAAAAAAAGAAAAAATGAACTTACCAGTAGAAATAAGCGAGTAAGTTGCACCTACTGGTGCTTTATTGCTCGCGTCTGGTTACTTGTCTCTGTATATCATATTTTACACTTTGTTATTTACATGTTATTCTATCTTTTCTTAAATTAATTTACATTATCTGAGTTTATAATATCGGGAGTTGATTCAAACTGTCTACTACTCTCTGAGAGAAAAAGTATTTCCTAACATTCTCATCGCTTTGCTTCTTATATAGTTTGCATGCATTTCCTCTCAGATTATTTCTGTTTTCTTAAGAGCAAATAATTCTAATGCATTGTTTAACCATATGTATAGATGTAATCATAGTATCTAAAGCGCTCGTTAAAAACACAGATATAATCCAAAGGAATATTCTAGAATGTGCATTTATCCATTTTAAAAATAATTCCAACAACAGTGCGGGAATGTACAAAATTGACAATATCCTGTTAAAATACCTTTTACCTCTAATTAACTCTTGTTAATCATGTGCTAATCTTTTAATTTTGTCCCACTGTACATAATGTATATATTTTTGTCATCTCGCCTTCTCCCTTCATTTCCTGATGAGGTGTATTTCTGAATATACGAAAGGCCTTGGAATCTTTTTTCTTTTTCCTTGTGGGTTTGCATCATTCATTCATTTCACGTGTTTAATTGCGAAATTCATCCCATATAACTAGTGTTATTTCTGTGTTTTTTGAAGTTAGAAAAAATATAAAACAAGGAAGTTTATTCTGAAATATTTTAATACCTAGTACACCCACCATTTGCTTTTATTACAGCTTGAATGCGTATTGGCATCGAATCGACTAATTTTTTACAAGTTTCAATAGGCATTTTTTCCCATTCTTCAAGAAGCTTAGCATGAAGTTCAGCTTTAGACGAAGACTTATGTCTCCGGACAACCTTACCTAATACTGCCCACAGGTGTTCTATGGGATTAAGGTCTGGGCTTTGGGGGTGTCACTCCAAAAGTTTGATTCTTTTCGCGTCAAGCCAATTTCGAGTTGCTCGAAATGTGTGGCAAAGTGCATTATCTTGCTGGAATGTAATGTCACTTTGCTTACTCTTGAGTGAAGTTTTTCCATAGATAGGTCCAGAACTTGCTCTAACATGGCAGTATACCACGAGAAATTCATCCTCCCCTGGCACAAAAACAGTTTTCCAACTCCTCCAGAAGACATGCAGCCCCAAACCATGATGCTACCACCGCCAAATTTTACTGTAGGGACAATACATTCTGGTTTGTATGCTTCGCCTACTCTTCGCCTTACAAACGTTGCACCAGGAGAGCTGAAAATCTGAAAGAATCCAAGAGAAATCAAACTTTTTATGATTCCTATAAAATCCAAAATGCAGGGTATTTATCAACTTTGATGGTACAAGGAAATAGAAGAAAGATTTTACTACTTATCTCGAAGTTAAGTGGCGAAACTAGGTTGTTGTGGGCCCTGGTGCAAAATATTCACATGGCCCCCCCCCCCACAAAAAAAAACCACGTCATAACGCGTGTTGATAAATATTTACAAAACTTTACACACAATATATCTACTCACCATTTATTTAAAGTCAACTTTTCTGGTTTTCATTTCAGCAAAAGTGGTCACCATTTCTTCTAAATTTAATTCTCTTGTAATTTTATTTTCACTTGAAACTATCGAAAGGCCACTTGATATTTACTTTTTTATAGTTATTCTTATTAGCTAATCTTTAGATTTGTATTTGCTTTATAAGTACAATTTTTGTATTAAACAAATCTATGATGGGCCCCAAGGCTGTGGGCGCAGGTCAGTGGCGTATTAAGGGTTTGGTGGGCCCCCAGAACATATTTGGTTTGT
Source organism: Bathynomus jamesi (assembly GCA_023014485.1). Classification (NCBI taxonomy): domain Eukaryota; kingdom Metazoa; phylum Arthropoda; class Malacostraca; order Isopoda; family Cirolanidae; genus Bathynomus; species Bathynomus jamesi. The sequence goes on from JAJOZX010003856.1 coordinate 150,908, forward strand.
AATGCGTGTAGTCAAATAAAATGGTTTAAAAATTTATGGGTTGTATATTTGGGCAAACTCACGTTGTTATTAATAATCGACCAACAACATGCGAATGGAAAATGGCAGTACGATTCGTTTATTATCCTCGTTCACTAATCTCTCACATCAATTTCCTACGAAGTTTTGCATCTGAAAAATTTTCGATGATTTTCTCGACATCGAGAGAGTTCAGGATGTCGTTTTCAATGCACAATAATGCCAAACTTTGCAGCTTTGATTGCTGCATCATTTGTCGTTTGTAGTTTTTTTATGAGTTAACTGAGAAAAAGATCTTTCTCCATTAACATTAGAAACCATTAAACACAAATAAATTCGATACGCGATACATGTGCTTGGGAAGACACGAGTCCAGTCTTGCATTTGCTTCAGAACCTGCGGAATTTTCAAGGGCTCCAAGTTTTTTTTGCATACATGACAAAATGACGGAATTCATTCGGAAACGTTTCGTCAAGATCATTAGGATATTGTGATTGCAAATTCTTTGCTTTTATTTCTGCTTCTTTTGGAGTTAGCCTTGATACGTTAGTCAGCATCCCGAACTCCTCGTTGATTTCAACATATGCTAATTATATAAACACCCAGGAATGTCTGTCAGTCGGTCACGCTCGAAAAGAGAAGATTCTTTATACTGTACGCCATTGACGATTGGTTAGGTTAAGTCGTGATATTTTCGTTAGCTTTAACCAAAATATCACGACTTAACCTAACCAATCGTCAAGGGCGTACAATTAACCTAACCGGGTATTCAATTAACCTAACTAATAACAGTCTTCGAAAATATTCGACCGTCGGCTGGGATATTTTAGCTACCCGCACGAAGGGGGGGTTTTCGGCTAGTCTCCTAATAATTAGTTAGTCTAGCAGTTTTTGTCAACACAACATTTTCCCTCTCCAATTTTTCTTTCTTCAGTTCTCTTTTCTCAGCTCCGGACTTGTAATTTTTCATTTTAAGTCAGCTAAAATAGGTACAAATATAAATTGTAAAAAAATTCAATTTCACAAATTATAAATTATTTATCGCAAAATGATGGATTAATAACAAGAAAATGTTAATATTGATTTAATTTAAATTTTTCGATTAAGTTAAGTATTTTTTAAATAATGATTTAAATAATTTAATTTTTGTATTTCATTCAATTAAGTTTAATTTGTTTTAATATTTATTTTATTTTTATAACTGATTTAAATAGTTTTAAATTTTTTTTGATTAAGTTACATTTAATTTTTTTATATTGGATTAAATAGTTTTCAAATTTTTTTTCGATTAAGTTAAATATTTTTAGGTTTTTTAAACAAAATACTATATGTAGTATAGTATAGTATAGTAATAATAACGGGCCCAGCTTAACACTAAATAACCTATTTAAACAAACCATCCTAACCTAAAATAAATTCGAAATTTTTCACATTTTATTCAATTTGATTATATTTAATTTGTCTTGAAAAATGAACGGCTAACGAGCTATACATTAGAAACTGAAAATTTTTTCAACACTTTTATGGGTTATGTTTGGCCACGTTATATTAGATTTTTCAAAGTTCTTTTTAAAACAAAATACCAAGTGTAGTATATTGATAATTATAACGGGTCCAACTAAAAATTTTTTATAGGCTTTATTGCGATTGTTGCAATAATCAATATACTAGTCTGGTGTATTAAATTTACAATCAAATTTACGTTATGTTTATTGATATTTTTAGTAACCAGGGCTTGAAAACGATTCAAGGAATGAAAATAAAACCATAAATTAAAAAAATAATTTTGGTTCTTTTCTTTTTGAAAAAACGTTACTACACAGCAACTTATCAAAAAGTATCAAATATCAAATCTATTATATAAAAATACAATTAGTTAAATCTTAATATTTGACCAAATGAAATACAATAATCATACTCGAATTTCAGAATAATCTCGCTTATGCTTACAAAATGATAACTATGCACTCGTGGTACAACGGAAATGATTCCTAGCAATTATGCCAAATGTAAGGACTTTTACTATAGAAGAAAAAAGAAAATCTCTAGTTGTGCAATGTTGCCAGATATTTGCCGACCTTTTCTAGATATTTATAACAGAAAATTCTGAAAATTCTGGTATTCTTTAAATTGGAACTAGATCAATAATTTTGAGAAAATTAAATTACTTTAATTATTTTTAATCTTAAATATCTAATTTTAAATTATTTTGAATTAATTGATAATAATTTTGAGAAATTTTATTTTGAGAAACATCGAATATTTTGAGATGAAACATGAGATAAAAATTTTAGTTTTGATATATCAACTGTTTGATTTTCAATACTAGTAGATTTATTAGAATATTTCAGTGGGCCCCTTGTTGACGGTGGTCCCTGGGGCTTAGTCCCCCCTTAATACGCCACTGGCGCAGGTGCATTGCACCGCCTGCACCCTCGGTAGTTTCGCCACTGTCGAAGCTACTTTCGTCTGACCAAAGCACTTTTCCCCAATCGTCGGAGGTCCAATGTTGGTGTTTTTTTGCCCAATCAAGTCTCTTTTTTCTATTTGTCTCAGACAGCCATGGTTTCTTTCTGGCTTTCCGTGCCTTGAGATTAGATTCTACAATCCTTCTTCTCACTGTTCTAGATGATATACTTTTGTTTTTGCTTGGGATAGCTTTTTGCTTGGTGATTTTGCAAAGATGGGCGTTTCAAGAATCGACCCTCCCTAGCATTAGTAACCCTCTTTCGTCCACTCCTTGGCTTAGATGCATGGCTCTTGGTGTCCCGAAGACGTTTTAAAGTTGTTCGAACAGCGCACCTTGAACATTTAAATTTTCTTGCAATTGAAGCTTGCGAAAATTCTTGAAAATGAAAAATCTCGATTTTAGCCCTTTCAGATTCGGTTAACTCTCTTTTCTTACTCATTGTTCGAAACTTATGAATATCTTTGAAAAAATCATCAACATTTTGATAAAGTTTTCAAAAAATTAACCATGGAAGCAGGTTTTATAATACTTCAATTTTTTTTAGAAAATAGGTGGAACTCACAAAAATTAAAATAAATTAAAATGCCTCGGCAAAAGTGCTTGATCAAGGTACAAATTAGTCATATTATAATCGCAAAACTCTAAACTAATTATTTCATTGGTCGAATATTATCTATAATCACCATAAGCATAAGCGAGGTATATATATATATATATATATATATATATATATATATATATATATATATATTATATATATATATATGCGGCGAAATTACATTACATTACATTTCATTTGGAAAACATGAAGCCACTCGGGCCTATCGAGGTAATCCAAGTCATGAGCTACACTTTTTAATAATAAAAAATCTTACAGTATATATATATATATATATATACAGGGTGGGCCGTAAGTTTCCATACATAGGAAAAATAAACATTTTTTTTATGGACAACCATTTTTATTTATATAATATGCTCTACATGGTTGCCATTGTTTTGAAAACACATTTCAATACGTGTTCCCCACTGTTGATGAACACGCATTAGCACAGTTGACGTTATGCTGTAATGGCGTTGGTGATACGTTCCTTTAGATGATTTATGTCTCGTATCTTTTCCTGATACACCATGGCCTTCAATTGCCCCCAAAGATAGAAATCAAGGGGGGTGAGATCTGGGGATCTGGGAGGCCACTCCACAGGACCACGCCGACCAATCCAAGCATCCGGAAACTGCTGCTGATCCAAATACCGACGCACGTGAAGACCATAATGAGGTGGAGCTCCATCTTGCTGGAAGTAAACTGGGAAGTTACCTTCCTCGTTTAGCAGGGATGGGAAAATCTCTTCTTGCAACATGTTAAGATACCTTTCGGCATTAAGATTTCCACTGACAAAAATTGGTTCAATAATTCTGTCACCCCATATCCCGGCCCACACCATCACTTTACCGGCACCTTGCATCTTCGTCGGACTCAGCCAGTTAGGGTTAGCATTACTCCAATAACGTATGTTTTGCCGATTAACCTCTCCATTGACGTAAAAATTTGCTTCATCAGTAAACAAGATCTTACGTCAAACGCATATTCTTAGGGTATCTGAAACATAAAAACAAACGTTTAATTTTTCCTATGTATGGAAACTTACGGCCCACCCGTACTGTATATATATATATATATATTATATATATTTTGGAGACTTTTCAGACATTTTCTTTCAAATATTTAGAACAAAACCAGCTATCATACAACACTTATTGGGAAAGAGGAAAATTTGTTTACTTTTTTCTTGGAATTTGTCTACTCAGATTTTTTTTTTTTTTTTTTTTTTTTTTAAATATTATTAAAGGCGGATATGTATTTCAGGTTGATTATTTGGGTTATTGTTGTAGATTATTTTGGATATTAACTTAGATATTGCTGTTTATTAAACTTTAGGGTGTTTAATCAATAAAATGAAAAGTAACCCATGAGTGGTAGGGTAGACTAACTTTCAACCCAAGCAGGCCTAGGCTAGTCTAGGTTGGGCGCCCATTCCAAATATAAACAATAGGACCTAGACATAATTCATAGAATGATGTGATAGGGTTTCGAGTCATTTCGATTACAAACCGGTATGATACTTTTTAAGTGAGTGAGTAGTAGATTTTTAAAATTACTTGGGAACTATTATTAACAATCAAGACAATGAATATTGCAATAAGGAAAAGAAAACCCATAGAAGAATATGCAGGCAATATTCTATTTTCGCGTCCCAAATTATTCAACCAACCAAAAATAAACGAATAGCATCCCAAATTATTTAACAGCATTAGCTTTTGTTTTGATGAATAATTTTTGTTGACTTCTTTTGAGAAAACATGGCTGGAATGTCTGGTTAGGTCAACTGTACACCCTTGATGATTGGTTAGGTTGTCATGATAGTTTTGTTAGTTTAAATGAAAATATCACGACAACCTAACCAATGGTCAAGGGCATACAGTTCACGTAATCAGGTACTCAATAATTTTATATAGGTTTCAATTATTGTAATTTTAACCTTTTAAATGCACTCTACGATTTCAGTGATATTCCCATGAACATGCATTAAATCACTAAAAAATTCAAGTGCTAATAGAAATTTTTCTGTTTTCTAGTATGAAAAGACCATGAGAAGTCCATATCTGATGATAAAATGCCTCAAAAATATGATTATCTAAGAGAAATTTATGATATATAAAAAGTAAAAAAACTTTTTTTTTTTTTGCCTTTGCCATAATTTGCAGATAAACTTGCCTGAATAACTGTCAAAATGTATCCTAAAGGCATAAATCTTGCCTAAAAACCTAGCTATGTATCATTACTAATAATTTTTACTTGTAAAATGCAACCTATATTTGGTGAATTCTAGTAAAATACACATCATTTAGATTCATAGGGTACTAGGTAAAAGAAATAAAATAGTATATTCATTTAGTTATTTTGCTGTATATATATGAAATTTGAAGATAAAATATACAAAAAGTATCCTAAAAATAAAAGTTGCAATGCTTCATTCTAGAGGAGAGAAGTATGGTACATGTTGAAAAAAAAAAATAAACTAGTTATAGTACTGTATGTGCAAATGGTAAATATATGGTATACAAATCATGAAGCATTATTAAATCTGAATGCTTTCCTTATGGAAATCATAATAGTTCTTACTTATATCAGAAACTTAGGATGTCAATTTCTATATACTTGGGAAGTTGGAACAATATCTCAGTTTATATTTTATACCTGAATACTCTTATCTTGTCTACTCTGGCATAAAAGAAATTGAAATATCACTATACTGCATTATTTATGAAGCAAAATAAATATAATATATGCCTAAGCCTTCTGGCTACATTTGAACAATATAATTCACAAGACATTGTTCACGTTTATCACTGATGCTGAAAAGAGCATAGCACACTTCAATCAGTCACCACCAGGTTCACATATCTGCCTCCTCCTGCCTCCTCCTGCCTCCCTTATTGATTGCTGTTCCTGCCACCAGATAGATGACAGCAGTGCCTGGGACTGGTAGTATACTCAAATCTGAGGGCATGCAATTGCCAAATGCATTTAAGAGAATTTTTTTTATAGCTGTGGATTACAGTTGCTTTATCCAGTTAAGGACAAAAAAATGTCAGTGAATAAAGTTATCAAACGTAGTTAAAGAGTTTTACTAAAAGTTTTACTAAAAATATGAGCATTTATTTCTAATACATAGACAAGTATATCACATAGGATACTGCACTGTCATATATGTCAGGAAGCGACTAAATATACACATTCGCCAATTGCTTATATTTTGGATGCTATTCATTTATTTTTGTTTGGTTGAATAATTTGGGATACCAAAATAAGATATCGCAGAATATGTATTCCAGGTAATATTTCTAAAGTCAGTGTGGTAGTGACTAGTGAAGAAGTTGCCTGTATCCCGAGGTAATAGTCATCCCTCACTTAATGAAGGTTTGGTTAACGAATCTTCATTACAATGAAGGTTTTTATTTAATACTACTATTGAATATTATGAAGGAAATTTCGCTATAATGAAGGTGAAGATTTTTGAAATTTACAGTGCGCTACATTGGCCATTCTCACAACATAGGCAAGCGCTCTCCCCCAACCAACACCCCACCATCCCTGCAACACACATTTGCAGTATCAGTGTTCATTGTGTATTCTCACGTGTTGCATTCATAATGAAAGTGACGTTCTACAAAGTGTTGTTATTACTATTTTGTAACCCCAATATATAGCATTAGCATGGCATCAAAATGTCTAAGCTCAACACCATTACTCAATCCAGTGAAGAAGAGGAAGACAATAACGATAGAAATGAAGCTAGATTATGTAAAATAGATAATTTTGGTGAACTTTACCCACTCTATTTATATTAGGTTATCAAAAAGAGTGTGCTAGGAACCAAACTGAATTTTTCCCATATAAGGGGCATTCCAGGAGAGAGAACCCAATGCATGTCACCACTCCGACTTTTATTTTGGTGAAAATTGACATAGTATGGGGTTCTTCCAGGTGCTGATTTCACTGGTCAAAATAAAAAAATTCTATGACCCATAGTTTTTGAGATATGGGCCCCCAAAATCTTGGGGGCCCCACTTTACCACCTAACTTTAATGGGTAATAACTCCCAAACATCTTACTGTAGACCTATAAAACTACATTTTTAGAATCAGCATGAAGAGATCTATTAAATGATACCATATTCAAATGTGTAGAATAATAATGAAAATTTTCCCCCCTTTTTTATTTTTCTTTTTGATCCCCACCCCTCCTAAGCAGTGAAATAAAAAAAAAAATTTATTTATTAAATTTCCATTAATTGTTAAAAGATACAAATAATAAAAAATGTGGGTATCAAGTTGCAAGATATTTTAAAAATTATTGAAAAAATATGTACATTGTGAAATTTTGACATTTTTACACCTGCAGAGTAAAATAGAGAACTACAAATAAAGAGAACTACAAATGATATACTCACATGGATGAAAATAAACAGCAAAAATACAAATTGAACACACATACTACATCAAGTTGATTCATAATTACATGAGTTTTTTCAACTCATTTTCTGGGAAAACATATTGAATACAAACGAGTTAGCAAGCGTAGAGCAGGAAAAAGATTTAGGAGTTATAGTCACTAGTGATTTAAAAGTAGCGAAACAAAGTACAGCAGTGGTCAATAAGGCGAACAAAGTGTTAGGTTTTATAGCTCAAAATTTTGAGCACAAATCGTGTGATGATATAGTTCCTCTTTATAAATCATTAGTTAGACCCCATTTGGAGTACACGGTCCAATTTTGGAATCCACATATGCGCAAAGATATAGACAAAATCGAAAGAGTTCAAAGATGAGCAACTAAGATGATTCCATCGCTTAGGTCAAAGTCATACGAGGATAGGCTTAAGGAGTTAAAATTGACTACACTCGAGACTAGGAAGCTAAGGAGTGATCTAATCCAGGTTTTCAAAATTATGAATGGGTTCGATAACGTAGATAGAGATAGTTTTTTCAAAATATCTCAATATAATAAGACTAGAAATAACGGGTGTAAGTTGACAAGTAGAAGGTTCGAGACAGAAGTTGCCAAAAACTTTTGTATGCATAGAATAGTAAATAGCTGGAATAGTTTGCCAGTAGAAATAATTAGTAGCATGTCTATAAACATGTTTAAAAATCGATTAGACACACACATTGATAGATTGGGTATAGTTTAAGATAGTAAAATTAAGGCTTTGTGGTGATAGATCCCACAGCTCACCACAAGTGTTGTGGGATATAGGGAGGCAGCATCTTGGGTTAGGGGATACTCTCTGTCCTTACACACCCCATTTAAAGAGATTCCTCTGCCGAGTGGTGCCCCCCATAGTACTGTGAGGTATTGAAAAACTCATGATCTTCACTTGCCCCACAAACACCTTTAAATGGGAGACCCAAAATGGGTGCACACACATTTCTACATTACTGTACAGTCTTTATAGCCACACCTACACTTTTCCTCCTAAGTATATATATATATTGTAATGTATATGGTGGTAAGTTTTGACTTGGTCCGCAATCGATATGGAGTCTAGGCCGGGCTGAAACTCAAGATAGAATTAATCAGTCATTAACAGTTGGCTTTTGATATAAAAATAAGATTCCTGAAAAAAATAATTGGGCCACCAACGTGTGTCCGGCCACCCCCGTTTTTGTAAAAACATCTAATGCCGCACTAGCAAAATCAGGAAAATGGCAATATCTCTTCTTCTGAACATGCTAGAGAGATGGTTTGCATACCAAAAGATGCAGAATTTGATTTAGAACAAATTATTAAGAGTGGTATTTTTTTTTATAAAACCTTTAGTTTTTGAGTTATTTTAGTAAAACTAATTTTTGCGGCCCATAGACCCCCTTTCGACGGACCTTAGTGACAAAAGAAATTCTAAAATAAGCATGATTTGGCTTTTTGATTACTAACATTGCCCTAAAAGGATGTTGACATGGACATAGTGATCACATGATATGACTTTTCCTTGTTATCTTGCATCCATTATGCTTGATTAAAGAATAGAGGGTGGGGCTGTTTCATGAACTTTTTTTAAACGTAATAAATTGAAAACTTGTTTTTTTTTTCAGGTTCCTTTGTTATAAGTTTCCAACTGCAATTTGTCATTGAATTCAACATTTGCAATATAAAGTATGACTTCTTCAAGGAAAACAGTTGCTAAAGTACTTGGTGATGTACGTTTTATGCCAGCAGAACAGTTTCCTTTAGGGAAATTGCCTACGTTGAAGCAAGTTATTGAAAGGTGTTTGTGTTTCGGAGACTATAAAACAGATGCTGTACTGAGAGCTACTTCTGAGGAATTGCATAAATTGTGGGTCACATTTAATGTTTATCCAATATCAGTAAATGCCATACAGAGCTGACTGAAAACCCAAATAAAGGAATTCAACTGCATTCTGAAGTATGACAAAAAGAAAAGGGGACCTAAATATCATCAAGATCTGGATGATTTTCTGAAAACTGTAAACGTTTTATTTGACATATATCAACATGATCACAAACTGTTGGCAGATACAGAGAAAAAGCACTTACTAAAAATGACTGAATCTGATTACCAGTTTTATGAGGTAGGTCTGTTGATTGAATTTCAAGTTGTAAATTATTAATTAATATTAATTAATTATCAATTATATTATTAATATTATCAATTATTAATAATTTGCTACAATTTTTAAAGTGCATTTAATAAGTTAGTAATATCAATAATACACTATTAATGATGTTAATGATAAGTAATATTTTAGTATTTTCTCATTTTTGTAAGAATTTTAATTTATATATAGAGACCCATAGATAAAAGATACATTATAGTGTAATGAAATATAATCACTTTGTAGGACCAGAAAACAACTAGGCATGGTTACTGTACCCTGAAAGAAGTCCCAGAAACAGCCACTGACTTAAAATTCAAATCGTGGGTTATTCAATCTCAAAAAACAAAAGAATCAGTTCCTCATCCTCCTGAACCTATGGACATTCCTGAGTTGACAGATAGCGACAGTTGTAATGATTCATTTGATGCAGACTATGTTCCAGAAGTCTCAACATTACGCTCATTAGCTGAAGCATGTGACAGGTATAGTACTGAAAGATAAATCTTTTAATACAGCTTAAAGTGAAATCATTGTGACTAAGAGATTAAGATTACCAATAAATTATTCATTGACAATAGATATGTAAATCTACTTTAAATATCCTAACAGATATCAAGTAAGTGATAGAGCAGGAGCGGCTATTGGTTCTGCTACATTGGTGGACTTTGGAGTAATCACCCCAGATAACATACAAAATGTTATTGATAAGTATGTTTTTAATCACTCTAGATATTACATTTCTTAGCTTCTGCTATAAGTTCTAAATCACCAGATTTACTATTATTTTTAATTAGCTTCAAAATTTCTATTTTGTGTTTATATTAATTAGTTTCAAACAGGACACTGACATTTGTATTTTGTATAATGCTAATGCAGTAATGCATGGCCAATATTTTTGAAATACTTTTCAGAAACAAGTTGAGAAGGGAGAGAGCTAAATTGAGAGCTGAAAGGAAGAAGGAAGAAGTGATATTTGAAAAAGTGACATTGTCATTACTGGAGAGCCAGGTAAATGGAAATGATTGTCATACAGTTATAGGCGTTATGCTGTTATATTACTGTACTATAAAGTAATATTTCAATTACTTAAAAAATTTTCTTTTTAAGTGACAACTGTCCAGTTAACTTTATTCCTTCCTTTTTCATTTTTATTTAATTGTAAAATTAATTACATTTATTTTCAGATGATTTCTACCTCGACCATTTTACCACGGAGAGTGGCAAAGGCATTGACATTGCTCATGGCATTTATAAGATCATTAAAGGGACAGAACTTGAGGCCAAATTAAACTTAGTTAAAGCAGATGGGACAAATACTAACACAGGACATATGCATGGGTCAATCAGATATTTGGAAATGTTTTTAGGGCAACCTCTTCAGTGGGATATTTGTCTTCTGCATCTAAATGAATTGCCACTTAAACACATCTTCATAACTTTAGATGGGACAACAAAAAGTCCAGACAAATTTTCTGGCCCTATTGGTTCTCAGCTCAATGGGGATGTGTCAGAATGGAATGTTGTGGACTTCAAATCTATACCTTATCCTGCATTTGTGCTTCTACCAAATGAGGTGGTCAGTAATTTATCAACAGACCAATACTATGGATACTGCATCTGCTGGACAATTATTACTGGTGAAGTGGATGAAGACCTTGCACTCTTAGAAGTTGGCCTGCTAAATCACTCTCGATGGCTCACCTTAGCCTAGAGAATTCTTCGCTTTTATGTTTCACAAAAAAGACCCAGTAAGAACCTCAAAATCATAGTAGAATTCATCATCAAAGTATACTTTCACAGTTGGTTCAATATCAAGGCTAATAAGAGGCTAAGTGATGGGTCAAGAAACCTATTCAATATGATCCAAAGAGTAAATAAATTCCCTGACAGGAAAATTAGAGAAATTTGTTATGACGTATTAAACAATAATAGCTATTTTGCTCATGGTGAAAATATTTTAGTTGGAATGCTGGCTGATGAAGATGAAGAGGTGAGGAGGTGTGCTGTCAATAAAGTTCTGTGTCTGAGGGGAGTTATAGAGGATTTTGATGATGAATCTGGTAGTAGCAATGATTTTGCAGGTGGAATAATTGAAAGTGATGATGAGAATGAAGAGGATCATGAAGGTGGTATTGATGAATATCCTGCTATAGATGAGAATGTTAGGGTCTTTAGAAAGCCAATCATCAATTTCAAAGCTTCTGCATACCACAAGCTGTCTGCTATGTCCCAATGGGAAACTGTTCCACCTGTATTAAAAGAATTCAGTAATGATGAACTGCGTGATATCATTAATACCGCATTGAAACTGGATCACGAGTGCCACAGTCAGAATGTTGAAAGGCACATCAAGCTTGTCACTGAAGCATCCTTGGCTGTTGTAGGTCATGAGCGTAGAGATGGTCTTATTAGAAACAAAATTAGATCACGTAAATTAATGAAAGATTTTGTGTCTAAAAAATATTTTAAGTTCTAGATTATTTTATCATGCTAAAATATGACAAAATGACAATTTGTTAATTGTATAATTTAATGTTTGGTGTTTTGGAATGTCAAAAAGCATTTTCAATGAATTTAAAATGGCTGAATTTGATTGATTTTGATTGCTGATTGAAAACCACTAATACATGTCAATTTGCAGCTTGAGAATGTTTTATTGTGTTGACATTCAGTTGAAAGGGGGTCTATGGGCCCCCAAAATTAGTTTTTCTAAAATAACTTAAAAACTAAAGGTTTTATGAAAAAATACCACACTTAATAATTTGTTCTAAATCAAATTCTGCATCTTTTGGTATGCAAACCATCTCTCTAACATGTTCAGAAGAAGAGATATTGCCATTTTCCTAATTTTGCTAGTGCGGCATTAGATGTTTTTACAAAAACAGGGGTGGCCGGACACACGTTGGTGGCCACCAATTATTTTTTTCAGGAATCTTATTTTTATATTAAAAGCCAACTGTTAGTCACTCTGATAAATTAAAATCAAACAAAAATTATAGTTTCAGCCCGGCCTAAATGGACTGTGACTTGTTTTTGGTTGGCAAGGTACTAGTATTGATGGATACCATAATGAAATTGACTGGATTCTTTGGATCTGATATATTTGCATGTCGGTTATAAATAGATATAGAGTGTAACATTTGTGGATAGTAGTCTATTATGACTTGATCCTCTGGATCCAGAGATTCTATCTTTAGTTTTAAATCGATAATTAATTAGTTTTAAATTGATAATTATTTAGTTTGGTAAAAATTGGTCATTTGCCAATGAACAGGCAGTTCTTACATAAATTTCTTATGTTCTTGTGGTTTGGAACCCACGTAAAATTGTAGGTCCTCTCCGCCACCACGGAGGACATACACACTGCACAATTACGAACACAGTTAGGTAGACCAGCCATGAGTGGATCCTAGGGTCTTTGCTGGTCTGAAACATTATAATATTATAACATTAACCCTTTCATGCCATATGGGCACAAATGAGACCATCAAATTTTACGAGATTTTAGTCATTCTGGAGATATAACACAAGTGTTTTTTTGTGGCATGAAAAGTAAATGAAAATCAGGTATGAAAAGGTTAATCTTTCATTTGGAAAATTTTTGAGTTACTAAGAAGGAATGAGACTAATTTTACTAAAGTTATTGTACTTGAAGGCTTTCAGCAAATCATATTAATTTTATTTTGTAGAATTATGTGAAATTTTAAATTTTTTTATAGTACTATACTTGTATATTTGAGTTTTTGTTCATTAATTAACCCTTTCAGCCTTGAATTTTTTGTAGGGTTAAGTTATGAATGCGTGTATTTGAAACGTTAGCAATTGGCATCTTCAGTCCTTAAAGGGTTAATAGCTATAAGTTTGTATATAGTAAAGAACCAGTTTGGTTCAGTTTCCTTTTCAGTTTAAATTTAAAAGTTTAAAACTGATTCACTGTTTATAAATATTAATTTAAGACAAAATTCCAATGTCAGTGAACTTATTTAATTTAAACTTAATCTCAGAATCTTTAACTGAACAGAGTAGATTGTACAGCACCCTACTTGTATCCCTGATTGCCTTAGAGATTGGCCCAACATTCTCAATCTATTTCTTACCTCTCATCTACCTCCTTACTCTGTCAAACATTTTTCTCCATTGGGCTCTGCCAACCACAATCTTATCTGTTTCCTGTCCTATCACTCCAATTTGGCCTTTGGATCCTCCCAAGAGGAGGTGCTTTTGGCACTTCAGTGCCACTGATTGAGAGGCCCTTAGGCAGTACTTTTGTGGTTTCCCATGGAATGATTACTGCTTCCATGGCTGGGGCTCTTCTGGGTGTGCTGAGTGCATCACAGAGGTGATTCTATCAAGCATGGAGGCATACATTCCATATTCTATTCCTACTACTAATGCCAAAAAAACCTTGGTTTAACTTTACTTGTTCTAATGCTATCCGCAACAGAGAGGAGTCTTTCAGAAGGTACCATCGCCATCCAACTCCTGACTCTCACTCGGCTTATATTTCTGCTTGGAATTGCACAAAATCTGTTCTTCAACTTGCCAAAAACTCCTTCATCCAACAAAAATATGAAAATCTATTCAATTCTAATTCTTCTCATGCTTTCTGGCATCTAGCCAAGAACCTCTTCAACAACTTTACTTCCTCTTCTTTCCCCCCTCTTTTCCATTCCAATGGCACAGTTGCCATCTCTTCTCCTGACAAAGCTGAACTCTTCACTCAAACTTTCACTTGCAATTCAACCCTGGATGATTCTGTTGCTGTTCCTCTATCTCCTTCCCCCTCTGACTTTATTATGTCTGAAACTAGAATCTCTCCTAACTTTAGATGTTTTTTCTGCCTTATCTGGGCTCAACTCTAGGAAGGCAAATGGTCCTGATGGTGTTCCTCCTCCTGTGCTTCTGTGCTGACATCCTACCTAGGCAAACTCTCATCTTTGTCTCTCATCTGGTACTTTTCCTTCCTGTTGGAAGTTTGCTTTCATTCAGCCTGTCCCAAAGAAGGGTGACCACTCTCAACACTCCAACTATCGTGTAATTGCTTTGATTTCTTGCCATTCCAAAGTTTTTAAATATGTCCTTAATAGGAAGATTCTTAAACCCCTATCTTCTCTCAATCTTCTTTCAGATCATCAGTATGGATTCCAGAAGCGACGCTCTACTGGCGGTCTTCTTGCATATCTCTCTAACTCTTGGTCATCCTCCTTTCAGGATTTTGGTGAAACTTTTGCTATTGTACTAGACATATCAAACGCTTTTGATAGTCTGACACAAATCTTTAATTTCCAAACCACCCTCCTTCACTTTCTATCCTATTTGTGCCTTCATCTCTAATTTCCTTTCTCGCTGATCTATACTGTAACTGCAGTTGTAGATGGCCACTGTTCTTCTCCTAAAGCTATTAATAGTGGTGTTCCTCAGGGTTCTGTCCTATCACCCACTCTTTTCCTTTTATTTATTAATGATCTTTTAATTTGCCCTTCCTGTCCTATTCACTCCTATGCTTGATGATTCCACTCTTCACTTCTCCACCTGCTTCTCAAACTGTCCCTCCCAGCAGTCACTTCATGATTCATGTAGGATGGCTATGGGACACCTGACCTCTGATCTTTCTGCTATATCTGATTGGGGCAGATATACCTTCAACAACACGCAACTCAATCCTTCCGCTTCTCTTAACATTCTTGGCATTTCCTTTTCTCATGATCTTTCTTGGAAAGATCACATGTACTCTAAAACAGCTTTTAAGAGGTTAGGTATGCTGTACCACCTCTACAGTTTCTTCACCCCTACTCAGTTGCTGTCTCTGGACAGGAGTCTTGTTAACACCTGTATGGAGTATGCTTCTCATGTATTGGGTGGCTCAACCCACACAGCCATACTTCACCCAGTGGAATCAAAGTCTTTTTGTCTCATCATTTCCCCGCCTCTTACTGATTGTCTTCAATCTCTCTAACTGCATGCCTCCTTTAAGGAGAGTACGCAGTACCAGACTTTCTACACTTTCTCATTCCTTTTCTGTCCAACTATCTAATGCAAGGGTTAATCAGTATTTTCAGTCTTTCATCTACTCAACCAGTCAACTGTGGAACAATCTTCCTCAATTCATCTTTCCTCCTATCTATGACCTCCCATCTTTAAAACGCAGTGTCTAGGCATCTTGAAAACCCTGGTCCTTGATTTTGGCTCTCTTCTTCTGTGGGAGGGGTGCTTTTTGCGGGTATTTGCCCTTGGCCCTTCCTCCCTGCATAAAAAAACAAAAACTAATGAGGCATTCCATGTCAAGTGTACATACTTTTTGGCGATTTCTGCTGCTCATCTCACTGATTTTAATGATTTTTGGTGTGGTGGTTGGGTATTATGAGTAATGAAGCGTGACCAAATTTTAGCCACTTGGGTCAAATAGTTTGGGAGTAATGAACCCCCCAAATTTGGGGTCAGCAGCGTAACCTTGTGATTTTGAAAGGTCATAACTCAGAATCTAATGGATGGATTTTAATGATTTTGGTGTGAAAATGCTCAGAAAAGACAGCAGAATAACTTTAATTTTATGCACGGAGTGCATACATTCCGTTAAAAAAAAAGTTGCATTTATATTTCATACAGGGTGATTTTTGGAGTATTTTGGGGGAAAAAAGTGCGTTATACGCCGGGAAATACGGTATTAATATTCTGGTATAATCACCAGACAGTGATTGTAAGATAGGGTGGGGTTAATTCAGAGCCATTCTCTGTGACCAATGGTGTCAGGCAGGGAGGGATACTCTCCCCGTACTTATTCAATGTTTATATGGATAATCTATCAGTTGTAAAATAGGCTGCTATATTGGTACAATGATTGTTAATCATCTGATGTATGCAGATGATCTAGTTCTTATTTCTCCATCTGTAAAAGGGCTCAGCACACTTTTGAAGGTGTGTGTGTGTGTGTGTGAAAGGTATGGGAAGGATAATGACATAAAATATAATCATGATAAAAGTCATGTTATGATTGAGGACCAAGGCCTACAAGTATATAAAATTTCCTGAATTTCAATTGAATGGTATGGTGCTGTCAGAAGTAACCCAGACTAAGTATCTTGGCCACATACTAACGGATAGTCTTTCAGATGACTGTGATATTCTAAGGCAATGTAGACAATTATATGGTCAGGGAAATACTTTGGTTAGAAAATGTCATGTTTACATTAGATGTAAAGTTGATTTTGTTCAAAACTTTTTGTACTCCACTGTATACAGCTCATTTGTGGTGGAACTACAGGATGTGTAATTTGAGGAAATTATATGTTGCATGTAATAATATTTTTAGGAGTTTATTAAGGACTCCAAGATTTGTAAATGGTGCTCCTTCTAGTGTCAGTATGCTGTTTGTGGTCAATAAGGTGCCTAACTGTGCCAGTGTCATTCGCAATTTTGTATTTAGATTTATCACTAGGTTTGATGAGTCAGTCAATAAGATAATAGAAGTCATGGTTAGTGGACTGGTCTCCGATATATTTTATAAATCTCAAATCTGGATGCATTGGCATAGGCAATTGTATGTTCATTATACACAGCGATTCACTGGCCTACTTAGTCAGTGCTCCAGACAACTAGTGTATCTCTTAATCTTCTATGGACCTCTTGTATAATGTTTGTACATGTTGAGTCTGAAATAGTGTTTGTTTGTTTGTTTGTTAACACACTGCTCCTAATTGCATTTAAATAGACATAAAGATCCTTTTCAAATGAGTGAAGTACCGTACCCTACATACAAAAGTAATAGTAATAGATGACTAAGTATAGTAGACTTGCAACTTACGCTGGGGTTACGTTCCTGGGACCCAGCGTAAGGCCAAACACCGCATAAGTCAGAAACCAAAAAAATACCCTAAATCGCCCTTAAATCATACATATTGTAACTGTTATAATGTTTCAGACCAACAAAGACCCTAGGATCCACTCATGGCTGGTCTACCTAACTGTGTTCGTAATAGTGTATGTCCTCCGTGGTGGTGGAGGGGACCTACAATTTTACGTGGGTTCCGAACCACAAGAACATAAGAAATTTATGTAACAACTTCCTGTACATTGACAATGACCAATTTAGCAAAACTAGTTAATTATCGATTTAAAACTAAAGATAGAATCTCTGGATCCAGA
The DNA here is from genome assembly GCA_023014485.1 of Bathynomus jamesi. Classification (NCBI taxonomy): domain Eukaryota; kingdom Metazoa; phylum Arthropoda; class Malacostraca; order Isopoda; family Cirolanidae; genus Bathynomus; species Bathynomus jamesi. The sequence goes on from JAJOZX010003856.1 coordinate 168,718, forward strand.
GGATCAAGTCATAATAGACTACTATCCACAAATATGTTACACACGATATCTATTTATAACCGACATGCAAATATATCAGATCCAAAGAATCCAGTCAATTTCATTATGGTATCCATCAATACTAGTACCTTGCCAACCAAAAACAAGTCATAGTCCATATCGATTGCGGACCAAGTCAAAACTTACCACCACATACATTACAATATATATACTTAGGAGGAAAAGTGTAGGTGTGGCTGTAAAGACTGTACAGTAATGTAGAAATGTGTGTGCACCCATCTTGGGTCTCCCATTTAAAGGTGTTTGTGGGGCAAGTGAAGATCATGAGTTTTTCAAATACCTCACAGTACTATGGGGGGCACCACTCAGCAGAGGAATCTCTCTAAATGGGGTGTGTAAGGACAGAGTATCCCCTAACCCAAGACGCTGCCTCCCTATATCCCACAACACTTGTGTTGAGCTGTGGGATCTATCCCCACAAAGCCTTAATTTTACTACCTTAAACTATACCCAGTCTATTAACATATGCATCTAATCGATTTTTAAACATGTTTATAGACGTGCTACTAATTACTTCTACTGGCAAACTATTCCAGCTATTTACTATTCTATGCGTAAAAAAGTTTTTGGCAACTGCTGTCTCGAACCTTCTACTTGTCAACTTACACCCTTTATTTCTAGTCCTATTATATTGAGATATTTCGAAAAAGCTATCTCTATGTTATCGAACCCATTCATAATTTTGAAAACCTGGATTAGATCACCCCTTAACCTCCTAGTCTCGAGTGTTGTCAATTTTAACTCCTTAAGCCTATCCTCGTACGACTTTGACCTAAGCGACGGAATCATCTTAGTTGCTCATCTTTGAATTCTTTCGATTTTGTCTATATCTTTGCGCATATGCGGATTCCAAAATTGGACCACGTACTCCAAATGGGGTCTAACTAATGATTTATAAAGAGGAACTATAATATCGCGCAATTTGTACTCAAAATTTTGAGCTATAAAACCTAACACTTTGTTCGCCTTATTGACCGCTGCTGTACTTTGTTTCGCTACTTTTAAATCACTAGTGACTATAACTCCTAAATCTTTTTCCCACTCTACGCCTGTTAAATCTTTCCCTGACATACTATACGCAAAATTACCATTACGCGAACCTATATGTAAAATTTTGCACTTATCCACGTTAAATCTCATTTGCCATGTGACTGACCAATCAACAATTTTATTCAGATCTTCCTGAATTTTACCTCTATCTTCGTCATTAATCGCCCTACCACCCAGCTTCGTGTCATCCGCAAACTTTGAAACTGTACTGACTAGGCCGACATCTAAATCGTTAATATATATAAGAAAAACCAAGGGGCCCAATACAGAACCCTGAGGAATGCCACTCGCTACATTAGCCCAACACGACTCCGCTCCATCAATGACCACCCTCTGTTTCCTACCTCGCAACCACCCTTCTAGCCAATTTATTACTACACCCCTGATTCCATGAGCCTTAGTTTTTTCAATGAGTCTTTTGTGTGGCACGGTGTCAAATGCTTTTTGAAAATCTAAATACACTACATCAATCGCCCAATGTCTATCGTAAACATCAACGACGCTTTGGAAAAATTCTAAAAGATTAGTTAAGCAAGATTTGTTTCACCTAAATCCGTGCTGCGTATTTCTAACTAGCTTATGGAATTCTAAGTGTTTGACTATACGATCCTTAATTATTGATTCCAGTAGCTTACCTACAACAGACGTTAAACTGATTGGCCTATAATTTCCCGCCGCACCTTTATCGCCTTTCTTAAAGATAGGTGTTACGTTTGCTAACTTGAAATTATCTGGTACGCGCCTCTCAGAAATAGATGCATTAAAAATCTTTGTTAGCGGCACAACAATGCTATCTTTTAATTCTTTTAGTTGTATGGGATATATGGAATCCGGACCTGGTGATTTACGCATTTTCATTTTACCAATATAGCGCATTACCTCCCCTTCACTAACGACAATATTATCCAAAATATTACCATTATCAAAAGGTATTATGTCTATGACTATAGGGATATTCGTTACATCTTCTATAGTAAAAACTGATGTAAAAAATTCGTTTAGCAAGGTAGCCATTTCCTTGTTTTCAGAAACTAGATCTCCGTTTACATTTTTCAATGGACCCAAGACATTTTTTACTGGATTTCTATTATTGACGCATTGAAAGAATCGCTTGGGGTTTTCTTTACCATCACGAGCTATGGAGATTTCAAATTCGTGCTTGGACTTTTTTATTACACTTTTCGCTTCACGCCTCGGAGATATGTACTTGTTTCGTAACAACAAATTGTCTTTATCGCACTTATGTTGCTATAAGCCCTATCTCTACTCTTTATAATGTCTCCTACTCTAGAAGTAAACCACAAGGGCTTGTTTACTTTCGCACGCTTAATTTTGTACGGTACACATTCCTCATTTATAGTCCTAAATACTGTTTCGAACGATTCCCACATTAGTTTTGCATTGGAGTTCCCCATCACGTTTTCCCAATTGACGTGTGACAATTTATCTTGAAATTTACAAAAGTATGACATACCTATAACATACCTATAACACAAAAGTGATACAATTGGCAATGTTGAATTCCTTCCAGCATGCTATAACACACTTGTTAGTGCCATCCTCCATGGCATTGCAAATGTGGATGAAAGTGAGATGTGTGTATGCTGCCTTAACACATTGACTGCCACACCACCCATATATGGGTGACGTGGCTCTTTGCTACGGAGCTGCATCAGTCAGATTTAGGTGACATTCATATTTTTGTTTGGAGCCTCGTCACCATATTTTGGATGACAGTATATGCAATTTCCCATTATATTTTATTAGTGTGGCCTCAGGAACATTTTGGTATATGTTATGTTGCCCTGAGAGATACAGATTAAGTTTTAACCATTTAGTTTCATTTAGAATGAATCCAGGTTCCGGCACGGGGAGTCAGTCAGATATTGGAACCCATCTTTTTTTTTATATATTTATATTTTTTTTATATTTTAATTAATTACAGTTACACAAAAAGAATCATAAGCTTGTTATTTCATAAAAAACATTACGGTACATCTAAACAATTTTATGTATCTGAAATAAAAAGTTTGAACAATTTGATCCCATATTTATGTGCTTTATTGGGAATATACTGACAGAAAATTAATCTGCCCTGCCATGGGACAAAAGTCTCATCTATCACATCATCTCCAGGTGACAAAGTTGCCTGAAATTTCTTTACTAATAAATCTAACAGAGGCTGAATTTTTCCCAAGTGGTTGTTTCTCTCAATATTTGTGTTGTCTGAAAAGTGAAAACAGTTCAACAACAGCTCAAACCTGTTTCTACACATTGTTCTTTCTGCTGTGTTATTTCTGTACAAATAATTCTTCTTCCAGTAGGATGCAATTGATGACATTCTCACCAAGCCCATCCATATAAGAATCCCAATAAATTTTTTAAGTTCTTGTTTCATTGTTGGGGTCCATTTGTTGTCTCATATGAGGTGATATTGGTATTTGTCTTCTCTGAGTAGTGACCTGATCTGCGTATAAATTTGTTTGTTCCACCAAATGGTCTAAGACTTCATCATCAACAAATAGTTCAAAGATTTGAATGGGTGTTATAGATGATGGTAGATCTAGAAGTAGTCCTTCTTTTCCAGTAAAAGGAATATTTTGAATTCTTGAATTAAAATCAGACCACTGAGGTGCACATTCCTCGTCTTTAGTTTCTTCACATTCCTCGTCTTTAGTTTCTTCACATTCCTCGTCTTTAGTTTCTTCACATTCCTCGTCTTTAGTTTCTTCACATTCCTCGTCTTTAGTTTCTTCACATTCCTCGTCTTTAGTTTCTTCAGTGTCAGTATTGATATCTAGTGCATTCAAAATGCCATGTAAATTCCTGGGTGTAAGAATGTCTTCTTCCTCATTAGAAGAAAATCCAGAAAATGCCTTAGTTGGTGAATAATTGGGATCAAGATCAGAATCATCTGCATCAATATCAGAGATTGAGTTATCACTTTCACCCGTGTGAACTAAATCAGAAATTTTAGTCATCTATAGGTTTACGTTTTCTGCTCATTTTTTTAGGGTAAAAACTGAATAAAAAATAAAGCAAGTCAACTAGATACGTGAAAGTACTATAAATTTAATTTGAAAAAAGTATGAATTTAATCTGAAAAGAAAATATATATAAATATATAATTTGAAAAAACTATGAATTTAATCGGAAAAGAAAAGCAGTTACATATAAATATATTTATATATTGTCACCCGTATATGGCGGGTGACATTTGGGTCACCCGCATATGGCGGGTGACATTTGGGTCACCTGCATATGGCGGGTGACATTTGGGTCACCCGCATATGGCGGGTGACATTTGGGTCACCCGCATATGGCGGGTGACATTTGGGTCACCCGCATATGGTGGGTGACATTTGGGTCACTCGCATATGGCGGGTGACATTTGGGTGACATGGCTCCTGAAGATCATACCAAAAAAAAATTAAATCTAACTTTAATTCATGAATTTCAATGTAGTTAGAAAAAAAAAAGAACCAAGAGACATCTCGGGTTACGTAGTTTCTGATTCACCCAAAAAAATTTTTTGGCCACTTGGGAAGTTTTATGAATATTGGTCTGGCAGTCAATGTGTTAACGCACTGAAATTGTAAAATTATAACCCACGTATAGTTGAAACTGCGTAAGTTGAGAGTCTACTGTAATAGTAATTGTAATAGAAGGAATCGAAAGTAGCTAATAATAATAGAAACCCAGTAATTGACCCCATGTCTGATTAATACACAAATAAGAACTGGAAACATGACTTCATCGTTAATCACTGGTAAGAATACCGTATTTTTCAGTGTATAAAACTCACTTTTTTTCCAAAAAAAAAAGGGGTCTCAAAATCACCCTGTGTCCTATACACTGAAGGTCATAATATTACCTTTATATGGGCTAGAAGAACTGATGGATTTTTACAAAAATTCATCATCTCTTTGTCCCTCCTGACTGTGTATTGGTTTGGCCAATTTTACACTAAATTTCTACTCTTCCCAACCCACTGATAACAAGAAAAACAGTACGTATTGCATAATGATTTACTTTTGTTTCATAACATATAGTATAGTCTCTCGTATACTTAATATTATTTTCTTATAATGAGTATGGATGAAAGAAAACGTATCACCATACTTTTGATGGAGGGCTTTAACAAAAGTCAGCCTCGCTGGTAGAAAATTACGGTCATTTTCTGACAACTAGGCAGTTGGTCATAATTTTTTTCCTGAAAAAAAAAGGCCTTGAAAATAGGGGTGCGTCTTATACACCAAAAAATATGGTAGATTGATTATTGAGTGAATATAGAATCAAAATAAACAACTTGAAAATAAAAGTAGTAAATATGAATGATATTAACAATCATGACAAACATAATCCCACATAATTTAAGCAGCCTGTAAGCAATATATAAAACCAAGCATGAGCAACAAGCAAATCTCTGGAATAAGGTGACTGGTATCCTATAGTGATAATCGGGTTCTATAGCTAGTTGCAAGAGTGAATTACAAAAGCACAGGATTGGGTTAACAGGAATCCAAGGCTCAAGCAAGCACTGCAAACTGGCAATAACTATAGGTTAGGCATCTAATTCTAAGAAAGCCAAATATATAACATATACCTATACTTATTTACGATTTGAATGCATACCAATCATTATCTAACAATTATCTTAATCATTAACAACACTCTGGACAATTTTAATGTGTAGTAAACTCTGATAAAGAATCATAATACCTGTAACAAATAAAATACCTTAATAGGCTTTCCAACAGTAATTTATGTTGTATCTTCCAGAAGTGAAACAGGGTCCAGAGCATGTATTGTTAAATACTTGATAACTTGAATAGGTACTTGATAATTAAATGGGTCATTCCAGGACAAATCAGGCTTTGCCTGACACCACACCCACTTAGATGTTGCTTAAAATTGCTATACAGGGTTGTTTATGCTGAAATACACAAAATTTTGAGTTTCAGAGTGATGGTTCAGAAGTCATTGCCCCCCCCAATTTTGGTGGTGGGGGCTGGCCCCTTAATTTTTAAGTCTATAACTCGGTCCCTAATTGAGCTAGGAAAAAAATTGAAAAACCATTTGAAAGCTCAAATCCTAAAGAATAATTAACTAAGTAATAAAATGCATTTAATCAAATAGTTAAAAAGTTATATCAGTTTGAATATTTTTTGGGGGCCTCACCCCCTATGATACAGATATTCAAGATTTTTTTTTTGTCATTTTGTACCTCAATTACTCTTCTATATGACTTAGTCAATGACATTGTGTATTTTTCCCCTTCATTAGATGGTGGTGGAGGTTAAAAACACATTCTATTTGCTGGATTTTGAACATACACCATTATGCCTGTTTTACTTATCAAGCTCTCTTAAAGATGTTTTCCTTGACTTAAAAGTGGATTAAGTATAGCTATAAGATAAACTTATTAGTGTTTTCCTAAAACTTGATAATAATAATAACTGTCTCTCAACTTTGTCGATCTCCAAAGGCAAAAAAAATATTGCTAGTATAGTTGTTTTATTGAACAAATTAAGACACTACTTGAATAAAAATAATTGCTAAACAATACATTAAATCTGGAACATTTTTGGTACCTAGCTTAATTCTCAGTATCATTTATTTCAAAGATATACACAACTCTGGTGCCAGATTGAACATTAGGAGTTGACATTTCATGAAGGATGTTTTTGGCTTCTACCCGACAAACATCATCTTTATTAGTTGGAAAATAGTATCTATTGTTTTTGTTGGAAATAGGAGTAGTTAGAAACTTGATTTTATAATCTTGGAATTCTTCTGAATAATCTAAAATGATTCCTAGATATTTTCTACCATCATAAATACATGCAACATACTTTCTCACAGGAAATTTTTGCTCATTTGATAAATCTGGACTCGTGTCTGAGTCACCTTGTTCAGAGGTCATACATAACCCTAACAACATTGTAGTCATTGGAGTCTGAAACTAAGTAGCTTTAATGTGACTTATAATAAAGTGCAAAAAAATACACAACTTAAAGGTAAAAATACATAATGTCATTGACTAAGTCATATAGAAGAGTAATTGAGGTAAAAAATAATGAAAAAAAATCTTGAATATTTGTATTATAGGGGGTGCCCCACCCCCAAATATTCAAACTGATATAACTTTTAACTATTTGATTAAATGCATTTTATTACTTAGTTAATTATTCTTTAGGATTTGAGCTTTCAAATGGTTTTTCAATGTTTTTCCTAGCTCAATTAGGGACTGAGTTATGGACTTTTAGACATAAAGGGGCTAGCCCCCACCCCTAAAATTGGAGGCCCATAACTTTTGCACTGTTACTCTGATTGCGATAAAACTTGAGATTTCATGATTTTGCACAAAAACAACCTTATATACCAAATTTGAGAAAAATCCAGGTCAGAGTAGTTACAAATTTAATTTTTTTTGCATGAATTTGTCCTGGAATGACCCAAATAACACACTTCATATTTAACTAGACTTCTTTGTGGGGAGAGAAAAACTTGAGAATTCTTAGATTTAAACAATATTTGTGTAACAAAACTCCGGAGAACCAGATAAAGCTTGAAAACCCTAGCAATAACCAATCCCTGTTGGATTGGTTAAAAAGAATGAATAGGAAACCTTAACCAATTACTGGGGGGAACACTGAGAAAAAAATATGAGGGATTGGCCCACAACAAATAATAAAATGGTACCAAAGGACAGATGGGCCATTAATAAGGAAACTTGAGACCCTAGACCAAGCCTATTGCTTGAATGTAATGTGGGGTTTTGGGAAGAGCTTCACAACCTCTACAGTACCAAAGCTGTCCTGCCAACTTCTGACTGGCTGCTTTGGAGATCTGCTGTGGATACAACCTCAATAACTCCAAGAAGCAAAGGTCCTGGGCTGGAGCGGAAGCAGCCATCAGAGCAGTTAACCATGCCTTCAGGCAGACTGTCACAGCAAAGATGCTCATGTCTTGCAAGCATGTTTTCTCTTTCAGTGTGAGATGTTGCAATTGCTCCTGGAACATCCACATCTTGATAGAATACAGAACCTTGCACATCTAGCGAGTGTGATGCATCACACCTGGGGGCTTGAATTGAATCGACGATTCAAGATTTCCACCATGGAAGACAATGGCAAGTTCCAAAAATTGCTTGTAATCTTCTCAGTATGTTTCGCGCTGGATTTGGTCTTTGGTGAACTTCAGAAGTTCTTCTCTGACTGGTAATAGGGATGGACCAACAGTGGGGTCATTGACACATGTTTGGAACTTGCTTTTGTTGATGTATTTCCACTGTTGTTGGAATCTCTTGAATAACAGAACTTAAGGACCAGAAATTGTGTCATGATGCATTGTGAATGTGGTGGTGACAACTAGCTCTGTGATATGATATTTGCATGTAAAGTAGAGCAGCTCTTTCTGCAGCTTTTGCTCTAAGAACAAACAACATCCTGAGTGATGGCCAGTGTTAGCAGTGGCCATGACTCCAGATTTGAAAAAATTTACTGGAGCACAGCTCTGAATTTACTTTTTTTCCCCTTACACCACTAGATAGGTTAATGATAGTAAACTCTTGAATTGATGACATACCAATTACAAATTGTTTTAGCTAAACATAATAATACAATAATGTACAGTTTATAACTCACCTTAAGTTTATTTATTCATTGCAGCAGCAACAGTGGACGATGTTAGACCTTGCATGTAGGCATTTGTTGTGAATTTACCGCCATGTATGCTTGGCCACTGATCAATGGCTTTCTGTGTGATCATTACAGCAGATCTAGTGCCTGGAGCTGGACCCTCCTTCACAATTCTGCACAGCTTAGTCAAATGAGATGGCTTAATGGATCCTTTGTGTTCAACAATGTAACCAAGAATGGAGAATGTCCCTTCAGCTGGTGCTTCACTCCAGGCAGTTGATCCATCTTTATCAAAATGCTTTAATCTCTCTGTGATTACTTTCCACAGCTGTTCTATATATTCTGTCAGCCAATTTATCACTGAGTCTTTTGTAAAACTACTTTCAGATCTGGTTCTGGATGGTCTAGCAACTTCAGCAACCTGGTAGTAATCAGAACGTTTCTTGATGTATTTGTAAACTTCATTTAGGATGTAATCCTCAGCTGTTAGTTCCTTTTGCTGCCCTGTGGTATCGTGCTTAAATTCAGAAACTACATCATTTGCATTTCCTCCATTAGCTAATTTGGAAATTGTTTCCATCACTCTTAACATAACAGTTTTCCATCCTTCTTTATAAAATATATTTTCTACAAATTCTGCACTAACTGTGGTTTTTTGAGCTACTTGCAACATAATCTTTGTTACATAGGAAATCAATACATAGAACTTGGCACTAATTTCTTTCTCTTGTGGATGATCAAAAAACACACAATTTTCCACAAATCTGTCAAATTGATCAAATTCGTAATTAACCATGCGAGTATCAGATTTGAGTTTTGGTCTCTTAAAACCAATGATATTGTCAAGAACCATATTGGTATAGTCAAGGCCTGATCTCAGATTTGAAGAGTGATTCTGAATAAAGTCTAAAAGCTCACTTAGTTTACAAATTTTCTTCAATGCATCAACGTGGGCTCTGTTCACAAGATGCATTAAGTCCCATCGAAATTTGAAATTTTCTCCAAACAACTTTTTCATTTCGTTTTTAAATGGCTCGTTGTCCTTACAAAAAGCCCCATCTCCAACCATTCCAGATACCATGGATTTAATTGCTTCTTCAGATAGTTTCAAGTGATTAGGAGACTTCAACACATCAAAAATTTCATTGGCCAAATAAACTCCTGATTTGCTGCGTACTAAATTTATCCCAGCAAGTTTTACAGTCTTATCTTCTTCACTCATAACTAATACAACTAGCATGCTTAATCCCAAAATTGTTCCAATGTCAGCTGTTATTGTTACTGAAGTTTGTTCTAAGAACCACTTTACAGTTTGTTCTTTAAGTTGAAATTATCTAATAGCTCACAAATTGTCTCGCACGCATGTGTGCTATGATTCAAATTTCCAACCTCACAACCTGACCTATGTAATACAGCTAGAAGTACTGGATATAGAGCCCATGCAGTGTTTGTTTTCATTATGTAGTATAAGATGTTGCCACATAAGTCTTCTATGCGTTTAGTAGTGTTCCGAGAAGATGTTTTCATCACTTCATAAACAGCAGCTCTTTGATGATGCTGAAGTTTAATTAAATGTCTCTTCAGGTGGGTTTTCAGATTTCTAAACCATCTCTCTTGATTTTCTCCTTGTTTGCATACATAGGTTAAATCTTTAACATTGAAGTAACCTTTCATGTTAGAATGTTTGTCTGAAGCACATGCTTTGGGGTCTGTGCAAGCTATGCAATATAATGTAAACATTTTATCATCAGAAGCATCATCAATATCTTCTTGATTATCATCATCTTCATCCTCAACAGCTATATCTACATCAGGCATATTAGTGTCACTATTTGCAATGTTTTCCATTATATCACTTGGTACTGAAAATGAATCATCAGCATGCCCTAGATCCTTCTTTTCCACCAATTTGAATGTAGATTTGATCAAATCATTGTTCAGGATTTCTTGTATTGATTTACACTTGCTTAAATGGGCTATGGAAGTGTCAAAGTTGTTGCTTTTTGCTTTATTAGATTTGGATGCAACACTTGAACGTGAAGGCATATTTTGACTCTTCTCTTTATTAACCACAACAGCTTGGTGAGTTTCTTTTGTTAGGCGCAAAATTGCATTCAATGTTTTCTGGATTTGGGAATTTTCAAATTCCTCTAAAGCATGAAAATAAAAACCCACTCTAATAGACAGTTTATTTCCACGACAGTTTCGATGCCCACTGGCATCCTCCTCGGGTGGATACAGAAACTTCGTGTTTCTGTATCCACCCGAGGAGGATGCCAGTGGGCGTCGAAACTGTCGTGGAAATAAACTCTGTCTATTAGAGTGGGTTTTTATTTTCATATTTTGACCTTCACGTAGAAAAAAAGTGAAGTTTTTTTGCATCCTCTAAAGCAGTTTTGTTAGTCTGATGCGCAGATTCCTCACTTACCTTTTGTTTCTTAGGTGGAGGAGAAGCACTTTCTTCAGTCTGTGAAACATCTAGTGAAAAAGTTTCATTTTCTAGATTAGCAGTTGATGAAGTTGGTTCATTTTTCTGAGGTCTAGCACTAGCACATTTTGTGAACAAACTAAATGACTGCTTTGCCATATCTCTTTGCTGCACTTCATCCTGGTATTTCTTTACTGCAATATCTAAGCTGTGGGCCCAAACTCTGGGACCTCTTGTATTGTAACAAATATTTTTTTTGGAATTAAAATGTTCCTCCCAGTTTTGCTTCTTTGAATATTTGTTCTTGCATTGACCACAAAAGTAACCCCTTTTAACACCCTCACTTTTCTCTCCAACTTCATCAATATTAGGATCCATTATTGATTATTTATTGACTACCTGAAAAAATACAAAATAAGTAAAAGTTAGTAAATATAGTACAATGAAAGTAAGTAAAAGTAAGTGCTTTAAACTTAGTAAAAGTAAGGAAGAGTAAGTAAAAGTAGGTAAGTTAAAGTAAGTAAAAGTAAGTTTAAACTTAACTAAACTTTTCAATTCTAGAGTCATGGTGGATTGCTTAAAACCGCACAAGTAATTATCTGGCCAATTTATCAAACCTGGCCGAGATCAATGGAACATAGTCCAATCCTGATAATTTTATATTAAAAAAATATACGTTTTAATAAAATTTTAATTATCAAAACATTGAAGCTTAACAAAAAATAAAAATAATTGTTAAATATGGAATTACCAACTAAACTTAAAATAACTAAATTTGTAATTTAAAAAAATTGGTTTGTACAAGAACGTATACGCAAAAAAATTGCATAATGTCTAGCGGATGAACAAAACCCAAACCCAAATTTACTTTTTCTCATGGTCAAATTTACTGGAGCAATGCTCCCAAGATCCCAGGAATCTGGAGTCATGGCAGTGGCAGTGTCAAAACACATCCCCACCACTCTTTCACTTAGTTCTCAAAGTTGCAAGAGACTGAACACTGCTTGTGCCTGCTATTACCCACTTCCTGAAGCTATTTTTGGCACTCCTAAGAGCTGGCAGTTGCCATCTGAGGTGGACACTAAGATGGGAAGCTGGTCCACCTACTCTTTGTTGGTAAGGTCTAGCAGAAGCTTTGTCCCAGTGTGCCACCACTGGTCTGGAATGGAATCCTTTTTTGGACTGATTCAGCCTGCTGCCTGTGATGATGCTCTCAGATGCACTTCACAGAGGATCACGAGAATCAGTTCCTTGAGGTTTTGGCCAAGGCTGTGAACTGTTTCTGATACAATGTAAAGTACCATCCAGTCACTCACCCCCATCTTGTCTAAGGCTGAAGATAATTCTGAGTTGAAAATATTCTTGGTCTGGCATGTTTTTTTTTTGGGGTGTAGAAGGACAACCTCCAGTGGCTCCCTCAAGAAACTTGTCATCAGCAGAGCTTGAAGAAGCAAGTTTGGCTGTTTGAGATGTCGAGGCATGCTCTTCAATTGCATTCCCCTTTCAGATGTCTTCCTCTGTTTTCCACTTTGCAACCTTCTGCTCCTTCTCTGCCAATTTTTTGTCGATGGAGCCTATTGTGCCACACCGACTGGGCTCTCTCTGAGCGAGAAGGAAGTCGCGATCTTCTTGAAACTGGATCATCTGGAGAATGTTTCCATGTCCAATGTCGAGCAAATTGTTCAGCTTGCTTGCTTTTGAAAGATGTCTCATTTTGGACTTGTTTCGGATTTTGCCTTCCCTTGTTGTTTTTCAAAGCTTGCCACTCTTTGAACAAGACCAAAAGCTTCTCCGAACAGTGATCCTTCCAGCATGTTGGTATGCAGGCTCTTTGCCAAAATGAGAAAACTTCCTCCAGCACTTCTTTGGCACTTTGTTTGGTGTCTTTCTTATTCACAGCATGATGGTGCAAAAAAACACCTAGGACCTGGCCATTTGAAGGCAGTTTACTGCCTAAAATCTTTTGGTCCAGTTTGTCCAACAAGTGAAAACCATGTGTTTTTGACATGATCATCACTATAAGTAAATGTAACCAATATAAACCAATGTATGGTATACTAATACCTATTAAAATCTATTTCATATAGCTACCTATATTTAACACTCCAACCCGTGAAAGAGCAGAAAATGGCATTAATTAGCACCTGTAATAGATCATAGTAATGAGTGACTCAGAGAAGAATATATAACCCCATGAGTGACCACTAATTATGCACCAATGTGCTGTATTTTATGAACAGTTCTTTTATCAAAGGATACACGCGTAATTGTTGAATGTCTAATGAATTATTCACTAAATAATTAGATAATTCTTGGTGAGGGGGAGGGAAGAAGATGGAGAGGGGAGGGGAAAGATCACTGAATAATGCCATAGTTATAATATGCCTCACTCATCTGTATCTTTGTAACTTTTAAGATTATCATGATTTGTATTGTTCACCATTTTTCTTTTCTATTATTTCTATTATTATTTCTATTGTCATTTTTTATTATTTCAAAGGTTATTTCAATTTTCATTTGTAATGACTGGAGTTAACGAAATGCAACTTTATTTTATTTTCCACAAATTCTATTTATATTTGACATTTTCCTATGTAAAAGT
>JAJOZX010003856.1:187500-385000 GCA_023014485.1 Bathynomus jamesi
TGTCGGGTAAATAGTGTTATACACAGGAAAAAAACTTTGACTGAAATAACCAAGTTACCCTACTTAACCCCTTAATGAATTTGCCTGAGCTATCTTAGGCTTGCCAAAGTGCAAAATAAATTGTTGGTTAAGGAGTTAACCAGTTGTTAATTTAACCATTCAAACTTGTTATGAGAAAAATAAGCATTGTTAGTAAGGTACAGTTACTCTATCATTCAATTTATTTATTTCCACCATTTTAACAAAGTTTTTCATTGTAGTCTTAAACCTATTAATATACAAGGAGTTCTACAGTAGTTACATAGTTTAGTTTAATTTAATTTAATTTAATTTAATTTAAGAATATTTACATTGTGCTGCATATTATGAATTCTAGATGCAACTACTACAACTGTACAGGCACTAATTATAATTGTAAACATTTCTCATGTTTGATGTGCAATACTTTGGTTTATTGTCTTGTAGTCGTCTTAATATGAAGTGATTTGATTATCAATTAAAGATAGAGCAAGGGTTCTCTCCTCTATGGGTAGTTTGTGTGATGCGTCAATTGAGGTGTGTCCTAGTGTTATAGTTATCATGAGATCATAGTTCAAGTAGAATTTTTCAGTTATGAACTCCTTTCTTAAATTATAATGAAAGGGGATTATAAGTTATTTGATAAGTTTGCTGACTGCTTCATTTATTTTAAGGTAGTCATAATTGTTGAAAGTATGAGATTGTTAGATTTTACATGGAGTGAAACCTCTGCTAACAGACTCTACAGTATTGGAATTCTACACAAGACACTTTTCAGTTTTTCTGTTCAGTATTCCTTTGAGTTGAAAACTGGTGAAAAATTCAATTATGATTTTTCCACTTTACTGGCTGCTGAGTTAGGCCCCTATGTGCTCTCTCTCATTGCCTCCCTTCTCTACCCAGTTTTCTACAGTCAGCTGACAGTACTTTCCAGATTGGTGAATACACAGTAATTTAATATTTTTTAGTTAATACTGTAATTACAGTAGTTTATAATGATTTCATAGGATTTTCAAAAGTGTTTATGTACAGAACGACCTTCACATTAGCAGAAACTTCACTTGGATGGACTAAATCACTGTCTGATCATTAACATTCAGTTTAACGTAATACAGGTCATTAAAATGAAGATTTCCACTAAAAAAGTCTGTTAGCATCACCAAACTTCACTTTAGCATACTCTGAGTCGTTAAAGTGAAGGTGATGCCACTGGAATAATAAATATTTACATGTGCATGTGTTCATAAGTAAGTAAGTCTATGTATGCATTTTCATGTTGTGTTGAATGTGGAGATTCGAGGGCTATACATACATGTGTAACTGTACTGAAGTATTTTGGTTACAGAAAACCCCACTTTGACATTCCATAGTCCGGTAAAGTGGGGGTTGTCCATACTTCACTTTAGCGGAAATTTCACTTTAGCAACCACACGCTCCCCCCAAAGTGTATGTTAATGTGAGGGTCTACTGCAGTTCCAAAAAACTATCTGCAGTTTAGTGAAAAGTAGGGTGGAGTAAAAAAAACAAAAGTGCCAGGATCAAAATTCAGGGGGCTTAGATAGTTGTCTTTTGTCCAGGATTAAACTTTAAAATGGATTTTGGGTGGTTGCATACAAAACTGTGACTGCTACCTGCCAATTTATACAAATCATATGTGCATGCTACTAAAATTTGAACTGAGTGACCTATCTCGAGTTCTGGACATGAGAGAAAGACAATTTAAAAACTGTTTATGATGTACTTTTTACCTCTGAAGCAGATTAAAACATTTGCAGAGGGCTGCAGGGTCAATAATGCATCAAAAAATCCATGTCATCATTTTTGCTAAAAAAAAAAATAATTTTTTAGCCCTTTTTCTCCAAATATTTTGTTTTCTTATTTGAAATTATATTATATATTTTTCTTTTCAGGTTGAATTTATAGAATTGATAAATACATGTATTTTGATGACCTTATTGCCAAAAAATACTACATAATAGGATGTTAAGATGCAGTGACACAGTTAAAATTCTTGGAGGTCACAGATTTTCAAGCACAGACTCATTCCCCATTGGAAGGCTTCCTCTTGGTAAAAATGTCATCCAATGTGTAATGGCAGAAGAGAACCGGACAAGCAGCTGATACGGTTGCACTAAGTCTGATTGAACACTGGATTTGGTGCAATGTCTATCCAATTTCATGCCCCAGTGTCACCAGCAAGATTCAGGATCTAATCAAAGAATTTTTGAGGTAAGACTCAAATTTTCAGTCCCTTATAAAAAAGATTTAAAATATGTCATACTTTTGTAAATTTTGTAGTTACATTTACAGGAATACCTCAAAATTTGTTGTTTTGAATTTAGTCATTTCACAAATTCATTGTCAATCTTTCACTACCTATAGTTTCGCAATCTGTTGTCCATATTCGTAGATTTGTCATTTTTTGAAAAAATGTGAAAAAAAAAAAAAAAAAAACTGATTGAAATTGATGAAATTCAACTGTTTACCAACGCAATATATTACATATTTTGCCGAAAAATTAGTAGAATTTGATTAATTAATCTGTTTAATAACATAATAGAGTAAAATGTTTTCTCATTGAAACATGTTATAATCTACCTTGCATTTCGTCATTTTGTATTTCGTTGTGTTAGTCTGGAATGAATTAACGACGAATTTTGAGGTATTTCTGTATTTGTTTGTGACAGTAATTTTATTAACATAATCATATGATTCAGTGATTTGCAAATCATAAGAATGATCAGTAATAAATTCTGTTTTGACTAGAACTTAACTTGGGGTTTACAATTGAAATTTGCATTCACAACATTAAGGTTTTGATAATTTTGTAGGTTTGAATAGATATCCAAAAAAGAAACATGGTAGCAAGTTCCAGAGTGATCTTTCTTTCTTCATTGAAAAAACTTCTGAGTTGTTTGACATCTTCTGTGAGGACTCAAATGAGAGAAGAGATTTGGAACATTTGTATCAACTCAAATGATGGAAGACTATGCTTTCTATGAGGACCAGAAAACAGCTACAATAGGTTTTGTTGGTTTTAAGGAACACCTTACATCGGCAGACATCAGATACAAAAGGAGAGGAGTACAGCAGGAGTGAGTAAAAGAAAAGAATCAGTGAGTTTGATCTATATAAATTTAAAACTTTGATTAATGCCCACTGAAAATCTGGGTTTCTATTGTGCTACAAATTATAAAATTTTATTTTTGTGTCTTTGGTAAACTATCTTGTATCATAATCATATTGTATTTTATTATCCCAGGGAAGAGCTCAGAAGAGTTTTTCAAGTTGTTCCATCAAGCTCAGCAGCAATACATGACAGTGATCTCAACAGTCTCTCAAGTCAGGGCAGCCTGGAATCACATGATGAAACAGCTGGTGTCAGTGAACAGCAGGAATCCAGGACAGAACAAAATAGGAAGAGTAGGGTGCCACATAAAAATAATTTTTTGATTTTTAGGATGGCCCTTTGTGGGATTGTTAGGTTGGGTGAAAAAGCCCTGAATATGAAATTTTAGCCAAATTGAAGGATATTTAAGGGTTCCGCATCGACCATCTCTGGCGTACCACGTGTCAGAAGTAATGAGTTTCTCCAAGAAATTGCTCCAGCTCCAAGGGGTAAAGTAACATGTACAATGTCAATATAAATGCTATCATATACCATGGCATAGAGGACAGTCACAGCTATATTTCCATAGCATTAAGTTTATTCCATCTCCAATATTTTTTTTATATTAATATTTTTGTCGTGGTTCAAAAGTTTTTTTTTCAAAGTTTCACCTTAATACGTTTATGCTTTGTAATCCAAACCACACCAACCGGCAACCAGCTTATAACAACACAAAACGCAACTAGCAAACAGTGCAAACACCTTAACAATACTGTTCAACATTATTTCATAATTAATTGGAATAAACTTGTCCCACCATGCCTGGGTAGCAGGATACTATTCTCTGTGTGTAATGTTATTAATAATACAAAATCATTAAATCAATTTCAATTTTATTGCAACAAAACAACTTAATATTATTAAAATAAAAAACATTTTATTCCGTATTAATCATAGTAATATACTGAGCCTACTGGCCATACAAATCAAAATAATAACTAAGAAATAAAGTATATACGATTATACATTGTTATACAGGATTAATAGGAGTAACACCCTATAAAAATGAAGCAAATTCAAATATATCATAAAGTACTCCCAAACCCGTTAAGGATTTCCACTGCGGGCGCTCGGGTGCTCTTTGCGGTGCTTCTCAACGACTTGCATCAAGTACTGCCGTTGCTCCTCGTCCTTGGTGAGTGCGAGATTGTAGTTCTGTATCAGCGCGACCCCTCGCTCCGCCCGGACATTGACAATGCTCAACGTAGAGGCACGGCGTTTCCCCACCAGGTAGGACACATTGTTCGACCAGGTAGCCGGCTCCAACTCTAGGAAAGAAGTATTGATCGCGAGCCGCTCGAAAAGAAGCGTGCTGGATGTCGTGCAAAAGTCTGCGACTGTCTTTTGCTCGAGCTCCTCCGGGCAGACATCCAGGGCAATGCGCTTGGGTGGCTCCTCGGTGCCCTCGACATCCTTGATGGCCGTCGCAATTCGACTCTTCTCCTCCAGCGGAGTGTCATCATCGAAGAGAGCGAGGGCGGTCAGGTGTTCACTCAGGTACCAGAGATGTCGTCGAAACACAGGGGAGGTAGCCTTGGACACGGCCTTGTCCACCTTGTCGTAGTCAACCAGCGCCTTGAGCATTGCCAGGTCAGTTTGTGGGGCAGCGGCGGGAAGGGGTGCCGTAAACCAGGCCGGAATGTAAACCAGCAGCGCAAAGTTTACGAAGCGCAGGATGCCCCGGGCCTCGCGAGCCTTAATGGGGAGCTGCTGCCGGAAGAGGTGGAGCTTGATGGCGTATATCACTTTGGCCATCCACCGGGCGCAGTGGAGTGCGCCCGGTCGCATGAAGCGCGCACCTCGCTGGGGGACGCCTCCAAGCGCTATGATTGCCAGCTCCAGGAGCTCTCAGTAGTCGTCCTGCGGCTGGCCCTTGGTGATGTGACCCTTGAAACGTGCGATCAGATCGTCTCGCGCCTTGAGCAGCGGCTTAGTAAGGTCTTCCTTGGAGATGGCGCTGAATTGGTCGGTGCAGATGGATTGCCAGCGCTCCTTCAGTCGCGAGAACAGTTTAATGTCAGGACCAGAGGAGGGGCCCATGCACTTGATGAAGGCTTTCTCTGCCACCAATTCTAGCATGTGGTGCCAACAGGCCAGGTTCAGCAGCTGGCGGTGAAGGCCCTGCTCGATGAAGACGCAAGCGCCCGAAACGACGCCCATGTTGGCAGCTGTCGTGTCAAAGGAGAGCCCGACGACACGATCAGCGATTCCCCAGTCATCCAACGAGTTCAGCACAGCATCTGCTTGGGCGCGACCAGTTCCAGCAGGCAGCTTCGGCACGGAGAGAAGTTTGTCGACGCCGTCGCCGGACACGACTATGGCGAGGCGATCGACCTTCTTGCCACTGAAGTCGGAGACCATCTTCCCGTCCCAGTGAACGATGAGCGGGACACTGGGATCGAACGTCATCTTCACTTCTTTGGCGATTTCCCCTCGATGACGCAATCGCCAACGCCGAATCGTCTCGTGACTGAGAGCCAGTTCATCTGTGTCTTGAATATCCAGACTGGAAGCAGCTGCTTTCATGAGTTGAACAGCTCCACAGTTGCTTGTTTTGGTCCAGTCCAGTGCCAACGCTAGGTCTTGAGTCATCATGTTCTTTTTGCAACGGCGCTTTGTAGGTGGATTGGTTTCCTCTTCTGTCGAGCAATTAGGCGACGACGACGAGTTTGATGATGTAAAGGTTGCTGTTGCCAGTGATTGCTCTGATTGCTTTTGGCATTGCCTTTCTTTGGCAGCTTCACGCGCGGATGCACATTGCTTAATTCCAGTGAGGATTTTGTCCACCCTGGACATGACACCATGGCGACCCTTTTCGCTTTGAGCAAGAAGGAAGTCGCGATCCTCCTGGATGGTGATGACGGAGAGGGCGTTGTCGAGAGCCACGTCAAAAATGTCATCGAGTCCCTCGGTGAAGGCCGCCCTGGCTGCCTCACCTGTGGCGCCGGACCGCTTCCGGCTGCGCTGCAGTGCCTGCCAATTGTCGTAAAGTCTAAGCAGTTTTCGCGCGGTGCTTTTGGAGGTCATGGTCGGGATTCTGGCCATAGCCCAGAAAGTATGACACCTCGACGATCACATTACGCGCCGCCTCGGCTAGAAGTTGTTTTTGCACCTTATGAAACTGTATAAACCGGCGAAGCACTTCACCATTTGAAGGTAACCTGTTTCCCGTTAGGGGGCTTGGGTTGGCGTGTCTGATTAGCCATATCTCGGTCTTGGATCTCAGTGAGCTTGCGGTAGCCATCACGAGATGATCACACGTTGAAGGAGACTGATTGACTCAAGACTGTGACAGTGTGACTCACCACACTAACTCGGCATTGCGCTGTTGCCAGATCTCAATGCTGAAAAGTAGTGAAAATATATACAATGAGAAGCAAATATTAATTATAAATATTTAAATTTATGAAATGCATAAATTATAGCAATATATATGCAGGGTTGGCTGGTTTAACCCAAATGGTTTAAACCATTGGTTTAAACCATTTAAAAAAAACATGTTTTTCTGGGGTTTTTTGTTTTTTTATAATTTCAATTTTTACAACACAAATTATTTAATTCATAAACTAATAGCTCTAAAACTAAAACATATTTATATTGATAAGACCTAAAAACCATCAGTTCAGGGTAGCCTAGTATGTACGGTAGTATATAATATAGCTACCTTGCACTAGCAGGCCTATTTAATAGTGGCATTGCACATAAAAGGATTGAAGTTACCTGTATCAATTACATTATAAACGCATGTAGCTACAAATATAAATGTTATAAGGTTTATTTTCATTTTTGTGAAGTTAGCACTTCTTACATCTAACATCTTCCAATTAAAAAATGAGACAGTCAGCAATTCTAATTTCTGAGTACCAGTACCTAATTGAGTTATCTGAGTTAAGTTTTTTTCAACCCTGTATATATGTAATAGTGCCATGGTTACAGGTTTCCCAGATAAATCCATTATTTCGAACACACGGTACAACAGAAACGGTCGATGCGGAACCTCTAAATGTACTTCGATTGGGCTCAAACTTCATATTTAGGGTTTTCTCATCCAACCAAACAATATGACTAAGGGCCATTCGAAATTTCCAAATTCTAAAAACTGCCCCTATAGAGTGTGGCACCCTAAGGAAGAGTGTACCAAACCTCACTCGGCAGTATGACAGGTATACTGTATAGTTTGAAATATGAGTATGCTTTGAACACACTCATTGCTTTGTTGACAATACCTTTGAAAAAATGATTTGTAATCTGTGTAACATTGCTAATAGTTAGTCCAAATCTTGGACTGCTGTCCAATGAACACCTTGTTAGAAAATTAACTTGATATAAAATAAATGTCTTTTACCAGGTATCAAGTAAGTGACAGAGCCAGAGCAGCAGTTGCATCAGCATTTTTAGAGGATTATGGAATTATCACTACTACTGTTGAGATGAATGTAATTGACAGGTAACAGTCCAATTATCTTGTACATTAGTATCTGATTCAAATAAAGTATTTCACAAGAAGGCATACGTTTCAAACAAGTGTTGAAATTTAAATAGTGTTAATCAAAACCTATGGAACTTGCTTAAATAACTGTCTTTAAAATTGAGTAAATTTGCACTATGAACTTTGCAGGAACAAGTTGAGAAGAAAACGTGAAAAAAATCATAAAGCCATAAGAAAAGAGGAGGGTAAATTGTTTGAATTAGTGGATGCTATTTATGTAGATGGTCGCAAAGATGCAACAATGGTGACAATTCAAGAAAATTGCTGAAAGTGTTCAATACAAAAATACAATATTCTGACGCTGTTTAGATGATTATTTTTTATTACTTTGTTTAATGAGTGATACTTTAGACTAATCTTAAGTTGATTTGTAATATTTTCAGTAGAAAATTGTACATATTTACCACAAATTGTCTAAAAAATTTGAAAAAAAAAAAGGCTGAAAATTGCAATTTTTGGCCCAAAATAATATAAATGTGGAATTTTTTATTCATTATTGAGCCTGCAGCCCTCTGCAAATGTTTTAATCTGCTTCAGAGGTAAAAAATACATCATAAACAGTTTTAAAATTCTTTCTATCATGTCCAGAACCCAAGATAGGTCACTGGGTTCAAATTTTGGTCATATGCACATGTTGTATAAATTGGCCGGTAGCAGTCAGTTTTGTATGCAACCACCCAAAATCCATTTTAAAGTTTAAACCTAGACAAAAGACAACTATCTATACCCCCCTCAATTTTGATCCTGGCACTTTTAATATTTTCACTCTACCCTAGGACTGGAAAGTCCTAGATAACAGAATACTCTGGATCCCAGTTAATCAGTTATTCAGAAATTTTACACACACACACACACACACACACACACATACACACACACACACACACAGCTTGTTTACAAATTTATAGATCTTTTTCTCATTTACTCAATTTTAGCTAGAGGACTGACTGAACTAGAAAGTGGCTATTATTCTGCTATTCCTGAGAAGTCTGAAATGGGACCCTCTTTGAAGTCTGGATCATCATTAAAGCGGTATTCAGGTTCTCGTAGTGGAGGTGTGAGTTCCCTGCGGCGTTCATCCTTTGGCTCAAAAGCTCAGGCTTCTTCAGCAACCAAAACTAAGCCTTTCACTTGGGTATGTGTTTAATGAGCAGCATTTGAATTGAAACATACCTGTACATAAGTTTTCCTTTTGGTATCAATGTAAAAGTTCAGGAAAATTTCTTGTAACTATACTAGTGTGTTAATATAGTACTGTATTCATTGTAACCAAACCTAAAACAATTGTCTTGGAATTGATTGTTAGGTTGTGTAAAATACCATATTTACAGTCTTTATTCTATTACAGGGAATATATTCTGAAACAGACGCAAATTCTAATCCTCCAATTTCAAGCAATAATGGTTCAACAGGACCTTCAAAGAAAAATTCAGCTCTTAGCACAATCTCTGGACAACCTTCCACAAGCTCCAGCTCAACCAAATTAAGAGAGTGTTCTCTTTGCTTGCAAGAATTGGAAACAGACAAGTTTCCAGAGTTATTAACTTGTAATCATTCATCCTGTTTAAATTGTATGCAACAATACCTTATTGTTGAAATAACAGAGTCCCGTGTAAATATTAGTTGCCCACAGTGTCATCAGCTTATGCATCCAACAGGTTAGTCTTTTATTATAGCTTATTTAAGTATTTGATAGTCTGTTTTAAAGTATATGTATAGCCTTCTTCAAAACTGAAACTCTTATAAACCTTACTACTGGTATATACCTAATCAAATTAAAGAAACTTAGATTCTGCCAAAAGATCAATAGTTCATTGGTTCCTTTTTATCAGACAAACCAGCCACGAAGTTGTTTTATCAGGTTTTCTGCAAAGATGGTCTTACCTTTCATTGTTATTGATGTATTTTCATATTAAGCCATACATAAGACTTACTGTTGAAATAGTTTGAAAATAAATTTTTTACCAGAATTATTGTACAGTCAGTCTAAGATGTCTTGCCATCAAGCTCCTATATATATGTTTCATGCAGTAGGCTACAGTTATTTATATTTGTTCTTAACTTAGACTTTATCAGTTGTATAGAGCAATGGTTCTTAAACTGTGTTAAATTGAATAATAATTTTTATATATATATATATATATATTAGGGTGTTTCATAAATGAGAACCACATTATATTTTTAATCCACATAGATGCCCGTGTTCGTTTTACATATTTATCACTCCTGGCCACAAATGAGACTCCTTCAACAACAATAAGGGGTCCCGAGAAATCACACCTTATGTCAGAGAGCACAGACTCATCCCTTCTTCATCATTTCCCCCTTCTGCTTCTTCGGAAAATCCTTCCTGTTCTTGAAAACTGCTTTCAGCAGGTACTGTTTGTCTTCTTCCTTCGTTGTTAGGGCAGTATTGAATTTCTCGATGAGAGCGATCCCTCGTTCAGCCGAGTCATTCATCACAGCCAGGACGCGGACCCTAGCTAGGCCTGCTTGGTAGTGTAGGTCGCTTTCCCAAGACAAAGCGGGATTTTCGATGAAGGCGCCGTTGATCCCGAGTGCGGTGAAGAGATCCTTCATCCTCGAGGTAACAAAGTCCGAAATCTTCTTTCCTTTGAAGGAGCCGAGGACGGTCTTCCCCTCCAGATGCTTCAATGCTTTCCTCGATGCCGGCTTGGCAAGGTTCTCTCGCATCCTTTGTTTCTCTTCCTGAGGAACCCCTTGATCGAAGAATGCCAAGCCAACCAGCGTCTCGGAGAAGTACCAGAGGTCGTTTCATGGCCGCTTGCGCTTGCTTGGCGACGTCGACGATCACGGCATCTTCCTGCAGTATTTCCAGGTCCAGCAAGAACTCCAGATCCACACGTGGGGCCTGCTCTGCTCTCGTCGCACGACTCCAAGCCTTTGCGTAGGCCAGGGCAACGAACAGGCAGATTTCTGTGACTCCTTTCAGCTCCCGCCCAGTCATCCTGAACTGGTCCTGAAGGAGGTACAGCTTCAATCCGTAAATGGCTTTCGCCATCCACTGTGCATGGTGGTATGCTCCTGGCTTCCGCAGTGGCACATTGGCGACAGTCTCTTCCCCGAGAAAGAGGACAACCAGTTGAAGAAGTTCTTGGTAGTCATCCTGCGGCTGACCAGAAGCCAGAGCTTCCCTCACGACAAGGACAGTTCGGTCCTTGAGACCCTGAAGAGGTCCAGCAATGCTGCAGCAGCTATCTGAATCAATAGCAGTGGTGATAAGAGATCGGTCAATGAAACCCCACTGCTCTTGGAATCTTTTGAAGATCCCAGTCTCGGGCCCAGAGGTGGGGCCCATCGAAGACCGGAAGACTTGGGCCAGGACGATTTCGTACATATGGTGCCTGCATGCTAGGTAAAGAAGTTGCTTCCCGAGACCCTCCTCAATCTTGACGCAGGCTCCCACGTGAATCCCGGTGTTCGATGCTGTTGTGTCGAATGATAACCCCTTGATTCATTCGGACAGGTCATGTTCCCGCACAAGATCAATGCAGACGCGTGCCAGCTGGAACTTTCGGAACTCCAAGCAGCAGCTCCTGGCTGTTCCTGGTGACCAGCACAACAATCCGGTCCACAGATCCGTCACCTGTGATTTCAGGCAGCATTTTCCCATCCCAGTGCAACACCAAGGGCTCCTCAGGACAGAATTCTCCCTCTTGATACGCCTCTGCTGCTTGCTTCCGAAGCGACTGGCGAGCACGATACATTGTGGAAGAGGAGATGGATACCTTGTTCAAATCGTGCCCCAAGGATTGCGCAACGACAGCGTAGGACATCGCTGCATCATGATAAGAAATGTTCATCCGGTCGTACGCGACAGCCACATCCTGAGTGATGAGGTTCCTCGACTGCTTCCTCGGAAAAGGACATGAAGCAGATGTGGAGGCTGCCAAGGAGCGATCATCTTCCACAGATGGCGAAGCCAAGGATGAGGAGCTGTCTTCAAGAGTAGCAGCTTCTGTAACCGTCTTGGCCCGCTCGAATTCCCGGTGTCGTCTCTCCTCCTGCTGTTACTCTCGACACCTTTTCCTACTCTCCATTTGGGCCAGCTTCATGTCTGCCGATCCCATACTGCTCTCTGTTGGGTCCTCCTGCTGACTCTTGTAGAAGAGCTTGTCTTCCTCGTTTGTCATCATAGAAAGGGCATTGGAATGACCAATATCGAGGATTTCATTCTTGAGTTCCGCCTTGAACATGTCCTCTGCAACATAACAGCTCTCCTCGGACCTGTTCCTGCTTTTCACCAACTTGTCGTAACGCTGGAGCAGAGCTTCCATTTTCCGAAGGGCGCTGTCCCGCCTCATAGTAGGGATCCTTGCTCTTTTCCAGAACACCATCACAGCATCCAAACAGAGGTTCAGACATTTTCTCCGTCCTAGGTTTTCCTGTTTTTGATGGAAGAAGCACTTTTGCAAGACTTGCAACTTTGTCGGCAGGCGGCTACCCAGGATTTCCTTATTCAGGTGTCCGATGAGCCAAACCTCTTTCTTGCTTTGAGTTGCCATGTTTATCTGCAATGAGGAAATATACGAATTAGAAAAGAGTACAAATACGCAACGGTAGACACAATGATGACAAAACTCGAATCAACTGACACGAAGGACAGAGAGCAGTGCACCCTTCCGTCAGGAAGCAAGGCAGTCGACTAACACTAGAAAAGTTGAAATTAGAAATACCTAAGCAATCTGAAGCGTCAAATCTCGGGACCCCTAAATGTGTTCTGATCTGGTTGAAACCTGTTCAGATGAGTTTCCTCGGCAAAAGGAACAGGGGCATCAATGTGGAGTGAACTTCCTTCCACTTCATCCATCAACCACACTGCCGCGAAACACCCTAATATATATAATATATATATATATTTTTTTTTTTTTTAGTTCAGGAAGAACCGATTCGCCTCTATTTAAAGGGCATATCTCAGCGGAAAAACAAAGAAAAAGTGAGAGGAAAGACAGAGGAAAAAGAAAGGGTGGAGGGGACAGTCGAAGTGGAAAAGACCAAGGATGACAAGGACTGCAGGGTCGAGCCCCATCATCCTTGGGTGCTAGGGCCGGGAGGGCGCACGTGAAACCTCCAGGAACAAGCACGTACAAACGAGCACAAAGAGCACTCAAGAGCACGAGCTTAGAACCCCCTTGCGGGGATATATATATATATATATATATATATATATATATATATATATATATATACACACACACACACACACACAGTTTTGCATTGCATGCTTTAATGGTAATGCATAGTTCTGGCATTACCATTAATTAATTATTTGTATTGAGGGCAAGTTTTCTGGTTTGTTGTAGGTGGTACAGAAGAAGAAAAGTTTGGGAACCTCTGGTGTAGAGGATACAGTAGAATCTGCATTGTAAGACCATAGTTACGCATATTAATTGATGTTACAAGAATATTACTGGTAGTAAGAGAGGCTCTTCGAATGTTTATTTTACTCTATTGTTCAAGTTGATAACAAATAGATTAATTTTTTATGCTTTTTTTCATCAGATATTCACCAGATACTCAACAACTCTATATTATCTTACAAATATGAAGATTTTATGTTGCGAAGAGTATTATCAATGGATCCTGACACTAGATGGTGTCCAGCACCTGACTGTGGGTAAGTTACTCAAACTTGAATGTTGAGTTTTTATTGAAGTGAATTACTTCATTTTAATATTTATCCCAAATTCTATTATTTTTACAGGTGTTTACTGTATGTTAATTTTCATTATGCATTATGTAAGTCAGGGTTCGGTTTGAGTGGGCTTAAATGCTTGTTTTTCCTAGTTTCAGAAGCTTTGAAAAGAAAAAATCACTTGCTGGATACTCTAATAAAAAGTTCAAAATATTAGTGAAAGTATTGATGAGTGTGGATCAGTCCCCTTCGTTATTATCATATGATAGGAGGAGGTTGATCCAAACTACTTGTCATCATTGTAGTCATAAACTTTTAAAGTAAAATGTATTAATACTTTTACTATTCTAGATTTTACCTTGTCTGAAAGAAAAGGCAATCCATAACCAAAATCTACAAAATAGTCATTTAATGTTCTTTCATAAACTCTCATAATGATAGTGGGCAGAGCTTATTGTTAGCTGATTTTAAGCTATAAATGCAGCATATTAAAGAAAATAGAAAATTAAAATCTTCTCTTATCCCCTTAAACTCAAACTAATTATAATTGCTGCTCCAATTTTACGTAGCTTTGCGCCAATTGTTAATAACAATACTATTGTTGCAAATTATACTTTCATATCTAATGTAAGTTTCTTTACTTTAAAACACAAATTATGTACTGAATTTACATTATTTTCTCATTAACAGCATTTTAAAAATTGGAAAGGGCACATTGAAAGTTTTGGTAGTAGATGGCATTGCATTACTATAGTAAATGATTATTTGTGAATGAAACTATTATTATTGATGAGTATTTATGGTGTGTTTTGTAGATTTTGAGATCACAACCATAAAATTAACGTAAACATCGAAGGTGACATTTTTTTAGTTTAAGTTTTAGCATTGACCCCATTCAAATTTTTACATTTACTGTAAATGTCATATTGATTTAAAACCTGCTAAAAAAAAAACATTCCCTCCCTCCCTGCAGTTATGGATTTGCATCTTTGTGAGATCTGTTTTGAACTTAAACTTTAAATCATTAACATTTTTAAAGTTTGTTTTGGTATATATATATATATATATATATTTTTAAGTTCGGGAAGAACCGATTCGCCTCTATTTAAAAGGGCATATCTCGGCGGAAAAACAAAGAAAAAGTGAGAGGAAAGACAGAGGAAAAAGAAAGGGTGGAGGGGACAGTCGAAGTGGAAAAAGACCAAGGATGACAAAGACTGCAAGGTCGAGCCCCATCATCCTTAGGTGCTAGGGCCGGGAGGGCGCACGTGAAACCTCCAGGAACAAGCACGTACAAATGAGCACAAAGAGCACTCATGAGCACGAGCTTAGAACCCCCTTGCGGGGATATATATATATATATATATATATATATATATATATATATATATATATATTAATATTAGGATTAATTCCATTTTAGTCGGTATAGGAATCCTGAGCTTTGCAAATGGTGAAAAATAAAGTACATTAAAAATATTAATGTGATGAAAATATTTCTGTAAAACTTTCTCCCAAATTCTGCCAGCTCAACTGTCTTGATGGTTTTCTAGTTACAAGTCAAAGTTGAGTTGATTTCTTCTTTTATTTAAATCTTTGCCTATTGAATGTGTAAAAGATAAGGTAACATCCATGTCCCATATCCCCCAAGGAAGTTAGGGTTAGGGGCCATGAGTCAGTTAAAGGGGCGGGGGGCTAGCCTTCTGCTTCATGATGTAAGATACAGAAATGACAACCACCCAGCTCTAGGTAGTACTAGGGTTCAAACCCAAGACTTAGCAGAGTCTCAGCACTACCAGGAAGCACCGTAACGAGCCATGAGACGCTCAATTAGATATGTAACCAGGGAAAATTGAATTGACTTTGTAAAATTACTTTAATAGGTTCTAGAATAATTTTGTGCTGGTTATATTTCTGCTGGACAAACTTCCGCCACACATATTTCCACAAGGACATTTTTCCTCATTTTATATACATATACTTTGTAAAATCAATAGGATTGTTTTCAATCATTTATTTTTGTAAATTATGTACTTAAAATAGTCTACTAAAACACTTAAATATAGACTAAAATTATTTCACCTGCAGTACTGTATAGTTAAAAAAAAATATACTGTATATATAATATATATATATATAATATATATATATATATATAGATATATATATATTATATATATATGAGAGCCATTCAATATAAAGGGTGTACATAAAGTCAGGATCTATTTTTGTGAAGCACTTGGAAATTATATGGAATTTTATCATAAAATGATAAAGTGGTAACATTTATTAAATAATTAAGAGTAGGATTCGACGTGACGCCCATCAGTATCCCTGCACAGCTCAAATCATTCTGCAGCATTTCTAAACACATTCTGGAGCATTTGCGGGGTTATGTTATCTGCAGCAGTTCGTATACGTAAGTTTTCAAGACTCGTAATCTTCATCTGATAGATGTGCGATTTGATAAAGCCCCATGCAAAGAAATCTAAAGGGGTTAAATCTGGTGATCTCGCTGGCCAAGGTCTGTTGCTTCTGTGTCCAATCCAGCGATTTGGAAAACGTCCATTTAGATAATCCTGAACAATTTTGGCATAGTGACAAGGAGCACCATCATGTTGATAGACGACGGTACTAACAATCCTATCCCCATCGTCTATCAACATGATGGTGCTCCTTGTCACTATACCAAAATTGTTCAGGATTATCTAAATGGACATTTTCCAAATCGCTGGATCAGACGTGGAAGCAACAGACCTTGGCCAGCGAGATCACCAGATTTTAACCCCTTCAGATTTCTTTGCATGGGGCTTTATCAAATCACACATCTATCAGACGAAGATTACGAGTGTTGAAAACTTACGTACATGTATGCGAACTGCTGCAGATAACATAACCCCGCAAATGCTCCAGAATGTGTTTAGAAATGCTGCAGAACGATTTGAGCTGTGCAGGGATACTGATGGGCATCACGTCGAATCCTACTCTTAATTATTTAATAAATGTTACTACTTTATCATTGTATGATTGAATTCCATATAATTTCCAAGTGCTTCACAAAAATAGATCCTGACTTTATGTACACCCTGTATTTTGCCCCACCTTTTTTTTTTCTTTCCAAGTTTCCTTGTTTCAGAAATTTTGTACACAAGTAGTCATATACCTTTTTTACAAGTTTTTATTTTTCCACATAGTCTTCATCCTTTTCTATGGCTTTCCTCCACCTCGAAACAAGGGCCTTTATTCCTTGCTGGTAAAAGTCTGCTGGGTTCTGCTGGAGCCACCTCTTAACATCCTCAACAACCTCATCATCACTCTGAAACTTTCTTCCATGAATAGCATCCTTCATTGGCCCAAACAAATAGAAGTCTGAAGGTGCCAGATCCAGGCTGTATGGAGGGTGGGGTAACACAGTCAAGCGCATTTTTGTGATGGCCTCTCTTGTTTGCAAACTGTTCTGTGGTCTTGCATTATTATGCAAAAGAAGGATGTCTTCCAGTTTTCTCTCCGGTTGCACTCGCTTTATATGTCTCTGGAGTCTCTGTAGGGTAGCAATATATACCTCTGAGTTCATTGTTTGTCCTTTCTTCATAATGTCCACCAGAATCACTCCTTTCATGTCCCAGAAGATGGTGGCCATAACATTTCCTGCAGAGGGAGCCATTTTGAAATTTTTTCTTGCGTAGGAAGTCTGCATGATGCCACTCCATGGATTGGCATTTTGTTTCAAGTTCAAAGTGGTGTACCCAAGTCTCATCCTGTCACAATTCATGAAAGGAAGTCATCTTCTGTCTCATATCAAACCAACGACTCGTAAGCAATTTCTTTTCTTTGGGCTTTGTGATCTTCAGTCAATTCACAAGTCACAAGGAACAAACTGTGAACACACTTTTGAGTATCGCAGTTGCTGAATTATTGTATTCACACTTCCTTCACTAATTCCTAGCTCCAATGATAGCTCCTTGTATGTGACACGCTGATTTGATCAAATGATGCTGTTAGCACCACGTTGCACAGTGTGAGGTGTCACAGCCAATGCCACATGACCACTGCGTGGTTCATCGTCAAGGCTGGCTCTCCCTCTCTCCGATGATCTCTCACGTTTAGACCAGTGTCCAACTGTGCTTCAATCAACAACAGCATCTCTGTAAATGTTTTGTAGACGTTTGTGAATGTTTCCAACTGTTTCATTCTCTGCAGTTAAGAACTCAATAACAGCTCTCTGTTTACGATGCACATCACTGTCAGATGCCATTTTTGAAACTGCATTAACATCGGTTTTATACAAAGAGGGAAGGTTCAAACTGGAAAAAATCCAGTTATGTGAAATGCAGAAAGTTCAAACTTATGGCCTAAAAAACATTTTAGCCCCATGGCCTATTATTTAGCTAAGAAAAAAGGGTGGGGCAAAATATATCGAGTGCCCCTAGTATATATATATATATATATATATATATATATCACTTTGATGTCGTAGTAATAGTAAAGCATGGCTTTAATAGTATGCTTTGGAGACTGGCAGGAGTCTTTTATTAACAAAGGAGTGAAGCAGTGGGTTGCCCTTAAAAGTTTAACTCATGTTCATGACCAAATAAATTTGGAGGGGGCCATACTGGATTGTGTTTGTCCATTCATCTGTTCGTCACACTTTTATATTTGGGTTATAAGTTTTGAATGTAAATTTATGAAACTTTGCACGCATATGGATAATGACAAGATGATGTATGCCATGAGCAAGAATCAGACCATTGCATCAAAGGTCAAGGTCACAGAAAGGTCAAATGGATATCCATGCCATAACTTTTGAATGACTCGACATGAATTTATGAAACTTCACACACATGGATCATCACGAGACAATGTGTCACAAGCAAGACTCAGGTTCTTGCACCAAAGGTCAAGGTCACAAATAGAAGAGGCAACATAGTTCTTTTTTTACATGTGTGCAGAATATGCACGTTCAGCACTTCTGTATAGTGTACCGTAAGTAGTTGTGTATATATCTTCATGTTCTTTGTAGATATGCAGTGATAGCAGCTGGGTGTGCGAGTTGTCCCAAGTTGAAATGTGAGCGTCCCGGATGCGAGAGTTACTTCTGTTACCATTGTAAAGCGGAATGGCACCCAAATCAGACTTGTGATATGGCAAGAGCTCAAAGGTCCCCAAATGCCCCTTTCTCTTCATTTTCATTTCTGCATGACCTTCAAAATAGTAAGTATCCTTCATTCTTATTTCTTATGTGCACACACACACACACACACACACACACACACACACACACACACTTTATGTAGGAAGGAGGGGCCAAGGGTGAACGCCTGCAAAAGCACACACCCCCTCCCATTTAAGAAGAAGAAGAAAGCCAAAGTTAAGGTTCAGGGTTTTTGAGATGCCTTGACACACTGCATTTGAAAGATTGGAGGTCATAGGCATGGGGAAAGATGGATTGAAGAAAATTGTTCCAGAGTTGATTCTTCATACTTCCATCTAAACTATGAGTGCATCGATTATTATTATAATATATATAGGGTGTAACAAAAGTCTGTTCTCATAAGGAAAAAAGATATAACAGAATTGATCATGATGAGTTTGTATGGCAATACCGTTAGATTATTGGCATGTACTGGATTAATTGGTGGGTTGATTGTACCGGTATTGCTTTTAATGTATAATTAAAACTATTTTCTCATTCAATTCTGTTATATCTTATTTCCCTATGAAAATGGGCTTTTGTTACACCCTGTATATATATTTGGGGGGGGGGGGGGGGGTTAACCTCCTTTGCAACATTTAAGGTCATATGATGGAAGGGACCTACAGCTTTATGTGGGATCCGAACCACGGGTCGCTACATAATCTGAGCGCAGAGGATGGTCTCCCACCCAACTACTACCCAGACCCAATGTCACTTAACTTCGCTGATCAATGAGAAGTGGTGTTACGAACGACATTGGCCACGACATAGCCCATATATATATATAAATAATTTTTTTTTAAATACTCAAATGCCTCTCCCACCGTAGTGAGGTCGCATCAGGAACAATCCTCAATTGCTCACATTCACTTCATCAGCTGACATAACAATAATGCACCTGCCTCAGGGTAAACATTATCCATAGCCCAGCCCTGCAGACTACTACCTGGTTTACCCAAACCACTTCATACACCCTGAGTCGGCACATTGCCAGCCTCTTGCCCCCCCATATACCACATTACTCCACTTTTTTCTATCTAGCCTGAATCTTTCACCCTCCCAGATGTCCAGGCCCTGCTGACCCAAAGCCTCCCTCATCCCATCCTTCCATCTCCTCAGTCTACCCCTCCATCTTTTCTCCTCCAACATGTAAATCCTCTTTAGCATCCTCTCCTCACTCATCCTCTCTATATGCCCAAACCATTTTAACACCCCCTCATCTACTCTCTCCACAAGACTCCTTTGACTCCCACACTTCTCACGGATAATAGTGTCTCTCACAGATCATCGTCAAGCATTTCATTTCCAGTACATCCACCCTTTTCCTTTCCTTTGCATTTTCCACCCATGCCTTGCATCCATACAACACTGTTGGCACTACTATACTTTCATACATACCCATTTTTGCACCCATAGACACTAATCTCTCATTCCAAACATCCTTAGGGCACCCAGTACCTTTGCCCCTTCTTCCACCCTGTGCCCCACCTCTGCCTCCATTGTCCCATTCCTTACCACATCCACCCTGAAGTACCTGAAATGCACATGAAATGCACAGAAATAAAAATCAGGTATCATTACACTGGGCAACACGTATTTTATTGAATGATATCTGACACTTGATTCTAGGTAATTTGGGTGCGCTGAATACGAATTTCAACTCGGTTTGGCTCTATCAGGTCCTGATTCTTGTCGACAGCCTATGTGCCATTTTCCAGATTTTTCAAATTAGGACTAAAAAATTAAGTCATGTGTTAAATTTTTTTTTCAAGTTTCATGAATACAAGCAGTTCAAACTACAGTAAAATTATATTATAACGATAGAAATGACTTAAAATAAAAAAACAAACAGATATGAAGCTTTCACTGTGGCAAAAATTTTCTTTTGTAAGACTTTCTAGCGTATTTGCTTGTTGATGGCAGGTCTCTTTTCAAGCACCAGCAGTAATCAGCCATCATGTGGGAATCCCAGCGGCCTTGGTACCGTTCCTCCATAATTTTGATATCTTGGTGGAATCTCTCCCTTGTTCGTCACTTACATCACCTAAATTACTTGGAAATTGGTCAAGATGGCTATTCAAAAAAATGCATTTTTATGCTCATATTGCAACCTAACTCTTTGTAGTCCCTTAAAAGTTTTTTTACGATTTCTTCGTAGTTATCTGCCCTATAATGAGAACGAATGAGAACCAGCCATTTTTTTCGCGTTCATTCATGACATTAGGAAAATTGCTGTCTTTAATCATTGTTCTTATTTGTGGACCGTCGAAAATTCCCGCCTTGATTTTTTCATAACTTAAACTTGGAAATTTTGAAGTTATGTATTTGAAACACTCGCCGTTCATATCTAAAGCTTTTACATATTGTTTAATGAGGCCTAGTTTTATATGCAGAGGAGGAAATATGATTTTATCTCTGCTCACTAAAGGTGGATTAATTACGTTTTTTTTCTCCGACAGTAAGTGATGTTCGTGCTGGCCAGATTTGTTTGAAATAATGTTCTTCCTTGGCTCTGCTGTCCCATAAGCAAAGGAAGCAGGGATATTTAGTATACCCTCCTTGTTGTCCTAGCAGAAAATTAACCATTTTTAAGTCAACACATATGATCCACTCGTGCTCCCTATATTTGATAAGATTTAAAACCTTTTCTATATGTTCATACTTTTCTTTTAATTTTGTTGAGTGCCCAATCGGTATCGAGCCGTATAGATTGCCATTATGCAACAACACACACTTAAGACTTCTTTTCGAACTGTCTAAAAACAAGCGCCAATCATTTGCATCGTAAGACTCAACCCCCATCTTCTTTAACAAACCAACTATGTCGCAGCAATATACTAAACTATCCTCTGTTCTAAAATATTTAACAAGTTCTTCTTCTCTTTTTCTGTAAAATGAAATGTATGTGTTTGAAGTAAGCAAGTTTTTCTCTTTAAGTCTTGAAGCTAAAATTTCCGCAGCCTTTTTTGGCAAATTTAGATCCCTTACAAGATCATTCAACTCGGCCTGGTTAAACTTTTGCGGATCGTTTTGACTTTCAAATACGCTGGGGTCAAAATCGGTGTCTGACTCCTCAAAGTGCATAACAATATTTTCAGGAACATCTTCAACTAATTCTTGAGTTGGCAGACCCTTAAATTTTGGAATGGGATCT
This sequence comes from Bathynomus jamesi, assembly GCA_023014485.1. NCBI lineage: Eukaryota > Metazoa > Arthropoda > Malacostraca > Isopoda > Cirolanidae > Bathynomus > Bathynomus jamesi. The sequence goes on from JAJOZX010003856.1 coordinate 209,181, forward strand.
CATTTGAATGTAGCACAGGTCGTATCGCGGTGTCGAAATTTGGGTACTCGATACAATGTTTATTTTTCTTAGTGAAGCCCGAAGTCTTGACAAAGCAAAGGTAGCAATCGGTCTCGTGGTTAGTAGGCTCTCGCCACACCTGATATGGAAAAAAAATTGTAAAGCGTTAACAAAAGCGACGAGAGACTTGTTTTTATGAATTTTATCAAAAGTTATCACCCAAACATTTAACATTTCTATGTGTTTCAACCTTATGCAATATTTGAGATTCTTATAAACATTTTCTGTAAATTTTTTTTATGTACCTAAGTTACAATTACATTTAGGTAAGTTACAGTATACTAGTGATTAAATTACGTAGTTTTATGAAATCATAAACTTACCATCGGAACTCCAAAAGGTATTTTTGAATCCGAACCCTTCGTCCAATGTCGCAGTCTTTCAATGCATATAGTGCAGGCTTTATGTGGAGCCCACGATTTATCTTGGTCCCCCAGTTTTATGCCAAAATAAGCTAAGTAAGCTCTTTTTACGAAGTCAGTTATATTTGCTCGTTGATGTGGAAGTGTAAAATTTCCACATATATAACAGAAGGAATCAGGGTTGTTTTGCATTTGAACTTTCTAGTGCTTGATGACATATTGCTTGATTGTTCTGCCAATTTGTAAAGGTATTTAAAGCCCTTAATTCATATAAATTTAAGAAAATCTGAAATATAAACACAAAAATTAGTTTAAATAGGTACTTATTATGAAATAGGTACTTACAATCTATGAAATTAAACTAGAAACACGGATGAGTAGGTACAATATAAATTACGTCTAATTAAATCAACTATATTAAATCACGATGACAAAATTACTCACTAAATCATATGCCAATTCAAAATTATGTTAATGCCCAAACTTAATTAACTAACTCAACTGACTGACTGACTGACTGACTGACTGACTGACTGATTGAATTGACTGATTAACTCTGGAAACGAGTCGCTTTTATATATTTTAGTTGTCCCTCTAGAATACTCTACAGAGAACAGGAACGCTCGAGAAAATTTTAGAATTCTATGATATTTTTAGCTTAATTTACTAATATTAAAATGGGTTAAAAATGACAAAATTAAAAATATTTTTAGGGTGTTACATATAAAAATATACATAATACAACAATACCATAACAATAGGTACAAATACCTAGGTAAAAACCTAGTTGCATAATGTGTAACTGCAAAAAAACTTAGCGAGTATTGAGAAAAAAACCTTTTTATGAATACGACGAAAGAGGAGGGGTGTTGAGCAAAATCAGGACCTGATAGAGCAAAACCGAGTAAAAATTCGTGCTCAGCGCACCCAAATTACCTAGAACTAACTGTCAAATCTAATTCAATAGACAAAAATTTGAAATTTGTTCCCCAGTGTTATCAACAAAAATTTTATATTTTTACTGAAATTATAAGTTGATACAAAAATTCAGAAACTCTGATAAAATATAAGAATCTACCAAAATTATAAAACACAGAAAATCTACCAAAAATATACGATAATGATACCATCAAGTGATATTTACATCATTGAATGTATATACAGTAGGGTGACAATAAAAATCGAAAGTTGGAGTTTTTTATTGGCCATTTGTTCAATGCTGCTACTACATGAGAAAACAATGTACTGTAAATATTAGGTCATTCAGATAATATTTAAGGGTGTCTCAAGTGAAGTAAATAATTCTCCTTATAACAAAAATTAATTATTAATTACCTAGTAAAAATAAATTAATATTTTTTTTAATTAATGTAAATAAACGTTAGTTTTAGTTCATAAGGTTTAAGTGCAGGCGTACTCCAATCGTAATAAGTAAATAATATATTTACTAAATATATTCCAGGGTGTCTTTCATTCAATTGTAGACCACCCATTAATTCTTGCTTTTCCTCAAGCCATACCCCTTTTTCAATGTACCAGGCTGAGACTTCCTATGATCCTCAACAACCTGCAAGAGATGTTGGCGCTGTTCTTCATTCTTCGTAATCTTTGTATTGAAGGCCTGGATCAAGGCAATTCCCCTCTCTGCCATGTCATTGACGACTTTTAGTCCTTCAACTATAGTCAAACCAGTCTTGAAATCTTCGTCGTCCAGCCAGGTCTCTGGTTCCTTGGACAAGAAACCATCATTAATTTTTAGAAGTTCAAAGAGAAGCTTTGATCCTTTCGAGGCAAAGTCCGAGAGCTGCTTTGTTGAAATGGAAGAAACAGCAGGTATTGGGGCTCGCTTTGGAGGAGCATTGATACCTTTATCAAAGAGTGCGAGACCAATCAAGTACTCGCTGAGGTACCATAAGTGACGACCGAGGACACTAAGGCAGGATGCTGAGATCTTTTCATTGTGGTACTTTGCTAGGTCTTGAAGAAGCTTCAAATCGTTCGCGGGAGCAGATGAAGGAATGCTGGCCGTGAACCACGCGCTGACATATAACTCCAGGGCAAAAAATACAAATCGTTTTAAGCCAGACATTTCACGAGTTGTAAGTCTGAACTGATGGGAAAGCAGCAGGATTTTTAAGGAATAAATTACTTTTGCCATCCAACGTGCTCGGTGAAGTGCTCCAGGTCGCCGAAACCTAAAGTTAGGTAAATTACCTCCAAGGATTGTAATCGACAACTCCAAGAATTCACGGTAATCATCCCTCGCTGATGTTTTGTCAGATATAGATTCCAGCAAGCGATCAGTTTCTTCTTGATTCTCATTCAGACTCGATGGAAGGTCTGACAGGGTCTTGTACTTATCTTGGCAAATTGTATTCCACGTCTCTTTGAAGCGGGAGAATAGGAGGATATCTGGACCAGATGATGGTCCCATGCATTCCATGTACGCCTTCTCAACGACAAGTTCTAGGATGTGATGGCGACATGCAAGGTATAGAGTCGGCGGCCGAGTTTCTGCTCCAAAATTACGCATGCCCCAGACAAGTAACCAGTATTTGAAGCTGTAGTGTCGAAGCTCATAGCTGATACCTTTTCTGACACATTCCATTCTTTGAGCGCAGCATGTACCACCGAGGCGATGACCTCACCCGTTCCTGATGTCAGCTTAGGTACACCCAAGAGCTTCTCGGTATCAACTCCGGTTACGGAAATGGCTAGTCGGTCACACCGACCACCTTCATCGTCGTCGTATGCAAAATGAACTTGAAGCACCAAAAGCTGATCATCCAAAGATTGATACACATCATATTATTTAACGATTTATTTATGAAAATTTTAATTTAATGAAATAAATTAATCGATTTGCATAATCTATAGTATGAAATAAAGGAAACAATTCTATTAAATTATATAATACACTTGCATTCTCGAAACATTTTTGTTTTTGAAGCGTTGTCGAAACTCGTTCATTCTTGAAATTTCTTCCGCGCGACAGTTTCATTCATGTGACTCGAGGCACCCCTAAATGCTTTCCGAATTCCATGAGATTTCGTCTACGGTGTTTCCTCATAGGGTGGCAGCATTGGACAAATGGCCGGCAAATTTTTTTGAATTTCAAATTTTATCCCTATAAGAAGTTGTCACCCTAATATACAGCCTTGTTTGAATCTAAAATTTACACATTTTTTGCAATTATAGGTGCAAATAAAATAACATCAAATTATTTACCCACTTTTTTTTTTTTTTTTTTTTCAAAATTTTTTACACTGGTGAAACCATTTTATATTTACATGTAATAACTGACATTTTTTTATACCAAATTGTTATTGATGTGCTAGTGTGCTTTCATTGCTTTTGTTTAACTTATAACAATATAAATACTAGAGATAACTTATACAGTAAGGGGTTATCTTAAATATCCTCTATAAATTACCAATATATATACTGTATATATATATATATATATATATATATATATATATATATATTCAGATAATGTAGTGGAAGTCCCCCCCCCCCCCCACCCCCCCCCCCCCCACCACCACCACCACCACCACCATCAGAAAATCCTGTGGACACTACTGCCTGCTCCCCTCCCCATGACCCTCGCATTCACCTCTTTCACCACCCAATTTTTAAACACACAAACAACCATAAAGACATCACACACACCTGCCATAGACTCACTCTCACCAGAAACCACTCACCCTCCTCTCTTCCCACACGGACACATGCTCTACTTTCTCGGTAAAATCTTTTCACTGCTTTCAACATGCACACACACACACCACACACACACAGTTTCTGTCAACCCTATCATACACTTTTTCAAGTTCCATGAATGCCACATTACCTGGAGCATTTCTCTCTCAGCATCTTCAACCCAAACACCTGGTCCCCACACCCTCTACCTCTTCTAAAACCTCCTTGCTTCTCCCCAATCTGTTGCTCTGTGCAAGCTGCCACCCTTTCAATCACCATTCCCATACTCTTTACCTGGTACACTCAACAGACAAATATATATATATATAAAATCTAAGTTCGAGGAGAACTGACTTAAATTTTACCATTGTCATCATGATTCTTTACTGAGTAAAATACATTGAATATTTCGTTTATTATTCCAGTTATTTATTGCATTTTTAAGGATTATGTAATACCATTCAAATTATTTTGAAAAATCAAAGATGATACATTTTCGCAATTTAAGTTCAGATTTTTTATTTAGCTTTTGATTTTGATAAATTTGCATTAAACAAATGATGATTCTGTATGTAGCCTTTTAGGAATTTTTACTAGTGAGGGGCAGGGGGATAAAAAAAAAATGGATAAAATTGTCATTTAGCACCCAACTAGTAACCCCCCCTCTTCTGCTTTTTGTTTCTAGTGTAGTTTCAGCTCCTCTTTCCAAATGTGCAATCGAAATTTGTCGCAAATGAATATTAAAAAAGTTACAGCTATTTAAAGTTTACCTAATCACCATTTTGATGTTAAACTACAATTTAACTGGATACGAGGTTTCTGTGCAGCCCCTGGTTAATTGAATGTCCAGTTAGGTCAACTGTACACCCTTGACAATTGGTTAGGTTAAGTAATATTTTTGTTAAAACACAAAAATAGCATGACTTAGCCTAATCAATTGCCAAGGGCATACAGTTGACCTAACTGGACATTCAATTGACCTAACGGGGCATTCAGTTGCCCTAACCAGGCATTCAATTGACCAGAGGCAACTCACAAGTAGATAGATCACAGCACTGCATTATCACACGCTCATACTACAACAATAATATTCAGACTAAACTAGGTCTAAGCAGGCAACAAATAACATTAATAACAACAACAAAAATTACTATTAAATTGCAGTTTAGCACCAAACTGGTGATTAGGTAAACTTTAAATAGCTGTAACTTTTTTAATATTCATTTGCGACAAATTTCGTAAGCACATTTGGAAAGAGGAGCTAGAACTACATTAGAAAAAAAACAGAAGAGGGGGTCACTAGTTGGGTGTTAAATGACAATTTAACCAAAAAATGAAGTGCATCAATAATTTTTATAGTTGGTGAAAGCATTTATGTGTATTGCAAAACTTATTCACAGACGCGTTTGGTTCAGTCTTTTTGGGGCAGTTTTCTAGTTCAAGAATGAGAATAAATTGAGTACTATTAATGTCATTAACTTTTCGTTTCTTCCATAGACGATGATGTGAAGTCTTGCCCACGATGCCAAGTTCTGATAGTGAAGATGGATGATGGATCGTGCAATCACATGACGTGTTCCGTTTGTAGTGCTGAATTTTGTTGGCTGTGCATGAAGGAAATTTCAGATTTGCACTATTTAAGGTAAGTTCAGTTTATATTTGTTTGTTAATTGGCTTTAAATATTTAATACTAAAGATTAACATTCACATTTAGCGGGGCAGATAAGCGAAACAATCTTTCAAATGGTGATACAAGCATCAAAATTGGCATGAATACTCCTCTTAGACTACTATTTTAAAAAAGCCTGTTAGCCACCTAAAAATTCAAAATGGCCACCATGTGCGGTACAGAAATACTATGTTTACCACACAATTTGATACAGGGCTGATTTGAATGATTTTGGTAACAAATTATATGTTTTTGACTATGCAGAACCCGAATTTCAAACTATAAAACTTCTCAGAAGATTCTTTCCACCATTTCTAGCAGATTATGTGAACAACTTAGCCAAATTTATAAAAATAAATGGAGCTGTTGCCATGCTATTCATACCTCCACAAATGAGTGCTCTTCAGTCATCTAATGACCTTAGCTCTGCCTGCGCCATCCCATTTGCTTCTGAGGTTATGAATGGATGCAGGATTTTTTTTTTTTTTTTTTTTTTTTTAAATGTAGGTAATAGGGTGGCCCTTATATGACCTCAAAAACAGAAAGTGACGGAAATTTCGCTCACCCCCCAGATAGATGCTATTTCAGGAGATAATTCATCATGCAAAATTTTATTCGTATTGCTCAATATTTAGGGGTCGCCCTCATTGTCTATATTTTGACACTATTGGCCCCAGGGCATGCAGGTCCCTCTACTCAAAAGTAGGTATTAGCCACTCATTGTTACCTGCCTTTGTTCAAAAGTGTCGCTTTCTTGCAGTCCAGGAACTTCTTTCGGTGGTCTGCGATGACTTGAAGGAGGAATTGGAGCTGCTGCTCCTCGCTGGTCAGCTTGTTAAAGTCTTGAATAAGGGCAACTCCTCTCTCTGCTCTGTCGTTGACCACAGCCAGGGACTGGACCAGATTTGCGGAAGCTTGGAAGCTTTGGGACTGATGGCTTCCACCATCAACTGCTTTGTTCCCCAGGACACCCTTTAATCGAAGAGAGACAAACCGACCAGTTCCTCGGAAAGATACCACAGATGGTGTGAGAGCTTCTTGGCGGTCGCCTTGCTGATGGCCTCGTGCGGGTACTTCAACAAGAACTTCATGAGGAGGAAGTCGTTGAGAGGAGCCTGGTGAGGAAGTGGAGCCGTTGTCCAGGCTTTCGCGTACACGATGACAGCGAACAAGGCGAGTTCTTTGATGCCCTCCTCCACTGCAGTCAACTTGAACTGGTCCCGAAAAAGCCAGATCTTGATGGCGTAGAGGACCTTGGCCATCCAGCGAGCTCGGTGCATTGCTCCAGGAGCACTGAAGTGAATGCCTCGCTGTGGGGTCCTCCGAAGGAAGATGATGCAGACTTCCACGAGTTCCCTGTAATCTTCCCTGGTATGCTCCGTCTGGGACTGGAAGAACTGAAGGAATTCTTCCTTGACTGGGGCAACTGCAGCCTCCACAACAGGATCAGTGATTGCGGGCTTGAAATCCTTCTGGTTGATGAAAGACCACTTCTCTCGAAACCGATTGAAGAGCTGGATATCCGGTCCTGTTGATGGAACTCGCAGTGCGGCCTCGAAAGCCGCTCCGATCACCAGTTCCAAGATGTGGTGACGACAAGCAAGGTAGAGAAGATCTCTTCCCAGTTTCTGTTCAATCAGGCAGCAGGCTCCGGAGCGATGTCCTGTGTTGGATGCTGTTGTATCAAAACACCGAGTTTCAACCCGGTCACTGATACCCCTCTCCTGCAGGCAAGCAACAACAGCTGACGCTTGAGCCTCCCCGGTTCCTGTGTGAAGCTTTGAGACCCCAAGAAGCTTCTCAACTCCTTGCCACGAAACAATGATTGGAAGACGCTCTACGTGCTCCCTACTCGTCAAGTCCTCCATCAACTTCCCGTCCCAATGGACAACGCGGAGACCTTCACCCGGGAATTCTTCCTTCATCTTTTGTGCTGTCTCCGATCGGTGCCAATCCCGGAGTCGCTGAATGGAGTTGCGGTTTATGTTCAGCTCTTCCGCATTCCGTCCGAGACTGCTAGCAGCTTCCGTCAGTCTGTAGGCGGCCCTCCTGGAGGAGATCTGTGTCCTGTCAAGTGCGGCTGCCAGTCCAGCTGTCATAATGTTGGTCCTCCCCCTACTTCGCTTCGGAGGGCACGCTCCTCCGCAGGCACCCGAGTCGTCCCCTGTCTCCTCTTCGGATGCGTAGGAATCAGACGACTCGAAAACTGCTCGGCTGGTAGATGCTTCGCACTCCTCAGCGGCTTTCCTCTTCGGAGCTTCTCCTGAACATTCCTCTTCGCTGGTGCTTCATTCCTTCTCGTTTGCTCCAAGTCCAGTCCAGCGATGTATCGAGTCCTGTCCCTCTGCATCTGGAGGAAGGCCTTGTCTTCAGGGTTCTTGATCATCTTCATGGCATCCGCGTGTGCAATGTCGAACAAATCGTTCAACTTCTCCTTAAAATCTTCTTTTTTCTTGTGCGCGTCGCCGGTCCTGGTCTTGTTTTTTCAGCCCTTTCCACTCGTCGAAGGTCCGTTCGAGTTTGGCAATGCAGTGCTGTTCAGCCCGAGTGGGAATGCTTGCCAAATGCCAGAATTCCATTACGGCCCTGACGGTGTTGCGGCTTGCCTCACGGACAGGCGGCTGCTTCTCCTCGTGAAGGAAGAGGAAATGGCCAAAGGCCTAATCAATGGAAGGAAGCTTCTTTCCCCCGATTTCTTCCACAAAATAAACACCAAGATAACGCTTCTGTCGCGTGTCCATCATGTATCAATCCTGCAAATGAGAACAAGAGTATGAGTAATTGAGTATACCGAAAACCTAATAGAAGGAAAACTTTGACGTGCCAGGGCGACCTCTAAATATTTCTCGAAAACCGTCATATTTCGCACAGTGCAGTTAGACGAGTAACGAAACAAATTGAGTCGGTGAAAGGATACAAAATCGACACTTCAGTTTTAAGGGCCACCTTAGTAGGTAACTATGAAAGTGCTTGTTTGTCCTTTATTGTCTTTGCACTTTGTACTTTCCACTTTGTCACTTATAAGTGTTGCTGTCCACATGTACACTCTGAACTAATCCTCGCATCTGCTATGTTGTCTATGTTGTCCATGGCAGATGTGGTGAACAACCCTCCTCACAGAACTGGTGGACATACATCCCATTCTCCACGTACTTGTTGACAGCTGCTTCTCCTAGCTGTGTGGAGACTTCGAGCACTCTGTCGTACGAAATGCTGATACCGTGCTCATGAAGCATTTCTGCCAGAAGTCACTTTCGGGTTTTTGCAAAAACAGACATTCCCATGTAAATAGGGAATGGGGTCTCCCGATCTTTTGAATGCCGGTGAGTAGCTGCTGCTCCTTTGTACCTTGCGTAGCAGTTGTACTGCAGCAGCTGTGCCATTGCTAGGTCTGTCTTTGATGCTCCAAATCTCAGTTGCGACTGGAGAAGAGTCGATGGAATGGCTTCTTCAACACATCCTCCATGAAAGGTTCCATCAAATGTGGACTTGTGGGCAACCATGTGTCTTCGCAAGATCTTGGCCGCTTTGGCAAGGATAATGGCTTCGGAGTAGTTGGAGGCTTGTGATAGGACTGAGCCTACATCTTTGTGGAATGCCAGGAGGGGTATCCCTTCTCTTCTTGTGAGCTTCTAGCTCAGGCATTTCTGCCGACAGCTTGCCCTTTAGTCTGGTTGAGTTGACCTCAGGTGTTTCTATCCCCAGTTGTTCAAGCCGCTGCTTGTACAGACTGACCATATCTGCAAGCTGGAATATAGCAGGACCTTCACTGCTGGTTTTGGTCTCAACTGTGTAGGCGAGTAGTTCAGAAAATACCAGTGTAGTAGTGGGTAGTTGGTTGACTTCCTTCTCTAGCGACCCTTGGCACTACTACTTGTTCAGGCAGGCCCTCTCCTTGTTGTACAGGCCTGCCAAGCAAGAAGAATGGTACTTCATCTCTTGTGCTACAACATCTCCACCACTCAGTTTGGCCAAAAGCCTTCCATCGTTTAGGTTTCGTGCACATTCATTCATTCAGTCTTTTATTGAGGTTCATGGTCATGGCTTGTCTCAGTTCTGATGCTGGAGCTTCCTTCTCGAATAAGAAGCACTCAGACTGTAGACCTTTATGGCTGGTTCTTCGCATCTTGCCGTGTCCTTCATCTGTACTACTAGCACTTGTTACTCTTTTCCTTGCCCATTGCAGTTTGGTGTTGTTGAACATTAGTCGACAGCTCTGATGGTATTTTTGCATTGTTCTTTCTCAGCGTTTCTTCTATGCCGCCGCCTTCATCTAATCTTGCTGGACCCAAAACGATTGGGAGATCATTGATGGCTTGAAAGAGTGGAACATTTGACGCAATCATAGAGTAGCCATCATGTTCAGTACTACATGGATAGTGGATTGGTGGTGATTTGAGATCTTCGTCCTTCTCGATTTGACAGACAACATTTGTTCCAGTCAGTTTGCAATTTAGATGGTAATTCAGCCAAACTGCCCATCTTGTGAGGCAATGAACGGTTCACGCCCTGGCTGACTTCTGAAACAAAAATAAGAAAGTTAATTATTAGTAAGCTGCATATATTTTCAGTCAATGTGCTACAAATGGTAGAAAGAAGCTTCTGAGAAGTTTTAGGGTTGTAAACTCGGTTACAATTAGACAAACACACACACAACTGAAATATCACAAGCAGCGCTTTCACTGAAGTGCATCGTGATGCACTGCGCTGCGACCCCGCATCGCGGCTTGATTACAGCCTCCGCTGTGTGCGGTAACATTCATACAATTTAACAATAAACAACACACGCATATTACATTCGACAATCGGTATATTCGAGGCCCCAGTCTTATGCCGCAATACTTGGCAATATTGTTCGAGATAGTCAGTCGGCCGGGTTATTTTCTGATCGTATGTATCGCATTGAGTATCCTTTTCAGTCCGATTATGTGCTACAAATGGTAGAAAGAAGCTTCTGAGAAGTTTTAGGGTTGTAAATTCAGCTTCTCCATGGTCAAAAACATATGATTTGATGCCAAGATCATTCAAATCGGACTACTCTCTCAAATTTTATAGTGAAATAAGTATTTCAACGGCGGCCATTTTGAATTTTAGGTGGCTAACGGGCTTTTTCAAAAACGTAGTCCCAGAGGGGTATCCATGCCAATTTTGGTGCTTGTATCACTATTTAAAAGATTCCCTACATATATTCACTCATCTGCCCCACTATCGTTAAGATGGGCCTGTATTAGCCATTGATGATTAAGTATAAAGATGGGGACTTCTGGAAAATTTAAAATGTTTTTTTTTAACTGATCAAACTAATGGTAGCTAACGCAACACACGTATATATCTGCAAACTCTTTTCCCATTCTCCTCGAAATATTGAGCTTAGAATGGGAAAAATGCAGCGAATTTAAAAGCAGGATCATCACTACAATCTCAGAGATGCAGTGCCACTTTCATAGGTTAGCGTATTACTCTGGTAATACGTGTAATATTTTATCTTTCAGTCCGTCTGGATGTACCTTTTGGGGTAAGAAGCCCTGGTCCAGGAAAAAGAAGATTATGTGGCAGTTAGGGACACTTGTTGGAGCCCCGCTAGGAATTGGCTTAGTTGCGGGCCTTGCTGTTCCTGCCATGATCATAGGTAGGCTGAAAATTTGGCCCTCTTTAATAGTTTCGAATATAAGATTTCTTTCCACAGATTGAGATGTTAATATTTAAACTTAATGAGCGAATTTATCCTCGTGTGACATCTGTTGTTACCATTTGGTGGAAGTTCTTTTATGTCACATTGAAGCTGAAATGATGTAAATGGAAGTTTTAGAGTGACTGTGTACATTTATTATATATATATATATATATATATATATATATATATATATATATATATATATATATATATAGGCCCCGCAAGGGGGTTCTAAGCTCGTGCTCTTGAGTGCTCTTTGTGCTCGTTTGTACGTGCTTGTTCCTGGAGGTTTCACGTGCGCCCTCCCGGCCCTAGCACCCAAGGATGATGGGGCTCGACCCTGCAGTCCTTGTCATCCTTGGTCTTTTTTCCACTTCGACTGTCCCCTCCACCCTTTCTTTTTCCTCTGGTCTTTCCTCTCACTTTTTCTTTGTTTTTCCGCTGAGATATGCCCTTCAAATAGAGGCGAATCGGTTCTTCCTGAACTAAAAAAAAAAAAAAAAAAAAATATATATATAGGATGAATTTCACAATTAAACACATGAAATTAATAAATGCTGCAAACCCACAAGGAAAAAAAAAACGATTCCAAGTCCTTTCGTGTATTCAGAGCTACACCTCGTCAGGGAATGGAATCATTTTTCTTTTTCCTTGTGGGTTTGCAGCTATATATATATATATATATATATATATGTGTGTGTGTGTGTGTGTGTGTGTGTGTATTTTAAATTGGGGTTGTTTAACCTTCGCAACATCTAAGGTCATATGATGGAGGGGACCTACAGCTTTACATGGGATCCGAGCCACGGGTCGCTACATAAGGAACTCTTCTGGGAAAATTAAATCCACTATAGTCCGAATAAATAATGGTAAATGACAAACACTATAGTTTTTCTTTTTCATGATGTTAGCCCAACATGGGCAATAGGTCACTCGCAAAGAGGCCCGAAAAATATAGCTTCCCACACCAACTCTCTGCAAAGCAGATAGGATCCAGCTTTGGGACAGGATAGCTGGTGAGGGAAGCTATATTTTTTGTGCCTCTTTGTGTGTGACCCATTGCCCACATCAGGCTAACATCATGAAAAAGAAAAAACTATAGTGCTTGTCATTTACCATTACTTATTCGGACTATAGTGGATTTAATTTTCCCAGAAGAGTTCCTTGTTCCATGCACGGTCTGCGTGTATCATGAAAAAACCTCAGGGGACCATTCTGAGTTCAATCCCATATATATATACAGGTTGGGTAAAAAAACGTGACCCCTTATAGGTAAACTGTCATTTTAAAAAAAGTAAGGGAACTAGAGCTCCCAAACTTCATAGATGCTTACCTTAGCATGTTGTTCGTCTTAATTGAGGAGTTGCTCGATGTGTCCCCCTTCCTGCTCAACGCAGGCCTCTAAACGTGGACGCCACTGATCAGCACATCTGTTTACATATCGTTGAGACACCTCCCAGCCGAGCAGAATTCTTTCGCGTAGTTCATCTATGTCTCTTATATTGGTACCAGGGATGTAAAAACCTTGGACTTCAGGGTTTTCCAAACAGTATAATCTAATGGTGAAAGATCGGGGCTACTAGCCGGCCACATATTAGGTTCGATAAAATCGGTGTTTCGTTCTCAAGGAATGTGACAGTTTGGCGTGCTCTGTGAGCAGGGGCTGCATCTTGTTGGAAAGTAAATCTTTCACTTTATCTAACTGATATTCGACGAATTAGTGGTGAAAGATATACTTTCCAACAAGATGAAGCCCCTGCTCACAGAGCACGCCAAACTGTCACATTCCTTGAGAAAAACCAATTTTATCGAACGCAATGTGTGGCCGGCTAGTAGCCTCGCTCTTTCACCACTAGATTATGGTGTTTGGAAAGCCCTGAAGTCCAAAGTTTTTACATCCCTGGTACCAATGTAAGAGACATAGATGAACTACGCGAAAGAATTCTGCTCGGCTGGGAGAAGGTGTCTCAATGATAAGTAAACAGGTGTATTGATCAGTGGCGTACACATTTGGAGGCCTCCGTTGAGCAGGAGGGGGGACACATCGAGCAACTTCTCAATTAAGACGAACAACATGCTAAGGTAAGCATCTATGAAGTTTGGGAGCTCTAGTCCCTTACTTTTTTTAATGACAGTTTACCTCTAAGGGGTAATTTTTTTTAACATATATATATATATATATATATATGGCCATTTTATCAGTTCACCCATACAAAAGCAAATAAAAACTAAAAGAAAATGAACATTTCTTGGGCTGCTTAATAGAGAATGAAATCCATAATGGCTGGTTCCATAAGACGGTGCAACAAGCCAACACATCTCGTCAGACAATGGCAGAGTTGGACTTCATTTTTGGTGGTCCTATAATTTCTAAGGGATTATGACCTCCACGATCACCTGATTTATCATCACCGGATTGTTTTTTGGGGGCTACATTAAACACCAGGCATATGCGAACAGCCCCCACATTCTGGAAGAGTTGCAACAAAACATCATTGTCAACATTCAGCCAGACGTGTGTGTGTGTCCAGCAATATGTTCCGCCGTGCACGTTTGTGCATTGAACAATGCGATGAACACTTGCAACATTTATGACGTGTTTCGAATGTTACATCGTTATTGTTTCTTATATCACGAAGTTACATGAAATATGGATATTTTTTGGTTGTTTATTTACATTTCTTTGGGTTAACTGATAAAATGAACATATATATATATATATATATATATATAAATATATATATATATAATAAAATGATGGGGTTGTTCAACTTCCTTCGCAACATCTTAGGTCATATGACGGAGGGGACTTACAGGTTTAAGTGGTATCCGAACCACGGGTTGCTACATAATCTGGACGCAGAGGACAGTCTCCCATCCAACTACTACCCAAACCCAGTGTCCCATAACTTCGCTGATGAACGGGAAGCGGCGTTACGACATTGGCTATGACGTGGCCCGATATAAAACACACACACACACACACACAGTATATGTATGTATGTATGTCGTACCCAATGTGGTAACACCGCTTCCCGTTGATCAGCGAAGTTAAACGACATTGAGTCGGATAGTAGTAGTTGGATGGAAGACCGTCCCCTGCGTCCAGACTATGTAGCCGCCCGTGATTAGAATCTTATGAAAAACTGTAGGTCATTTCCGTCATATGCCCTTAGATGTTGCGAAGGAGGTTAAACAACCCCATCACTTGAGAGAGAGAAACAGACAGACATTGATTTATTTTATTTATTTATTTATTTTGAAGCTCAATTGAAACTTAATGTTCCATTTCATTATCTATTGTGTAAGGTAATTTTTGTACCGTATTTTGAGTTCTGCAAAAAAAAAAAAAAAAGACAAAACAATACTTGTCATAGTTACTGATAATTAGATGTTTTAAGAAAGATTAAGAAAATATTTTTCTTTGCGCAGGAATCCCGATTTGGGTTGGAAGAAAGATCCATTCGCGTTATGCAAACAAAGGAAAACACAGACGAAATTTAGCCATGGTTGGAGGAGTTACTGCTTCGGTAGGTTTCATTTATGTTATTCGCAAACATTTTGGCGGGTGCTCATCCGTGGCCCCTTCATTATATGCATGAAAAAAAATATATATATTTTGGTATTTATTTTCCAACTGTTAACAAAACCTTCATCCCTTTCACAGGCGATTATATCTCCTGTGCTTGCTGGTCTTGCGGTGAGCATTGGGGTCCCCATTCTGCTTGCCTATGTGTACGGGGTGGTTCCCATTTCGCTGTGTCGTTCTGGAGGCTGCGGGGTGACCACTTCTGCATCGGGGGTTCGAATAGCCTTCGATGACGAGAACGACATGGTGATCGGCATCCCCGGAAGGCAGTCGGGTAGGTTTCGCCAGATTCTTACAAGCGAGTTCTTAAAGGAATTACCTTGTTTGGATTTAGATGCTAAATTAAAGCAGTCACGTTTTGAGTTAATGATTTTACTCTTGTAGTGTTCAAGTTTATATAATGTGAAGTGTTATTAGTGTTTGTACGTACAAACGTACGTACATTATCTAATAACCCATTCTCCAAGCTCTATGGGGTGAGTACGACGCTTGAGCTCGGTACAGAAAACGCTCAAATCAATAGCACACAAATATACAAAAGGGTCACCATCTGGAATAAGGTATCACCCGTACCTCAGAGATTTATGATTGTATGAAACCTATTATACCCTGAACTGTTCCGAAACGACATTTATTTAAGAATTCTTGACTACCCCCTCAACGGAGGAACATATTGAATAGTATATGTCTAATTTGTATTTTGATACTTTGTTAACAAGAAAGTAACGTGTGTGTGTGTGTGTGTACACACACACACACACACCTTTCCACTGTTCCGTGCGATGATTCCTCATTTCACGAAGGTCAAGCTTGTCGCCCCTCCTCTCGAGTTGGCCTGGTGAAGTAGTGAGTTGGTTTCTTGTACTCTCCACCTCACATAGCCATGTACGCCCGTCTCATCGGGGATTGTTCTGAGCCAGGCGTCTAGTCTTCTTTTGAAGATGTCCACTGTAACCCCACTCGTGTTCCTTAGGTCTTTGGGCAGCTGATTAAACAGTTTTGGTCCTCTCACAACAAAACTATTTTCTTTCAGGGTTAAGGATGTTCCCTGTCTAGCCTTTAATTTGGAACACGACACAGTCTTCCTTTTCGACTTTGCACTGTTGTTTGGGGAGTTACAGAGTTCAGACTAAGATTAGGGACTAGTTTCTCCATTATTTTCCAAGTGTAAATAATGGTATGTCTCTTTCTTCTCCTTTCCAGTGAATATAGGTTTAATTCGCGTAACCTTTCCTGGTAATTTAGTTCTTCGCACCCCTTGATCTTGGCTGTGAAGCTTCTTTGAATCCCTTCTAGTTGTCTAATGTCTTCTTTTTTGTGTGTACATGTTAGGAACCGAGCAGTATTCCAGTTTGGGTATGATCAGTGTTTTCAGTAGAAGAATCATTATATTCCTATCCCTTCGTTTAAAGGTTCTCAGTATCTGCCCAGTTACTCTCTTTGCTCTGTTTAGTACTATCTTATTTTGTTTCAAATTTCGCATCATCAGTCATTACAACTCCTAAATCTTTTGCTTCAGAATTTCTCTGAATTTCCTGTCCATTTAGGGTATAATATTCCATGGGTTTTAGGTCCTCCCTTTTTCCGTACCGTAACAGCTGAAATTTCTATGTTAAACTTCGTATTGTTGTCTTCCGTCCACTTGTAGATTTTGTTCATGTTTGTTTGTAGAGATCCTATATCTTCTGGGTTTCTTATTTTTCTACTGATCTTTGTCATCGACAAAGGATGTTACTGTGCTGTCTCTGGTAACGTTCTCATCTATGTCAGTTAGCATGATTATGAAGAGTAGTGGAGCTAGTACTGTTCCTTCTGGTACTGAGCTGAGGACATCTGATTCTGATGAAGATATTCCTTGTAGTGACCATGACTCCAGATTCCTGGGATCTTGGGAGCATTGCTCCAGTAAATTTGACCATGAGAAAAAGTAAATTTGGGTTTGGGTTTTGTTCATCCGCTAGACGTTATGCAATTTTTTTCCGTATACGTTCTTGTACAAACCAATTTTTTTAAATTACAAATTTAGTTATTTTAAGTTTAGTTGGTAATTCCATATTTAACAATTATTTTTATTTTTTGTTAAGCTTCAATGTTTTGATAATTAAAATTTTATTAAAACGTATATTTTTTTAATATAAAATTATCAGGATTGGACTGTTCCATTGATCTCGGCCAGGTTTGATAAATTGGCCAGATAATTACTTGTGCGGTTTTAAGTAATCCACCATGACTCTAGAATTGAAAAGTTTAGTTAAGTTTAAACTTACTTTTACTTACTTTAACTTACCTACTTTTACTTACTCTTCCTTACTTTTACTAAGTTTAAAGCACTTACTTTTACTTACTTTCATTGTACTATATTTACTTACTTTTACTCACTTTTACCATACTATATTTACTAACTTTTACTTATTTTGTATTTTTTCAGGTAGTCAATAATCAATAATGGATCCTAATATTGATGAAGTTGGAGAGAAAAGTGAGGGTGTTAAAAGGGGTTACTTTTGTGCAGGGTTGTGGAGTCGGAGTCGTGGAGTCGCACGTTTCAGGGCGGAGGCGGAAAATTTTGGACCGACTCCACAACCCTGCTTTTGTGGTCAATGCAAGAACAAATATTCAAAGAAGCAAAACTGGGAGGAACATTTTAATTCCAAAAAAAATATTTGTTACAATACAAGAGGTCCCAGAGTTTGGGCCCACAGCTTAGATATTGCAGTAAAGAAATACCAGGATGAAGTGCAGCAAAGAGATACGGCAAAGCAGTCATTTAGTTTGTTCACAAAATGTGCTAGTGCTAGACCTCAGAAAAATGAACCAACTTCATCAACTGCTAATCTAGAAAATGAAACTTTTTCACTAGATGTTTCACAGACTGAAGAAAGTGCTTCTCCTCCACTTAAGAAACAAAAGGTAAGTGAGGAATCTGCGCATCAGACTAAGAAAACTGCTTTAGAGGAATTTGAAAATTCCCAAATCCAGAAGACATTGAATGTAAGTTTGCGCCTAACAAAAGAAACTCACCAAGCTGTTGTGGTTAATAAAGAGAAGAGTCAAAATATGCCTTCAAGTTCAAGTGTTGCATCCAAATCTAATAAAGCAAAAAGCAACAAATTTGACATTTCCATAGCCCATTTAAGCAAGTGTAAATCAATACAAGAAATCCTGAACAAT
Source organism: Bathynomus jamesi (assembly GCA_023014485.1). NCBI lineage: Eukaryota > Metazoa > Arthropoda > Malacostraca > Isopoda > Cirolanidae > Bathynomus > Bathynomus jamesi. The sequence goes on from JAJOZX010003856.1 coordinate 227,408, forward strand.
GATTTGATCAAATCTACATTCAAATTGGTGGAAAAGAAGGATCTAGGGCATGCTGATGATTCATTTTCAGTACCAAGTGATATAATGGAAAACATTGCAAATAGTGACACTAATATGCCTGATGTAGATATAGCTGTTGAGGATGAAGATGATGATAATCAAGAAGATATTGATGATGCTTCTGATGATAAAATGTTTACATTATATTGCATAGCTTGCACAGACCCCAAAGCATGTGCTTCAGACAAACATTCTAACATAAAAGGTTACTTCAATGTTAAAGATTTAACCTATGTATGCAAACAAGGAGAAAATCAAGAGAGATGGTTTAGAAATCTGAAAACCCACCTGAAGAGACATTTAATTAAACTTCAGCATCATCAAAGAGCTGCTGTTTATGAAGTGATGAAAACATCTTCTCGGAACACTACTAAACGCATAGAAGACTTATGTGGCAACATCTTATACTACATAATGAAAACAAACACTGCATGGGCTCTATATCCAGTACTTCTAGCTGTATTACATAGGTCAGGTTGTGAGGTTGGAAATTTGAATCATAGCACACATGCGTGCGAGACAATTTGTGAGCTATTAGATAATCAACTTAAAGAACAAACTGTAAAGTGGTTCTTAGAACAAACTTCAGTAACAATAACAGCTGACATTGGAACAATTTTGGGATTAAGCATGCTAGTTGTATTAGTTATGAGTGAAGAAGATAAGACTGTAAAACTTGCTGGGATAAATTTAGTACGCAGCAAATCAGGAGTTTATTTGGCCAATGAAATTTTTGATGTGTTGAAGTCTCCTAATCACTTGAAACTATCTGAAGAAGCAATTAAATCCAAGGTATCTGGAATGGTTGGAGATGGGGCTTTTTGTAAGGACAACGAGCCATTTAAAAACGAAATAAAAAAGTTGTTTGGAGAAAATTTCAAATTTCGATGGGACTTAATGCATCTTGTGAACAGAGCCCACCCACGTTGATGCATTGAAGAAAATTTGTAAACTAAGTGAGCTTTTAGACTTTATTCAGAATCACTCTTCAAATCTGAGATCAGGCCTTGACTATACCAATATGGTTCTTGACAATATCATTGGTTTTAAGAGACCAAAACTCAAATCTGATACTCGCATGGTTAATTACGAATTTGATCAATTTGACAGATTTGTGGAAAATTGTGTTTTTTGATCATCCACAAGAGAAAGAAATTAGTGCCAAGTTCTATGTATTGACTTCCTATGTAACAAAGATTATGTTGCAAGTAGCTCAAAAAACCACAGTTAGTGCAGAATTTGTAGAAAATATATTTTATAAAGGAGGAGGGAAAACTGTTATGTTAAGAGTGATGGAAACAATTTCCAAATTAGCTAATGGAGGAAATGCAAATGATGTAGTTTCTGAATTTAAGCACGATACCACAGGGCAGCAAAAGGAACTAACAGCTGAGGATTCCATCCTAAATGAAGTTTACAAATACATCAAGAAACGTTCTGATTACTACCAGGTTGCTGAAGTTGCTAGACCATCCAGAACCAGATCTGAAAGTAGTTTTACAAAAGACTCGGTGATAAATTGGCTGACAGAATATATAGAACAGCTGTGGAAAGGAATCACAGAGAGATTAAAGCATTTTGATAAAGATGGATCAACTGCCTGGAGTGAAGCACCAGCTGAAGGGACATTCTCCATTCTTGGTTACATTGTTGAACACAAAGGATCCATTAAGCCATCTCATTTGACTAAGCTGTGCAGAATTGTGAAGGAGGGTCCAGCTCCAGGCACTAGATCTGCTGTAATGATCACACAGAAAGCCATTGATCATGGCCAAGCATACATGGCGGGAAATTCACAACAAATGCCTACATGCAAGGTCTAACATCGTCCACTGTTGCTGCTGCAATGAATAAATAAACTTAAGGTGAGTTATAAACTGTACATTATTGTATTATTATGTTTAGCTAAAACAATTTGTAATTGGTATGTCGTCAATTCAAGAGTTTACTATCATTAACCTATCTAGTGGTGTAAGGGGAAAAAAAGTAAATTCAGAGCTGTGCTCCAGTAAATTTTTTCAAATCTGGAGTCATGCCTTGTACTGTAATGGCTTGCCGCTGCTCACTAAGGAAATTATATATCTATTTTCCTACTTTTCATGTTATTCCCATATACTTCAGTTCATGTATTATGATTCCATGGTCACACTTGTCGAACGCTTTGACAAAGTCTCTGTATATTACATCATAGTTTTCATTACTTTTCAGTGCATCAATAATGTTGTAGTGTTCCATTAGTTGTGATAGGCATGATCTGCCTGGCCGAAACCCACGTTGGTTATTTAATTTTTTCCGAGTTTCCAAAAAGTCATACATTTTCTGTCTAACTATTCTTTCAAATATTTTGGTGAGACGAGATGAAAGCGACACTGGCCTATAGTTTTTGGCCTCGGATCGATCTCCTCCTTTATATATTGGGACTATGTTCGCGCTCTTTAGGATACCCGGTATTTCTCCTGTGTCTAGTGATCGTGTCCATATCCAATATAGGGGCTCAGCGATTGCATTCTTGCAGTTTTGATCAGTGTGGCATTCCATTTGTCAGGTCCTGCCGCTGAGTGTGCTTTTAGTTCCCCTATAGCTTCCTGTCGTTAAGTTGAAGTCCGTTATACTTTCCCCTTGTAGTTCTTCAAAGAACGCGTTTCTATCGCATATCAGTTTGTCAGTTTTTGGAATATGAAAGATGATTCGTACTGAGCTCTTAATATTTCTGATATTTCTGTTAGATCATCAGATAAAGCACTGTCTTCGTTTTTCAAAGGTCCAATAAATCGCATGGTTTTTCGACTTCATTTTTACAATATGATAGAAGTACTTTGAGTTAACCAGGGCTGTGGAGTCGGCACATAAAAAACCGACTCCGACTCCTCAATTTTTTGTCTATCCGACTCCGACTCCGAAGGTATATTAATTCTAAATCTGCTATGATGATAATTACACAAGAGGCATTTCATCACCACCACGTGAAGCATCATCATCTGTGGTCATTGTTACGGTAACTTTGTTTGTAGTAAAGAATCTTGTAAGTGGTGCTTGTCGTTCAGTAGATTTCTGATCTTTTGTTAACTTTGAAGTAGTTGGAAGGTTTTTATTACTATCTTTCTCAATGACAACTTCTAAAATTTTGGGATGGAAACACTGCAAATGTGTCTTCAAATTTGATGCTCTGGTTGGTGCATTTTTATCAGAGCCAGTAAAACCACTTATTTTTGCTTCACATAATTTTTCATCATCATCATCATCATCATCATCATCATCATCATCTATCATACACTGACACACGAAATGTTTCCCATCTGTGGTTATTGTAAAATATTAAAAAACTGCAGACTTTGTTGGAAGTGTCTTTGCCATTGTGAAAGGGGTTTTAGACTTGAAAGTTAAAAACTTATGAAATTTAGAAAGAACTCGAAATTAAATAAGCATTAAAAATAAAAAATATTATCTGAAAAGAAAAAATGAATTAATGGCATTAGTGTCTGAAATGGAAAACATTGTGTTTATTATTTAAGTGGTTTAACCACCATAGCTGCCAGTGATATCACACACAAAAACATATTTTATTAAAATTTATATTGAGGTCGGAGTCGGTACATTTTTTCCGACTCCGACTCCAGCACCACCAAAATTGACTCCGACTCCGACTCCGACTCCACAGCCCTGGAGTTAACCTTTATCGCCTTTATAGCGTCGCCGCCGCCTTTTTCTGTAGCTTCTCAATTAGTTCTTGTATGACGCAATCGATACTCTGCATTTTATTTTATCATTTAATATTTTTCTGATGTTATCTTTACAATAACTTAATTTTGCAGTCACTCTCTCTTTCGGAACAATGCCCTTTTTTGTCTCTCGAACCTGCTTCTCTTTCCACGTTGTATTTTTGGGACATGCCTTTCCACAATTTCCAGCATCTCTTCCGTTGTCTTGGCCTCGAAGATGGATTTCCAATCTATTACTTCCATGCTGGATGCAACATCTTCCCAGTTTATAGCTTTGGAGTGAAAATTAAAAATTTCAAGTTTGCTTCTTTGTTGTTCGTGTTCTTTCCTTTCTTGCTGCTTTTATATTGGTTGTTAATTCAACAATGTTGTGATCCGATATTATTGTTGGGGATATTTCTATATTATCAATTAGGTTGCTATTGTTTGTGAACACCAAATCTAGGCAGTTGATTTTTCTTTTTTCTGTTGTTTCTTGTATTAACATAAATTTATCAGCCAGAGCTAGTAGCATTTTTACCTACTCCTGGTCTTCCCGTGTGCCCCCCTTGTCCTGGTATACACACACATTTTTTTCCTATCCTTTTATATTTCATGAATGGAAAATTAAAATCACCACAGAGAAAAATATTTGGGGTTCGAGAATGTAGATCTTTTACCCAGTTTCTTACATCTGTAATGGAATCAGAGAATTTTGAAGTTGGTGTGTTGGGGGTCTGTACATTACGATTAGCACCATATTTAATTTTTCAACTTTTGCTGCTACACATTCTACGTAGCTGTTTGAGGTACTTAGTCATTTCTGCCATATGCCTTTCGTGTGTGTAAATAGCACATCATCCTTTACGTCTCGCTGTTCTTTCGGCTCGGAGGATGTTATAATTGTCAATTTGTATTTCTTTTTTATCAATACAGAACTCAGTGTTCACAGTTCGCCTGGTAGTCCTTTAGATGGGTTTCCTGAGGCATACAAAGTCTGCTCCGGTTTCTTGCATGAGTCCTTTCAGGTATAAAACTTTGTTCGGGGAATGATTTGATTTGAGGCCCTGAATGTTGGCTACGATTATTTTTATTTTTTCTATATTATTTTCACATACATTCGATTCGTTTTCCAGTAGTGGTGCCGGTTTCGTTGTCTTGTGGTCCTCCGAGAATTTGCCTCTCTTTATCTTTACTGGTACATGTTGTCCCGATAACGCATGAAGTGGCTTTGTGCGTGTCCGGCTCTCGGATTCCTATATTTGTCAGTTGACTCTGTATTTGCTGGATGATATTTAGCAGCTGAATTGTGTTGGCTACATCTAAAAAATTAGCAGCCCTCTTTGATGTTCGTTTTTCCTGTTCACCTGTTGCGTTCCTTTGAGGGTGGTGGTAATGGCATTTTTGTCTGTATTTTCACCTCCCATATTTTGCATCGGTGTTGCAGACAGTAATGTGGTGGAACTTGGACTTTTTTTCAAATTTGCAATATTCTCTTGTATAATGTGTGTTACGTAATTTGGGATGTGCATAGATGCATTGCCCATCCCGATATCTGCAGTAACCTTTTGCATAGTATTTCCAAACTGTATTTTCTACGCTTCTACTTCTTGTTATCTGGTTATCTTCTATGTTCTTAATTTTGATATTATCATTATTTTTCTTTGGCTGTTTATTTCCTACGTTTTTTTTTTATCTTTTTATCATTTTGTTCGTTGGGCAGTTTCACTACCTCGCAACTTTTACCTGTCTCCTTTCTTTCATCTATGTCTTCATTCTGTATTATATTGTTATTCATTATTATATTGTTATTTGGTATTTCGACTTCTCTCTCATCCACCCAATTGTCAGTGGGACATTTCCAGACTCTTGTCTCCCCACTTTACCCTCCTTTTCTGTAACACTCGAATTCGCTTTCTCCATTTCTTTAAATACCGCACAGGAGTTTACAGTCTGGATACATGCGGCACACAGAAATGCGACTCCTGCGATCTGTTTAACGTTCGAGACGAGGGATATTTTCCTATCATCCCAATTCATGCAGATAAAGTCATGCAGTTTTTGACAGAAATCGCGTCTCATTGCTGCCTTCTCAGTTGTTTCCAGATTACACAAATTGCAGATTAAGTGATAATTTGGACCCATGGTCATGCGGTTCATTAATTATCGTAAAAACACACACACACACACACACACACACACACACACACACACACACACACATACATACATATTGTGTGTGTGTAAAGTTCGACTTTAATTTTAACTTGTGCTCACCATTGTAAGGAATATTAACTATGCTTTTTTTATTTTTTTAGGAGAGCCAACGCAGTCAACTGGGGCCAATCCCAGCATCGGAGAAGTCTCGTGCGGAGCGTCTCTCTCTGCTGAGAGTGGAGCTCATCTCTTGGGTGAGAGCGATAGAGAAAGTGCGAGTACTGCAGCAATCGCTCCTGCTTCTCTTACAGGCTCTATCGCTTCTTCGTGCTTATCTCGTTCTCACAGGTTGGTAGGGATAGTTCTTTGTGTGTGTGATAGATAGATACATACATACATAAATACCTTTCTTTTCAACCTTTCAAATATTTCGTGTGATGATTCCTCATTTCACGAAGGTCAAACTTGTCGCCCCTCCTCTTGAGCTGGCCTGGTGAAGTAGTGAGTTGGTTTCTTGTACTCTCCACCTCACATAGCCAGGTACGCCCGGCTCATCGGGGATTGTTCTGAGCCAGGCGTCTAATCTTGTTTTGAAGATGTCCACCGCAACACTACTCGTGTTTCTTAGTTCTTTGGGCAGCTGATTAGACAGTCTTGGTCCTCTCACAATAAAACTTTTCTTTCAGGGTTAAGGATGTTCCCTGTCTAGCCTTTAGCTTGGGAACACGACACAGTCTTCCTTTTCGACTTTCTACTGTTGTTTGGGGAGTTACAGGGTTCGGAGTAAGATTAGGGACTAGTTTCTCCAATATTTTCCAAGTGTACATAATGGTGTATCTCTCTCTCCTTTCCAGTGAATATAGGTTTAATTCGCGTAACCTTTGCCAGTAATTTAGTTCTTTGCCCCATTGATCTTGGCTGTGAAGCTTCTTTGAATCCCTTCTAGCTGTCTAATGTCTTCTTTTTTATATGGGCATATTGGGACCAAGCAGTATTCCAATTTGGGTATGATCAGTGTTTTCAGTAGGGGAATCATTATATTCCTATCCCTTCGTTTAAAGGTTTTCAGTATCTGCCCAGTTATTCTCTTTGCTCTGTTTAGTGCTATCTTATTTTGTTTCAAATTTCGCATCATGTCATTACAACTCCTAAATCTTTTGCTTTAGAATTTCTCTGAATTTCCTGTCTATTTGGGGTATAATATTCCATGGGTTTTAGGTCCTCTCTTTTTCCGTACCGTAACAGCTGAAATTTCTCGGTGTTAAACTTCGTATTGTTGTTTTCCGTCCACTTGTAGATTTTGTTCGTCTGTTTGTAGAGATCCTATATCTTCTGGGTTTCTTATTTTTCTACTGATCTTTGTGTCATCGGCAAAGGATGTTACTGTGCTGTCTCTGGTGACATCCTCATCTATGTCAGTTAGCATGATTATGAAGAGTAATGGAGCTAATACTGTTTCTTGTGGTACTGAGCTGAGGACATCTGATTCTGATGAAGATATTCCTTGTACTGTAATGACTTGCCGTCGCTCACTCAGGAAATTATATATCCATTTTCCTACTTTTCATGTTATTCCCATATACTTCAGTTTATGTATTATGATCCCATGGTCACACTTGTCGAACGCTTTGGCAAAGTCTCTGCATATTACATCATAGTTTTTATTACTTTTCAGTGCATCAAGAATGTTGTTGTGTTCCATTAGTTGTGATAGGCATGATCTGCCTGACCGAAATCTATGTTGGTTATCATTTAATTTTTTCTGAGTTTCCAAAAAGTCAGATTTTTTGTCTAACTATTCTTTCAAATATTTTAGTGAGATGAGATGTAAGTGACACTGGCATATAGTTTTTGGCCTCGGATCGATCTCCTCCTTTATATATTGGGACTATGTTCGCGCTCTTCAGGATGCCAGGTATTTCTTCCGTGTTTAGTGATCGTGTCCATATCCAATGTAGGGGCTCAGCGATTGTATTCTTGCAGTTTTTGATCAGTGTGGCATTCCATTTTCCGGTCCTGCCGCTGAGTGTGCTTTTAGTTTCCCTATAGCTTGTGTAATATCATCTGTCATAAAGTCGAAGTACTACGTTATATATATATATATATATATATTATATATATATATATATATATATATATATATATATCGATCTCGTCCTTTATATATTGGGACTATGTTCGCGCTCTTCAGGATGCCAGGTATTTCTTCCGTGTCTAGTGATCGTGTCCATATTCAATGTAGGGGCTCAGCGATTGTATTCTTGCAGTTTTTGATCAGTGTGGCATTCCATTTTCCGGTCCTGCCGCTGAGTGTGCTTTTAGTTTCCCTATAGCTTGTGTAATATCATTTGTCAAAGTCGAAGTACGTTTTATATATATATATCAGGTCATCCCATAAGTAATGTCGTTTTTTAGGTCGAAATTTGAAGGACAAAAAAAAACTCAACTGAAACTTTTTAATCTAGTATATATTTTCCATCGGAATCAATGACACTCTGCCAACGTCCTACAAGCTTTTCAATGCCATGTTTATAAAATTTAGGCGGTTTTGAGGGAAAAAACGTACGAAGCCTGGTGTGCACAGGTCATCTAAAGAAGTATACTGTTTCTCATCAAGATAGTTTTGCAGACTCCTGAAGAGATGATAATCTGAAGGCGCAAGGTCTGGAGGATGTGGAAGTTTTTCCCACCCAAGCTCCTCAATTTTTGCAGAAGTGATCCGAGCGGTATGAGGACGTGCGTTGTCGTGGTGGAACACTATTCCTTTCCGATTAACCAAAGAAGGTCTCTCTTCTTTTAGTGCAGTGTTCAATCGATCCAGTTGTTGACAGTAGACTTGAGGGGTGATTGTTTGGTTGTGTGGTAAGGTTTCAAAGTGTATTACACCACCTTTATCCCACCAAACACTACGCAACACCTTCTGAGGGTGAAGATTTGGTTTTGGCTGTGGTGTCGCTGGTTCTCCGGCACAAACCCATTGTCGACGACGCTTAACATTCTAGTACAGTATCCACTTTTCATCACCAGTCACCAAACGTCGCAAAAACGGATCTTGGAGATCACGGGAATGAAGAGCTGTGCTAATGTTTACCCGCACCCTCAGATTGTCGACCGACAATTCATGTGGCACCCATTTTCCTAACTTAGGCACTTTCCCGAGTTGTTGCAAATGTCGATGGATGGTGGACGGGGATGAATTGAGTTTCTGGGCCAATTCTTCGACAGTTGTTGAACAGTCTTCTTCAAGTGCGGCTAACAGCAGGTCATCATCAAACTCAGCAGGGCGTCCAGAGCGTGCTGCATCTGTCAAACAGCAGTCACCATTCCTAAACTTTTGAAACCATCTTTGACATTTCCTCACATGCAGAATATCGTTGCCATAAACTTCCTGAATGTTTCGCGTTGCTTCAGTAGCACTATTCCCTTTTTTGAACTCGTAAAGCATTATATGCCTGATATGCTCTTCTGATACCGCCATGTTTATGAGGGGTTCACATAAGCAAAACACACGTCTTCGTTGGTCAAGGTCTGTAAAGTATGTAGCGAAACACGATAGATCTCCTCTTAGATATAACCTTCGGAAAACTTATGCTTAAACCGAGTAGGACAAGTTTAAACTTAATCTATCGTAAAAAATGACATTACTTATGGGATGACATATATATATATATGTGTGTGTGTGTGTGTGTGTGTACCAAAGTATGTGAAAGAATAGTTAGAGAGAAAATCTATGATTTCTTGTAGACACTGGAAAGATTGAACGAAAATCAGCACAGATTCCGATCAGGAAGATCGTGTCTATCACAACTTATCGAGCACTATAACAATATCCTAGATGCACTGGAAGGCAATGATAACTCCGATGTCATATACACAGATTTTGCTAAAGCTTTCGACAAATGTGATCATGGTATAAAAGCACATAAAATGAAATATTTTGGAATATCAGGGAAAATGGATCTACAACTTCCTCAGGTCTACAGGTCGTCAAAATTCAAAGTATATCATCATCAGAAGCGGAAGTACGAAGCTCATTACCACAAGGTACAGTACTGGCTCCACTCCTGTTCATTATCATGCTAACAGACATACAATGGAGTAAACCAACAGTATAGTAACATCCTTTGGGGACGATACAAAGATCAGAAGAAAAATCAGCGATGCAAATAAAGTGGAGGCTTTGCAGAGGGACACGAACAAAATATACAAATTGTCAGAAGACATGACATTTAACACGGAGAAATTTTAGCTCTTGAGATATGGTAGAAATGAGGAACTTAAACAGACTGCATATTATGCTCCAGATAGAGAGGAAATTCAGAGAAGCACGAAAGCGATCGATTTTTGGGGTAATAATGACCGATGATGCCAAATTCGAAACACAAAATCAGATTGCGATAAACAAAGCAAAAAGAGTCGCGGGACACGTACTAAGAACGTTCAACAGAAGGGACAGGACAGTAATGATTCCCCCTGCTAAAAGCACTGATTATACCAAAACTTGAATACTGCTGTTTTTTCGTCCCCATATAAAAAGGAAGAAACTAGTAAACGAAGAAACTCAGACACATTTCACATCTAAGATTGATGGCTGCAAAGAACTCAACTACTGGGAAAGACTACGTAAACTAAATCTGTACTCCCTGGAAAGAAGAAGAGAGGTACTAAACCCAATTACCATTCAAACAACGCTGGAAAATAGGAAAGGCAGAATGTGTATTGTGTTCGTGTTCCCAAATTAAAGGCCTGACAAGGGATACTGAAGGAAAATAGCTTCGTTGTCAGGGGGCCAAGACTTTTAAACCAGCTTCCAAAGGACCTCAGAAATGTTACAGGGGTCAAAGTTGAAGTCTTCAAGAGAAAACTAGGTGCCTGGCTCAGGACGGTACCAGATGAGCTGGGTGTACCTGATTATGTCCGGTGGAGAGCGCAAGAAAGCAACTCGCTCCTCCTCCAATTCCGGCCTAGAGGCGGGACCACCAGCTTGACCTTCGTGTGAAGAGAGACCAACACACGGAACATCATGATACGAGGTTTAACGAGGTATACAGTATATATATTTAGAATTCAAGGTCGAAGGTAGAACCAGAAGTTGAAAATTAAAATTCAAGAGTCCAGTTCAAAATTTGGTTGGCAAATTTCTAATTTGTTTTAATTTTGTTTTGATTAGTGACTTCCTTAATGATACAGGATTTTTTTTTTTTTTAGTTGTTGGGATGGCAGTAGGAAAGTATATAATAATATTAATATAGTACTTTAATTTCTACGTTTAGGAAGGTACTATACGTATGGCCAAACCCGATCGGTTTCCCTGCCTTGGTGTTTTAAGTTTGTTTTCGTACATAGCCTCGTTGTATATCTTCAGTAGGTATTTAATTCACGATAACAATATCAATATTGTGGCTTCTTCATATCCCCAAAATTACTGATTGTTATTTCGTTGATCAACATCGTTTGTTACTTAACTAAATAGCGTTAATCTCAAATACTACAATTGAAATTCCAGGCTTGAAGTGCAAGCCGACATAGTTCATGGAAATAGATCGCTCGCCAGTGTAGACACGACCTCTTTAGCAACTTCAGAAAGGTCCACACACACTTTAGATATGGAAAACGCGTCCACAAAAGCTCTTGCTGGTTCTTTGCTTCAATATAAGGTAAGGACGTCTTTAATTGCAGTGATAGTGGATTTGTATCTAAACAATTTGTTTAACAGCATTAATTTTACCTAGAAACGAGAGGTAACACCATCTGTAGGATAAAGTAATTCGATAGAATTTTTTATACTAATTTTAGAAGACTTATATTATTATTATTTGATAATAATGATGCTCTAATGGGAAAAGAATAGATTGATTAGCTTGGCAAAATTACGAATTTGGTGGCTCTGGATTTTTTCTTTGGCTCTGACACTAATTTGCTTTTATTTCTTATTTTCAATTTTAATTCTTTTATGTCATTTGTCTTGGTGAATATTTTCTTGGAAGTCCTGGAAACGCCACCAAGCATGGCGTATTAAGGGCCGCGTATGGAATTTTAGCATGTTTCGAGGGCCCTGGTCCACCAGGATGCGTCTGTAAATGGATGTGTGCACTAGAATGTGTGCGTTTTAGTTTCTTTCTTTTCTTCACTACCTTTTGACTTTTACATCCGAGCTATTTCTGCCTTCTCACCCTAATACGTTGGGAAACGAGATTTTATTAATGTACGTATGAATATTTTTTATTGGTTTTGCGATCGGATTGCTTAAAAATTGTATTACAAGAACTATAAAATTTTACCATTTATATAAAATTGTTACATATGTATTGGTTATGGGTGTTTGTATTTTGCTACATACGAAATTAAGGGAATGCTTCAATTTTAGTTCGTGCTGATGTCTTTGTATCGCGTAACTACCAATTTAATGGGTTTCTTTGTACGTTATTGGGTCGTGGCTAAATTTGAAGTCTCCTTTGGCGTCGAGTAATCACTTCATAATCGAGTCACTCGATGCCTTTTCAGGTAACTGAGAATGAGGGAGAAAGTGGAAGTCTGGATGGAACGAGCACCAAAGGATGCGTGGGAGATAGCGTGAGTGGAGTGATGGAAGCCCCCAGCACATCCACCACTAACTTGCACCATCACCACGTGGCCAACCTTTACATCCATCCCGGGGCGGATGCACTGAGCACAGATGCGAGTAGCTTGCACAGTGGCATCGACATGCGGTTGGACAGCGTGAGTGCTATTATCAAAGCGAAAGGCGTGACCTTCAATGACACTGACGACGAAATCGTGGAGGACACGAAGACATTCTGCTCCGTTTCGAGCGCAAACAATTCGGTGGTGCTGGAGATGGAGGAAGAGGAGAGCGGTTCTTCGGAACGTCTGTTCGCTTCACCCGTCGTCAAGTTTAATTTAGATGACACTAATGAGAATCTGGTTGGTTGCTATGGAGGCGAGAAGCGTGACGTCACCGAGAGTCACATTCGAGGGAATGAGGGGAAGAGCAAGCCATTGAGCGAGGCCAAAGGGCCCATGTTCCAAAGCGAGCCCTCTGTGCGACCTAAAGTAAAGCGAGAGTCGCTACTGAGGCGCAGTGTTAGCGTCGTCAGTGACGTCACCGATGCGAGCATCGTTGCCATGCCCTCCTCGAAACCTCTTCGCTCCAAGTCTCACCCAAAACTTAATGACATTTAAGATGGTGAATTAGGCGTCTCTCTGTGATATGTTTAGTGGTTTCCTTCGAAGGGGTTAGTCCTACTAATTGGATCCCAGTTGTTGGAATGGGGACCTAGGTTGTTGTTTCCTTTAAAAGGGGTTTTTTGGCTTATTAACAACCATCGGAAATGCATTTTCAACGGTAAAGACTTAAAACTAAGGTATTTAAATATGCATTTTACGAATCCTTCATTCATATCTGATCAAATTGTTGAATGTTTTTTGTCTAGATTTCTACCTTCATCGGATTAGTAGGTGTTAAGCATCAAAGTATTTTCTCTCGTATTAAAATATTTATTATAAGGATCAATAGCATTTCCCATTTATTTTTTTAATTTTTATTTTTCATTCCTTCTTCGTAACGTTTAAAAGTTCCTATACACACACACACGCATTAATGCTGAATCGAATTTAAATTACGAGAAAAATAATAGACGTGGCCCGTATATTTCTATAGGTGTGTACGGTTTTCTTTTATTCACATTTAATGATGATTTACGAGTCCTACTTTTTGAAATTTAAATATTCGTTCAAAGGATTTTCATCCTTCCTTTCCTTTTCCTTTCCCTCCCCTTCCCCTTTCCACTTGTATTCATTAACAGTTATTGAAATAACTTTTCCTCGTACGCAACTCTGATTGAAGTCGTGTAACTTTAGGGACGTATCTAGCTAGATAGGCTCAAGTAGTTGAGAACGAAAGTTTTTTTATATTCGAGACCCATGCGTCATTTTTTATACTGATAGTCCTTTGTATATAAAATAGGCCTACCATATATTTAAGTTAAGCTAGAACTAAATTATATAGCCCGTGTACTGTTACGGTTTCAGAATAATAGTTATTAAATGGTTTTTAGTTTTTGTCTATTTTGCTCTTATTTGTATTTAATTCATTTATATTATCCAAAGAACTTTAAATTTGGGATATTATATATATATATATATATATATATATATACAGTATATATATAAAATAGAAAATATAATTTAGCTTATTGCAGAAAGATGTATTCTTATTGAATTTTATTTTTATATTTTTCCAAATTATATAGAAGAAATAGTGCAATACATAACTGGATTAGTAATTATCTTTCAAGTATCTAGAATTGATATTTATAGAAAATGTTTTTTTGAACTAAAGGTTGAACGTACTGTATTTGTCGTATTATTGATAAATAATTATTTAAAGAACGTTATTAAGTAGCGGATTCTTTTGTTTTAAATGTATGTATGAAGTTAAATATATTTGAAATACCGTTCATGTTTGTTAATAAGGTAGTAACTTTATATTTTGTTAATTAAAATGAAGAAATACTTACCTTGGTGCATCAGCCTTTGATTCTAGTATTGTACGTAGGATTTAAGTTCGTGGGGGATTGCTCATTGCAGCTTACAGTTTTAAACGTTTGTATTCTTAGTAAATTGTAAGTGATTTATTACGGAGGGTCATAAATTAATGGTACTGGGATTGGTATCGTAATTGCTCGAATAAAGAGTCGAATTTTCTCACGCTGCAAATCTAGGTCATAAGTCTGTCGCCAAGTGAAGATGGCATTCCGGATCCAGAAATTAAATTATTACGTTAACTGTGAAACGTCAGGAAATTAAAGCAAATACACGTACAATTTCGGAAAAAAGTTCCTCTACAAACAATTTGTAAGAAGACAAAAATAAAATTAATCGTAATGACTGGTTTTTGCTTTTGAAGTTTTATTAGTCACAAAAAAAAAAAAATATCCAAAGAAAACAGAATATTACCAATTAGTAATTTTGTTTTTAACAACTCTGACTTCTTGGCGAACTTTTTTCAGAAACTAAAATGGAGAAAAACAAAATATTAAAAAAAAAAAATTAAATATTAGTTATACTCTTTTTGTGTTTTACAGTTCGATTGCGTTCTACCACCTTTTCATATTTTTCTTTTACTG
Organism: Bathynomus jamesi; assembly: GCA_023014485.1. Taxonomy (NCBI): domain Eukaryota; kingdom Metazoa; phylum Arthropoda; class Malacostraca; order Isopoda; family Cirolanidae; genus Bathynomus; species Bathynomus jamesi. Next base: position 242,451 of record JAJOZX010003856.1, read on the forward strand.
TTCATTATTTTCAACAAAAAGTTTTCCCATTCAAGCCATTCAAGCATAAAATGTCAAAATAACTCGAAAGCAAACTTGGCACCATACTCATTTCTCGAGCGAGTTTGCAACTAGTATATTTCCTGTTTAATATAATCTGTAATTTAATTTGCGAGTCGAAAATAGAAATGTTAGGGTTTTTAAGCTTTGTTTACGTTATTGATCATTTGAAATGTTTTGAAATTGGTTCACGTAAAACTAGAATAAAAATTTATACTTAGTAATGCATATTTTTTCAGAATATTATTATTATTATTATTATTATTATAGTTGCGTCGCGCAGATATAACGCTTAAAATTGAACCAGAGATATCGTCCAGTTAAAAGTACTAATACCGGTTAATCATAATTGGCGTTATTTGAATTAAATCCAAATTCCAGTATTAATTAAAGAATTTTTTAAAACTTAGAATGTTAACATTAAATTTTCATTCATAATGTTTTACCACATTAGATTTTTATATTCATTCACGGATAAGAACGTATTAAGACATTTATTACTGTGGTTTTCATATCTTACACCATTGGTTCTCAATCTTTCCTGGCTTAAGGCACCCCAACGCCATCTGTTCATCTTTCGCGGCCCCATGAAGTATTTTGATAAGTGATTAACTGATGGAAATAAATGATTTTTTTAATTTCTATTTTGAATTATACAGGGTGATCAAAAAGTTGATGTGCACCTATATTACTCTGAGAGACAAAAGTGCATACATACAAGAAGTTAGATATTTTAATAAAAAAATTATACGATATCGTGCAATTTATGTTACTGTAATATTGCACGATATCGTATAATTTTTTATTAAAATATCTAACTTCTTGTATGTATGCACTTTTGTCTCTCAGAGTAATATAGGTGCACATCGACTTTTTGATCACCCTGTATATAAATTATAGTCAGACTTGGCTTTTAAGTATAAATCTTAGTCATTTTTATTACCACTTCAACTGAATCATTATGCTGATCAGAGGTGGGCTGGCCAGGCGGCAAAAACCTTATTCAAATGACCACACTTTTTTTTCCAAAACTTTATAATGCGAATATCTCGAACACACTCACAGAGATGATGATGGCAGTTTATAACTGACAATTTGAAAATTAAATAATGGCTAAAAATCTTAGAATTGTTCAAACAGTTTTACGCAGATGCTTTAATTTTTGGTTTGCACCCAGTATTGTTTATTTGTAATATTATTATTTCTCTTTTCTAAAAAAAGTTTTACCAAAATAAAAAGCATTTCGTGGGCCCATATGACAATACCTGCCGGTGATGTTTTATGAGCCAGTCCGCTACTGATACTGATTTTATATATATATATCTATCCAGTAAATACCCGACACATTTGAAAGTAATGTTAAATGAACCTTGTGAAAAGAAATGAGATTATTTGCATACCATAATAGACTACAGTCTCATGAGATTTATTACATAATACTAATGTTAGTTTTTTGGGGGTTTAGATCTTGAAAATAAGTTTTTGATTTTGAAAGTGATGCTTCGTAAATGTTCACCAGCCTCTTGTATGCACTGACCACTGTGCTTCGCATCACTTCATAAAGTGTTAACTGGAATCTTTGGTAATTCCTGTTCAATGTGTGTGTGTAGATCTTGAAAGGTCCTTGGCCTTTTCTGGTACACTGTTGATTTGAGGACCCCACCACAAGAAGTAGTCAGTCGCTGTTAACTCCGGGCTTCTGGCTGTCCACGGAACATCAAACCGTGAAACGAGATGTGGAAACTATCTTAACAGTGTCGTTGAGTGTGGGCATTTGGCTCATCCTGCTGAAACCAGGTTTGATTATAAAATCTCGTATGTTAGTTTTGGAGCAAGAAAGTTGTCTCTCATCACTTGGCATAAAGAGGATGGTGGACATTTACGAAACATTATTTTCAAAATAAAAAAAACAAAACAAAAACATCAATAATATGCAATAAGTCTCCTGAGATTGTAGTCCAGTATGGTATTCGAATAATCTAATTTTCTTTTACAAGGTCCATTTGACATTAATTTCAAATGCGCCACCCTGTGTAATATATATATATATATATATGTGCAAAGAAATCACAAAGCAACACTTGATCTTTTTAATAAGCAAAGAACCACAGGGAAAAGGAACTTTTACGCTTGTGTATTTAACTCGTTTATTTTGTAAATTCTGTCTACGTATTTCTCTCTCGTCCCTGAAAATGTGAATGTATCACGAAAGCGCTCGGACTTCGTGTTTCCTTTTCTTTTTCCCTGTGATTCTTTGCTTATATATATATATATATATATATATATATATGGGAATGAACTCAGAATGGTCCCCTGAGTTTTTTATGATACACACAGACAGTGCATGGAACAAGGAACTCTTCTGGGATAATTAAATCCACTATAGTCCGAATAAGTAATGGTAAATGACAAATACCATAGTTTTTCTTTTTCATGATGCTAGCCCGACGTGGGCAACGGGTCACTCGCAAAGAGGTCCCATAAATATAGCTTCCCTCACCAGCTATCTGCAAAGCAGACAGGATCCAGCTTTGGGACATGGATCTAGGGTTTAAAGCACCTAGCCATGCTACATTTAGAACCTCAATATAAGCAAAAGACTCGCTGCCTTCACGTCAGATTGAATGCTTTGATGCATTCAATCTGACGTGAAGGCAGCGAGTCTTTTGCTTATATTGAGGTTCTAAATGTAGCATGGCTAGGTGCTTTAAACCCTAGATCCATGTCCCAAAGCTGGATCCTGTCTGCTTTGCAGATAGCTGGTGAGGGAAGCTATATTTATGGGACCTCTTTGCAAGTGACCCGTTGCCCACGTCGGGCTAGCATCATGAAAAAGAAAAACTATGGTATTTGTCATTTACCATTACTTATTCGGACTATAGTGGATTTAATTATCCCAGAAGAGTTCCTTGTTCCATGCACTGTCTGTGTGTATCATATATATATATATATATATATATGTGTTTTGAAGAATCTCATTTGTGGGGATTTTTTAAATTAAAAATGTAATGTTGTCGGTATGCACTTGCATAGTACTTTTTATCATAAAAATTGTAAATTCAAAGATTTTGAGTACTTTCAGATTTAACTAAACTTTTTTTCTTTACTGAATTTAGTTTAGAAGTAAATTAGTACGTACTGGTATTAAATTTTTAGGGTATTTTAGGCCAAGGAATGTGTATCGAAGCATCGTGTGGCTTTAAAAGGCTTTCATTCCACTCTGCTTCACTTCTAGCCACAACAATTTTTTGGGCTTTGGTTCACGTTACCTATTTTATGACCTAATAGGGTTGCTATGGTGTTTGCTGAGAGACAGAATATGATAAACATTCAGTAAATGGGTTTATCAGTTTTAGAAAGTTCGTTATGTTACGCGCACTCCCTTCATGATGTAACTCGTGTTGCGATGGACTGTAACAAACTGAAGGTGAAATACGAATGATTAAATCCCGGCTGGTTTGTTAGAGCACCAATATTTAATTTAATTTCTATTGTTAACATTCTATACAACTTGGGTAAGATCTATTATATTAATAGGACCTAACTAACGGAATAGACAACTAAGTAACGCTTGTACTATATAGTTTTTGTAATGTATTATTTACAGGAGTTAATCGGAATTAGTTATTCCTTCCCACTGAGTTAATAATAATAATATCAATATTATTATTATTATTATTATTAAAACTTTAATGACAATTTTTTTTATGTAAATGGTAATTAATGTTTAAGTTCAATGAGATTTGTCTTCCAGTTTTAATTATTTTAAATATTCATACTGTAGTTGCTTTTTTTTTCTTTCTTTCGTAATTGCTGATTTCCAACACTTTTATTATAATAAAAGTATTTGAATAAGAGATGCTCCGTAATCTCCGTACCTTGAAATTCTAAGGTTGTTGAACGCATGTTTCTTTAATTAGAAGTATCGTATTAGATTCTTGAAAGTATTGCGCTCATATTCACTGAAGAAAATTAATGATTTTTTTAATAAAATTTTATAGATTGGTTATTAAAAAAAAAGATGTTTTGCGCTCATTTGTTAATAGGTCTACGCTAGCTTTTTTATGCCTAATATATATATATATGAATATACATATAATTAAAATATTTATATTGTATGATATGTATAAAATAAATGGAAGAATCTATTGGGTTTTTATTAGGGTGTGAATTTATTAATCCCACTCGCTTGGGGTAGGTAAGGATTTGTGCAATTAAGTTTCTTCTCGACTTCTTCTTCATCCTCTTCGCTAATTGTTTTCGGTTTTCAAAAGAAGGATCTTGGATGGAATAAAAAAAGAAACCCTACTACAGCTTCAAGCTGGTTTTGAAATACGGCAGTGAAGGGTGTATACTAGGCCGGGTCGAAATTTTATATTGAAAAGGTACATATTGTCACTGAGGGGTTTGAATGGAACACAGGAACCCCTTCATAAATTATTTTCGCCGTTTAAATCCTCCTACCACTGGCACAATTTTTCACTTTTTGACCTATATTGAAGAATATTCCATTTATACGAGACTTACTCTACATTCAGGTTTTTTGATCACGTAAATCTCTCTTAACGTATAATATTTTATTTAATAATGTACAGTATTAGGAAAATTAAGTACAATAATATATTCGGAAGAAAAAATTAGAGGCATAATAAATGTGCTAAAATTCAATTCACTTTTTCATTGTTCCTTATCACATCAAAAGGAAAGAAATTTTCAATTATCATTAGGAAATTTTATTTCGTATGCTTCTTACTCATTCCATTGGGCCTTCGATTCAAACTTGGGCAGTTTTCGCCTTGATTCTAATGAGTTTAAGATAAGCTTTTGACGGTTGTCATATCCTATTCTTTTCTGACATGCCTTTCTTATTAGGTTCACTGCCCTTTCCACACTTTGACTGTGGCATGAAAAAGAAGCCATCTCCAGTGGCTTACATCGAGCCTGTAGTAGCTCATCGCCGCTAAAATTGTTTAGCGGCGGTGGAGGAGTAATGATCTCTCTCTGCCAATCGATCATCTCGGTGTAGTCAGTAGAATGGAAATTGAGGGTTCGAGGCAACTCAAAGTTTCTGGTACTTGAAAATCCTGTTCTTGAAAGGATGATTTTCTGAATAGCTTGCTCCCTAATTTCTAGTCTCTTGTCAGTTACCATTGATACGAGTATATTTTCTGTTGTTCATCTAAATTTCGAAGCAAGCACATTAAATGCCAAAAGTTATATGCACCATCAGTTGCATTAGGATGAGATTTTATCCAAAACCACCCTGGAGCATAGAACTGCATAATAATCTTGACTATATTTTGAAGGTTTTTATCGAGATTTGGTGTTGAGAGAGAGAGAGATATATATATATATGCCGGGTCGAAATCTAGTCAATGATTTTTTTTAGATGGGCACTATGTGGGGTTTATGAAATGATATCTTGACCAACATACTCCAAAAGAAAGTTTATGCTCCCCTCCGTACCACTAGCATACTCCCTCTTATTTTTGGGTCCGCCCCCAAATTAAAAATAGTATAAATCAAAATGGAGATCATTTAGAGCATTTTTTTTATAGAGATGACCCCCCTTAAAATTGCATAATATACCTCATGTGCAATTTTCAGGCAATTATCCAAGAAATTTCAAATCCTTGAAAAATTGCCGCATCCCCAAAAAGTATCAGTATATAGAAAAGGGTGGCATAAACTTTAGTTTGGAGTACTGATTGCCTAGGAGACCAATTCATAAACCTCATATAGGCCTAGTATATTTGTCTGAAAAGAAAACAATTAGTCTATTGTACCATTTATTACACACAACAGCTTTGAAGTAAAAACAAAATTTAATTTAAAAATTACCTTCACAATTCACTAATTACTTGTGGATGTGCCTTGGCCCCATTGGCTTTTCCATTCAAACTGTGGCAGTCTTTTTCTTGATTCCAGTTGATTGAGGATAAATTTGTGCCGATTGCCGTAGCCAATCCTTTGTTCTGATGCTTTTGTCACTAAGTTCACTGCACTTTCCACGCTTTGACTGTGGCATGAAAAGGCAGCAATTTTCAAGGGTTCTGTTCTTGTATACAGTACCTCTTCATTGCTGAAATTCCTTATCAAAGGTGGAGGATTGATAGCTTCCTTTCTCCAGTCAATCATCTCATAGTAGTCTTTGGAATTGAAATTTAGAGATTTAGGAAGCTCAAAATTTCGTGTGCCACTGAAACGTGTCCGACTGAGAAGTATCTTCTGAAGAACATCTTCTCTGACATGTTGTCTGCAATCAGTAAGCATTGGCAGTAGGATAGCTTCGGGATTGGCAAAATAGGCATTATTACGGAACACCGGTTCCATAATAATGCGATGTTTTTCTTCCAATCCTCGCATAAAGACAATCAAATGAAAAAAATTCCGTGCTCCGTCAGTAGCTTTAGGATGGGATTTGATATGAAACCATCCAGGAGCATATGATTTCATGACGATGGTTACCAATTCTTTCGGATTTTGTTCGGGATGCAAAGTCGATGCATATAAATGAAGAATCCGGTTTGCTTGGGTAATCCAGCGAGCATGATGAATGGCACCTGGAGACCTGCGGGCTAGACTTTCAGATACCCATCCAGATTGCACTGCTAGGCACATATCATAGAGATACTTTTGATCACTGCTCAACTCTCACGACATTCGGTGGTATATCTTGGACGTTGCCCTGAACTGGTGAAAATGCCACTAAGTCTGAAATGGTTAAATCACATTTCAATTTGGCTCCAATTGAACCTTTAAAGGTATTTGGCCCTGATGATTTTCCGTCTATGGTTTTAAATGTGTGTCTGAAGGGGAGTTCATTCATGTGTAAAAGACACACGAGCCATTGAACTGATCTATGCAAAAAAAATTTCAATCAATTTTATGGTACCAGCAATTTTACCAGTATTGACAGCAGTACCGTCGCATAGCAGAGCATTGAGAGTGTCGATGCTCGCTGAATCAATTAAGAACGTTATAATTTCATCAGCTATACACCGAGCATTTCCTGCGTCAGGGCAGAGATGGTCTACATAGATACCTCCAGGGTCTTTGATCAGCACATAATGTTGTTCTTTCTCTTTTCCATGCTTGGTTAACGTATCATCCTTTCTTCCATCAAACCCTATACATTCAATATTCACATTTTCACATCTAGATCTAACAATATTTTTCTTGCCTACACGAATTCTCTCTCTTTCTATTTTCTTCCTATCAAGCATGTTAGATTGATCGATTATTCCCATATCTTTCAATGCAGCATTAACAATAGCTGCTGTAGCTCTCGAACTCACACGGTAACGGTCTGCCATCAATGGTAATTCATTGTATGAAACCTATTTTGATCATTTTCAATCAATTCCACATCGGGCACGAATTCTAGCTCATTGTCACTGTCTTCTATATCTTCGCTAAAGTCATCTGCTGAAGAAGATGGTACAACTTCCATAGCCTCTGCCATTTCCACTTGTGACCTTTGTTGCCTCTCTTGTTCTTCTCTTGCTCTTGAGAGGGATCGTCTCTGGACAGCGGCAGCTTCACGATCAAATGGCCCTAATTGATTTATTCTTTGCTTTTGGCCTACAAACGACTCCCACTCTACCATTGGGATTTTTACCTCGCATCGACAAAACGGCCTTTCTATTCCTTTATCATAACATTTGCAAGTACAAATGTCAAACATTTCATCATATGAAGCAAGTTTTTTAGCAAAATTTTCATTCCTTTGACGTAGAGGAACCTTGTTCAAGGAAAGAGCTGATCTGATTTATCTTTCCACTGCAGAAGAAATAGATCTTTCTTGAATGACAGGGAAAGAGAACATGGCCCAAATATCTTGAAGATCTTTGGTAACTATATTGTAGCAATCGTTCGCAGTTGCTGATCCCCTTGGCTTGATTTTTTCTCTCTTTTGAATGAAGAAATAGTGTCTGACAACGTCTGCCTTTGTAGGAATCACTGATCGGCGGAATTCAGTGGCAAAACCAAAAGCTGCATTCGAAGATTTGTTTCTGGTTGACATTTTATCAACCTTTTTAAAAAATTAAAAATCCAGCTTTTATAGAATCATGCATGGATCATAAGTAAATCTAAAGAGCATAAATTCTTATAATTCCTGTAAAAATATATGATAATTAGAACATGAAATTTATTGGTATTGAATTTGAAATTCAACACACAGCTCTGTAAATTGATTACACATAAATGATGTTTATGTGTAAATGTAATCAATTTTCTGATATAGCAAATATTTTGAGAAAATACGCGTGGTGAAAATTTTGAGAAATCCAAATTTTTGAGGTAATTGCCTGAAAATTACACACGAGATATATTATGCAATTTTATGGGGGTCATCTCTCTGAGAAGATGCTCTAAATGGTCTCCATTTTCATTTATGAGACTATTTTCATTTTTGGGGCGGAGCCAAAAATAGGAGGGAGTATGCTAGTGGTACGGGGGGGGGAGCATAAACTTTCTTTTGGAGTATGTTAGTCAGGACCCCAATTCATAAGCCCCCACATAGTGCCCGATCTACCCCCAGAAATTCGACCCGGCCTAATATATAATCGAAGGACCCTGTTGGCTAGAGTTAGCTAGCGAGCATGGTGAAGGGTACCTGGGGATCGAGTGGACAGATCTTGAGAAGTGTCTCCAGTTTACACTGCCAGACACATATCATAGAGATATCTTTGATCACTGCTTAGCTCCTTCACAACATTTGCTGGAATTTCTTTAATGTTTCCCTTTACGCGAGAATATTAGACTACTTCCAATTTTGTTAAATCTGTTTTCAGTTTATTCCCAATTGAATCCACAAAAGTATTTGGACCTGTTTTACCATCAATGGCTTTGAACACGTCCATAAAAGGCAGCTCATTCAAATGCAAGAGGCACACCAACCACTGCACTGGTCTGTAAAGATGAATTTCAACCAGTTTTATGGCTCCACCAATTTTTCCTGTATTTACAGGAGTACCATCACGCAGTAAAGCTATGATAGTATCTGTGCTGTTCGAGTCTGTAATAATAGTTATCAACTCTTCTGCTATGCAGCGAGCAGTTCCATTATCTGGTGTGACATGGTTGACATAGATGCTTCCAGGTTCTTTCACAATAACATAGTGTTCTTCTTTTATCTTTCCACTTTTAGTTAATGTGTTACCTTTCCTTCCATCAAATTCAAGGCACTCCATCTTCAGATTTTCGGATTTAGACCTAAAAGTATTTGTTTCACCCATGCGATTTCTTTCTCTTTCTAATTTCTTTCTGTCAAGCATGTTGGTGTGGTTAAGGATTCCCACATCTTTTAAAGCTGCATTGATTATTAAAGCTCCAGCTCTGCAACTTACACGATAACGATCTGCTGTTAATGCTAAGTTTTTATAGGAGTGCCTGTTCTGAATATTCTCAGTCAATTCTAAATCGGCCTCATAATCTACATCCATGTCTTCTTCGGTATTTTCTATAAATTCCGATGGTAAAACACTGGTGGCTTCAGTCATTTCTTTTTGTGCTTTTAGTTGACGATTTTGTGCTTCTTGGGCTCTTGCTAAAGATTTCTTTGTTGAACTAGCTATGCGATCAATTGTTCCTAACTGATTTTTTTTGTTTTTGACCCACAAAAGACTCCCATTCTGCCATTGGTATTTTATCCTTACACCTGCAAGATTTCCTATCAATTCCCTTATCATAGCATTCACAAGATGATGTATCAAACATTTCACCATACTGAGCTACTTTTAAGGCAAACTTTCATTTCTTCGATGTAACGGCACCTTGTTCAATTTTGAGGCTTCTTCTATTAGTCGACTGACTTTAAGATAGATACCTTTTGTGTTAATCGTAGGAAAAGAAAATTTCACCCTAATGTCTTCAATATCTTTCACAACAACCCTGTAACAATCATTAGCAGTTGCTGATCCTTTTGATTTAGCTTCTTCACGACGGCGCACAAAAAGGTAGTCTCTCACATCTACTTTTGAAGGAGTTATGGCTGCTGGGAATTCCGTAATATATCCAAAGGCTGCATTTGAGGACTTGCTTCTAGTAGTCATAGTTTATATTCAGAAGTAAAATCAAATTAGATGTAATTTATGATAATTCACATTATTATTACAGCAAATTAAAGTGATAAAAAAACCCTCACATAGTGTACTTTTTAAGAAATAAATTTTTTTCCCATTTAAATATATGCAAATATGAGGGTAAAAAAAGGGGGCGGGTATGTGCTAGGGGTAGCAGAGGTAGCACATGCTTGATATTTTAATATTTTGTTAAGATGATAAAATGAAACTTCTCACATAGTGTACTTTGGGAAATTTTTTTATTTCTTAAATTTTCGACCCGGCCTACTGTATATGTTACAGGGAATCTCTGCAACTAGGGATTTCATGAAATCCCTAAAATGTTCAGGGATTTCATGTAAGGTTAAGTGGTGATATTTTCGTCAGTTTTAACGAAAATATTATGGCGTAACCTAACCAAGCGTCAAAGGCGTACAGTTGACCTAACCGGGCATTCAATAATTTTTCCATAAATTTAACGAAAATATCACAACTTAACCTTACATGAAATCCCTGAACATTTTATGGATTTCATGAAATTCCTAGTTAACAGATTCCCTGTAACATATATATGTGTAGTCGTACTCTGGAATTATTTTTAAATCACAGTTCCCTCAGTCGACCAGGATGTCGATCCGAAAGTGCAGATTTTTGCATTTATCGTAGACACAAACGGCTGATGGTCGAGCGTCTATCTTCAGGTCATGCCTGGATTCATTTGAACAAGAATTCTTTTTGTCATATCGTGTCCAGCATGTTAATAAGAAAACCAGCTTAAACTAACATAGTCTACCTGGGCGTCAATAGTGTGACAAAATTAGATAATTTGAACTGAATACTAAAATATAATAATGTAATGATTTGGTCGTTTAACTTCCTTCGCAGGGTCATATGACGGGGAGAACCTACAGTTTAACGTGGGATCCGAACCACGGGTCGCTACATAGCTGGATGCAGCGGACGGTCTCCATTCGACCCAATGTCATCCCGCTGGTGAACGGGAAGCAGTGTTACCACATTGGCTACGACGTAGCCCCACTAAAATAATAACGCTATTTTTATATAAGGATGATGTTTTAGTACATGAAATTATTCTTTTGAAATTCACATGAAGCTAATTTATAAGCTTTGACAAAAGTGCGTGCGCGCGCACACGCATTCTTGTGTGTGTGTAATTGGGTGGATAACGACCTTGAAAACCTTGAATACCTTGAATTTGCTTTGAATTTGATGAAGACTTGAAGTTCGATGTCCTCAATACTGAGAAAATTTTGCAAGATTTATTTAACTCCAGATTGTGTTTGAGAAAGTCACCTTAATGTAATTCTAATATTATCCTGAAGTTAGAAAAGAGTATTTTTTTTAGCCCCTTTTAACCTTAACTCAAAAGTTTATCAACACTCAACAACTTAAGTTTGCCAAGTGAGGATAAAAAAAAAGGAACATTTATGTATCGGACATTTTCTTGTGAGTAAAGCAAAATTTGTTACTGGATTTAAGCCTTTAATTTCATTCAAAATTTTTCTTGAGAACTTTGAATTAGGTACCGTTCAAAAATTACATAACGCTATTTCTACTAAAACCTGACACCCCCAACCCCCTGTAACTTTCCGTAACGTGTGGGGTGTGGGAAGTGTTACATAACATCTTTATAGGGGGTTGTTTGGTCTAGCGTTACAGAACGTTCCTGGGGGATCTGGGGTGTCATGTTTTAGCAAAAATAGTGTTACGTAATTTTTGAACGGCCCCTTAGCCTTGAATTTACTTCTGCTAATCTGTTATCCACCCGATATAAGTAGGTTAATATTAAGTTCAGATGGTACCAATTGTGTTTGCCAAAGTCAAAATTTGTTAAAAGGATCCTGATTTCCCTAAAGGTGATGACGTTATCCTGAGCAAATAGATCAATCAACTGACCAACAAACATTTTTTTTCAGTTCTGAGAGCAAGTTCGAAAGTGAAAGATGTACAGTATTTGTGAAGTCTCATATATTTAATGGAATTTCTAAAAGATGACAGTGAAGTGTTAGCTTATTTACAGTTTAAAAGTTTCGTAAGAGACTGTAAATTGTAGGAAATGTCATATAAAATGTCATTTGTATAAAACTGGTGATAAATATATTTTCATGTGTCCTCGCAAGAAGTATACATTTGAGTTTTCTCTCGACAAAGACATGGTTTCATAGGTTCCATTTAAGTTACTGTACATTGTTATTAGTTACCCATGCATTTGTTCGTAATTTGGGTGCTTTCCTGTTGACGGGAATACCCAACTGCCCGCCATCATCTGGACTCGTATCTTGCGGAATTCATGTGGCGACAACGTACCAAAAGCAGCGACGTTTTTTCTGCGATTTTAGATGACATAAAAATATTTTGGCCCCCTACTAACTGATTATTGCTTACATATTAACTAATTTCATTTAAATGATTAATAAATTCGGTATTTGCATATTATCGGGACTACCAAACTGTTTATGATGTATTTTTGCTCTCGTCATTTTCGTTTAAACTAACGAAAATATCACAACTTAACCTAACCAATTATCAAAGGCGTACAGTTGACCTAACCGGGCATTCAATTAACCTAACTGGGCATTCAGTTGACCTAACCAGGTATTTTCCGTTATATTAACCTGTTAGGTTAATTGAATGCCCGGTTAGGTCAATTGAATGCCCGGTTAGGTCAACTGTACGCCCTTGATGATTGGTTAGGTTAAGTTGTGATATTTTCGTTAGTTTAAACGGAAATGACGAGAGCAAAAATACATAACAAACAGTTTGGTGGCGGGTGGTTGGGTATTCCCGTTAACAGGAAAGCACCGTAATTTGTTTACTTACGAATGTTCATTTCAATTCGAGGTGTCATTGCCAACAGCTATTAATAAGGAAGGATTCGAACATTTTATAGTGAATCATTTGATTACGTCTAAGGATCCGGAGACGATGCTCACAAATTTAATGAAGGACGCTGGTTCGCCATGAAAATTGCTCTTCTCACTTATGGTCAAGCAAAAAAAACATTTCGCCGGATACTCAGCAGCCTACATGTAGCTAAAATTGCACTGCAAGAAAAATCGCTTCAAAGAATTTTTGAAGGAGGCACGACATCCCTACCCACCAAAAGAGGTGAGTGAGTCTATTTTAAGTCGGGATGAATCTTATGCCCTGGTTAGGCGTACGCTGGGTTTGGTGGGTAAGTTAGGTTAGGATAGTAGAGCCATAGGTGAATATTCCGCAGAACACATCACCCGAAATTACATGCCAGATAATAATTTTCTGGTACAGTGCTTACAAGAAGTCTCGCGCCTCTGTCTCGTCCCAAGCTCGTCTGTTAGGTATAAAATGGGCGGTCCTTATGGCAGCGGAGGTGTGTTCGGATTGGTGCACATAATTGCTCTAACCCCATCAATGACGTCCACATTATCATTGTGTTGATCACTCTATCTATTTATATATAGAGACATACTGTATATAGATATATATAGAGTATGCAGGGGTTAACGTGTTTCAGTCCCAGCTATGGTAGTTGTCTTACAATTAACAGTCCCAAGTGCAAGTTACGTTAACACCTCCACATAAACTACCCTGGACTAAAATAACATACGTGAAGCCCTTACCCACAAACCATTTAAAAGGTGTGATTTAACCCTTTGACGACCGGTATACGTTTCTTTGAACTTAAACGTTTAGGTGTTATTGGTATTCACAATTAGATATGTTATTAACTATAGTCACTTAAATGACCCATTTTGGGGTTAATTTTCCAACAACTAAACGATACCTATATAAACATTTAGATGTATTTGTAGAAACGTTGCATCATTGTACAATTTATATTATTATTTCGCTGGGACACATATGTCCCGTGGTCCTCAAAGGGTTAAAAGCTCTCTCTCTCTCTCTCTCTCTCTCTCTCTCTCTCTCTCTCTCTCTCTCTCTCTCTGATCACACCGCATCCCATCAGAGGTCTTCAGCAGGGACATCGGCAATGTATCCATATAACGTTAATAATAACCGAAACTCGAGAAAATATACTCTCTGCCTTCCGCTCTATTCCAAATCCTTTTCTCTTAGTGACCTCTTAATACAAACTAGTCTATCATATTCTGCGACTTTTTATCTCTGGTAGGATTCAATTCCATTCCTATAGTGTAAGAGATACTTAAATTCATGTGTGTATTATGCCATATGATGTGCGTAATAAATAATCATTTTTAAATAGTTGGAGCGTTCAAGGTCATCTGTAATAATCTATAAACTACCCCTCAAGCCCACTCTCAACACTTAGATTCCCCTAAGACACAGGCGTCTTCAAGTAACATGAATGCGTAGAGATCTAAGGTGTTAGATTCCATATTATATAACGCTGGCATTGAAGGATGGAAGGAAGGGACAGTAAAAGCGATAATAGGTTTAATGAAGGAAGTGGAATGAGGATGGAGGTAAGTGTTGCTATGTCGTAGGAAACGAGGTTGGGTGGGGATTTACGAAGGGAGGAGGAAATGCTAAACACAAACTCAAATATTTATTTTAATGCCCTAGACCTAGAAAGACAAAGAGCAAAATACCTTTGTAGTGAATACTCTTATTTTAGTTTCAAGTTAAATGTTAATTTTACCGTCTTGAATTTCGGAATAGTTATAAATTCATTTTAAATTAGTTACCCCATTATAATTCAATTGTGAACCACATTAATACTAATTTTATGTATACTGTATTATTTTATTGTATGTAAACATAATTAATTATATATCACAATTGTCAGTTAATTATTTATATTCAAATAATTATTTTAATCTAATACCATGTCCATTTTACAAATAAATAATAGAAAACCAAAGGTTATATTTTCCACCTTTGGTACTGTCGCAGTTTCGCCTAACGGACTCAATACGGCTAGTGAGATAATCACTGGTTGGCACTTAACTAGCGGCAGTGCTTATGGCTACATCATCCAGGTTAACCTATACCGGATAGATGCGCTACGGTCCCAAGCCGTAGCTTGCCTAGGCCAACGACGACGACGTAAACCAACACCTTAAACTAACAATGAATTGACAGAAACAGAAGAGTCTGGTCTTAGACGCACTGATAGGTTTAACGTATGTGGCTAGAGGCCGCCACTCAGAATTACCACTACTACCTAAGTCATAATAAGGTTATTTACTATGACAGAGTAGTCATGAGTAGTTATGGAAATAAAATATGATTATACTGTTGATGGCTGACTATATTCAGTTGGGATATAAACTATTGCTGACAATCTTTGGATCCTTGGCTTTTAAGACGAATTTTTTATGCATATGTTCAACAAAATAGGAAATTGGCTGATTATTATTACCATTCGAAGGGTTGGTGCCCTTCACAACCGAAATCAATTTCAGAAGGGGTGCATGGTATCCTCATTTCCTTTATCGTCCCAGCAACCTTCACATAAGCCATTTACACAAAGATGGAAAGGCCGTCTTTGCACCACGAGACGACCCAGGCAATGCGGGGAGCAATGGTGACATTGCATGAATATGGTGTGCCAATAAGAGAAATATCAAGACGACTAGACGTTCATCAAAGCACTGTGGAACGGTTGATTCATCGGTATGAAGCAGAAAACTCAATCGCTACTTTGCCGAGGTCTGGTCCTCCGCGTTCAACATCTCAAGAGGAAGATGCTGCGATTGTTAATCATGTCAGAGAGCATCCGTTTGTTCCAGCGAAGCATATTTACAGACACCTGAACCTTCGTTGTAGCGCAAATACAGTGAACAACAGACTTCACGAGGCAGGGCATTTTTCTCGCCGTCCAGCTATAAAACCTGCATTGACGATTGAGCATAAAGAGGCGCGGATGGGATTTGCCTTGCAATACTTGCCGCAGGAGGAAGAATTCTGGAGAAAAGTTGTGTACTGTGACGAAAAAACATTTTCAACAGATAGTCATGGTTCCCTGCATTGTTGGAGGCAACGCGGAAAACGCTATGAAGAAGGAAATGTTTTCCCGACCAAACGTAGTGGTCACATCAATCTCGGTGTGTGGGGCTGGATGTCTGGCTATGGTGTCGGAGAATTGACTCAAGTAGATGGATGCTTTACTGGACAGCAATATTGCCAGATACTGGAAGAGGTGCTGCTAACCAGTGTTTGTGCGTATCTGGTTCCAGCACCGGAACCATTTTACTTAATAGAAGATAACAGTCCCATTCATAGGAGTAACGTTGTGAGAGCGTGGTACGAAGATCACCCAGAGATTACACTGGTCAACACTCATTTTATTGCCAATCATATTAGAGTGATTTTGGGGTAACTTTGTGGTGCTGATTCCGAATATGACATCGGTTTTGCTAGATTGGCTCTAATTTATGAGATAATTGGTACCCCATTGAAACACGTAAAAATGCAAAAAATTTAATGTTCAGGCGGAGCCTACTTACAGGTTGGGTGGCCGATGACTTATATATGGAGGGGGAATATTCTAGAATGATCGCGGAGTAAACACTAAGAATATTCGCGTGTCGCACCATCTAGAATGTTCCGGTAGTTTCCCATATGCACGCGTTATGGTTACGTTTCCTATTAATTGAGGGTATTCATTATCTCAAGAACTAGAGCCAAATCGGAAAAACTACTTTCATTTTGGAATTCAGCAACCCCAAAATACCCTAAATTCGTACGAATTTCCTTGGCAACGAAACAAAAAATTTTTTTTGTTGACCTGTGTTATCAATCTAATTCTGGCACCACGTTCTCCTGATTTGAATCCGTTTGAAAACCTTTGGGCAATAATGATTAACGAATGGGAGCAACGCAATGAAAGAACATTTGAAGCACTTTTAGCTCACACGAGGAATAGTTGGGAGAGCTTACGCCGAACACCAAACATTCCCTACAATCTGGCCTCTTCTATGCCGCAACGATTGCAAGAAATTATTGATGCTGGAGGAAGCTATACGAAATACTGATGTTAAAGCCATGACGTAAATGTGTATCGAATATATATTTATATTAATATAGAATTTTATTATATTTTTATGTTTGACATCTATAAAAGTATACAGGGTGTCCCAGAATTAACTATCTATTTCAATGAAATCGGACAAATTTTTTAAAAACACTTTTATTTATGTTTATCATGTTTAATATGTGTTAAAAATGTATAAATTTCTAAATTTTTTCATAATTTTATTTTCATAATTTTTTCATTATCTGGTCCAATGAAAGACCGTCTGAAGTCATAGAATGGCAAAGAGACTCTCCAAAAGTTAACGTGCGGCTTGGAATGACCAAATCCAAAATTTATGGTGCTCCATCTTGTTGAAACACAACATTATCAAGAATGCCATCATCAAGAAGCTGTGGTTCGAGAAACTGCTGAAGCATATCAAGGTAGACGGTACCTGTTACAGTTGCTTCCGCAAAGAAGAATGGGCCATAAATTTTGGATTTGGTCATTCCAAGCCACACGTTAACTTTTGGAGAGTCTCTTTGCCATTCTATGACTTCAGACGGTCTTTCATTGGACCAGATAATGAAAAAATTATGAAAATAAAATTATGAAAAAAATTTAGAAATTTATACATTTTTAACATGATAAACATAAATAAAAGTGTGTTTTTAAAAAATTTGTCCGATTTCATTGAAATAGATAGTTAATTCTGGGACACCCTGTATATTGTGACCATGAAAGAACTTTACTTATCCTTAGATAGAATCTTTTCTTGCAATGTCTACGCTCGTGGAGATGATAATATATGCATTGTTGAAACAAACTATGAGAAGGTAATAGTCTCAGGAAAAAAATAAAAACTGCCAACATCGAGGTCATCACATGTTTATGGGAATTGTCATATGATATGCTACCAATAAACTCTTATATAATACTATATACAGTATACTATATTACGTAATAATTACGATGAACAAACCAAATGCAAATTTCTCTGATTCACGGCCCACCAGTCTTGCTTTAGACTAATGACTTTCATAAGATGGACTAGGTTTAACATAGTTCGTTTAATAGGTTACCACTTAAAACAATGGATAAACTATCTATTAGTGAGACGACCGTGACTTCCTCGAAATGCGAGCGCGTGAGAGGTTCACTGAGGAATTTGGTCATTAGATTCTTCACGTAGGATATATATCACAAACAACAATATTGACAACAATTCCCAACAATTACTTAATATCAATAATTGCATTTGAGCAAATAATTTAGACCTGCGTCAAAATAACTTAGGTATCATGTCATGATTTGGGATATTTGCCGAATTAGTCGCTCGCTATAGTCTACAGTATATATTGAGACGGTATAATTAATGGCCAGCTAATATTATGATGACTAGGATTCCTCCATAACCATCCCAACATCCCGAAACTTGCTCCATTCTGCTTCTTAATCATTTGTATTTTAAACACTAAAATGTAGCGAAGTGACGTAATAATGGACGTCATTGATTGTGTTAGAGCAGTTATGTGCACCAATCCGAACACACCTCCGCTGCCATAAGGACCGCCCATTTTATACCTAACAGACTAGCTTGGGAAGAGACAGAAGCGTGAGACTTCTTGTAAGCACTGTACATTATAATGTGTTTTAACAGAATTTGCCATCCTTTTTTTTGTGCAGTTGAGCAGGTTTTGAGATAAATAATTTTTTTTCTAAGAAATGTATATCTCGAAAGCTGCTCAATTTCACAAAAAACGGACAGCAGATTCTGTTAAAACGCCTCAAAATACATCAAACAAATATTTTCTGGTATGTAATTTCATTTTCTTTATTGTAACCAAATATAACCTAACCTATAAAATTACACTTTTTTACACGCTTACTCTTAGGGGTCATTCAAAAACCACGTGGTCCTTTTTCTGGTGGTTTTCAAACCTGTCCCCGCCCTCGTGGTAATTTGTGGCCAATGACTTAAACCCTCCTCCAAAACCACGTGGTCTTCCGATGTCACCCCCACCCCTTCTTAATCTTATGTAAAATGTAAGGTGCCATATTAGATTTCTTATATGATTGAGAGGTAATGAGGTAAATGAATAATTAAAAGGCATATCTTCTAAATAAACTGTATTAATTGTTTGTTTCTTTAATTGAAAATAAGGTACTCCTGAAGTATGCGCTCTACCTCAAAATCCGTGATCTACGCAGCAAAATTTTATGGGAAAAGATTCTACATTTTTAGTCGTGATTTTTTTTTTATATTATATTTATGTTTTTGAAATTAGGAAATTAGGAAATTACATATTACGATAATTAAATGCATAATTGATGCATAATTTCACCTTATCAATTTAAGAGAAAATGTAACTAGCGATGTACAGAACGAATGTCATTTAAAAAATCGGAGAACAAATCTTGCGAGTTTTTTCTCATTAATCTCTTCTCATTAATCTCATTAATTACCTTTTCAGTAACCATTTACTTACCTGTTAATCCTTTAATGCGCTGTGATATGGTTATTATCATGGGTAGATCGCATACTTAAGGAGCACCGAAAATAATATCTTGACAAAAAATGTAATTTTGAATGTTCAAAATATTATTTATTGGAGCATACATATTGGATACATACTAACATATTCGATGCATACATACAGGGTGTACATAAAGTCAGGATCTATTTTTGTGAAGCACTTGGAAATTATATGGAATTCAATCATAAAATGATAAAGTGGTAACATTTATTAAATAATTAAGAGTAGGATTCGACGTGACGCCCATCAGTATCCCTGCACAGCTCAAATCGTTCCGCAGCATTTCTAAACACATTCTGGAGCATTTGCGGGGTTATGTTATCTGCAGCAGTTCGTATACGTGTACGTAAGTTTTCAAGACTCGTAATCTTCGTCTGATAGACGTGCGATTTGATAAAGCCCCATGCAAAGAAATCTAAAGGGGTTAAATCTGGTGATCTCGCTGGCCAAGGTCTGTTGCTTCCGCGTCCGATCCAGCGATTTGGAAAACGTCCATTTAGATAATCCTGAACAATTTTGGCATAGTGACAAGGAGCACCATCATGTTGATAGACGACGGTACTAACAATCCTATCCCCGTCGTCTATCAACATGATGGTGCTCCTTGTCACTATGCCAAAATTGTTCAGGATTATCTAAATGGACGTTTTCCAAATCGCTGGATCGGACGCGGACGCAACAGACCTTGGCCAGCGAGATCACCAGAGTTAACCCCATTAGATTTCTTTGCATGGGGCTTTATCAAATCGCACGTCTATCAGACGAAGATTACGAGTGTTGAAAACTTACGTACACGTATACGAACTGCTGCAGATAACATAACCCCGCAAATGCTCCAGAATGTGTTTAGAAATGCTGCGGAACGATTTGAGCTGTGCAGGGATACTGATGGGCGTCACGTCGAATCCTACTCTTAATTATTTAATAAATGTTACCACTTTATCATTTTATGATTGAATTCCATATAATTTCCAAGTGCTTCACAAAAATAGATCCTGACTTTATGTACACCCTACTATTAATTGGAGCATACAGTGTAGTGTATTTATATTTCTTCCCAAGGCTGTACTCTTTGGTCCTCTGGAACCAGGATAAAATAAGATAAACAGGTTAAACGTCAAGAACCCCCCCTCCCCCATGTGGCCCTTGGTGGTCAAATAAGGAACCCCTCCCCCCTTTAGGGGCCACATGATTTTTGAATGGCCCCTTACAGTCAGTATACAGGCATTCCCCGCATAACACAGATTCGTTCAACGCTGATTCGCTGTAACGCTGACAAAACCTTGACACCATCCCCGAGCAGGAATTATTCAGATTCGCGCTTGCACGTTCTTGTAGCAAACATTTTTGACAAAAATGCGTTTTTTAACGTTGAATGGAACAAAGTTAATTTTAAAAATAAGCGCGATTTTAAAAAATGTAAAAAATATCAACATATTTTTTTCTAAAATTAAAGGGGTTAATTTTTAACTAAAAATTAAACATACAGTACAGTGGTAAATAGGGAACAGCTCTTATATGTTTGGCTTGAAGATTGTAATAAAAAAAGAATTCTAAGAAATAGAATAGTGAGATGACAGTTCATTTGAAAGCGCAAACGTATGAAGAAACCTTTACTGTTCCAAGTCGCGGTCTCGCGGATCGTTTGACAGATTAAAAAAGAATGTAATAATCAGGGTTGTGGAGTCGGAGTCGTGGAGTCGCACGTTTCAGGGCGGAGTCGGAGTCGGAGTCGAATTTTTACAATGTGTGGAGTCGGAGTCGGAAAATTTTGGACCGACTCCACAACCCTGGTTATAGCCACTAGGTTAAGAAGGGTTATTCAATTTTAAGTAGGACTACTACTGGTTAGACCTTAATTATGTTTAAGAGAATCTTTTTCATTTATATATATATATATATATATATATATATATATATATATATATATATATATTGGAAAAAATAAAAATCCCTTAATATGATAATATCTACAAGTCAATATCCTTCTTAATATTTGAATGTTCCCTTATCCTAGAAAGTAACCTGACGATTCATGTGGTGGTGATGAAATGTCTTATTATTATGATAATTATAGAGTGAAATACTAGAGGAGTCGGAGTCGAATTTTTACAATGTGTGGAGTCGGAGTCGGAAAATTTTGGACCGACTCCACAACCCTGGTAATAATGAGCATACTTTTAGCTAAAAATTAAACGTATTCGTAACTAAATTGTTTGCAGTTGTTTCATAATTAAAACTAGTTCATTTTCACACAAAAAGACACTGTTTTTTCAGATTTTTCTTTATCATTGACATCTGAGAACGAAACACTTTATTTCATATTGATTACATTCCCCCGATCAACGCTAGTAGTATGGGCGAAAAAGGAGAGTGCAATGCAATTGCAAATGTTGATCAATGTTGCATGAGGTTATACAACAAATGATGGAGGGGGCATGTTGCAAGAGGTTATGCAACTTGGGGGAGGAGTTATCCCCCAAGTTGCATTGAACTCCCGCTGGTGGAGAAGGTGGGACGGCCTCACCCCCCAAAGGGGTATACCTAACCTAAGAGAGGGAGAGAGAGAAGGAGAGAGGTGTTCGCTTGGCAGGAACCAAGCGCACATTAAGACCAGCCGAGCGGCTGCTGTCTTATAAGTTCTTAATCAGCCAGTTGGCTTAGCTGGCTGAGTTGCCAGATTGCGCTATTTAATTAAAGCATATATTCTTGACAGTTGGCTTAACCATAGTTGACTTAGAAGGCGTAAATGGCTTGTTCAGGTGTACATTATTAGGGTTGAGTTGCCAGATTGCGCTATTTAATTAATTAATGCATATATTCTCGCCAGTTGACTTAGAAGATCTAGAAGGCTGGCACATTATGAGGGTTGAGTTGTCAGATTGTGCTATTCATTTGATTAAAGCATATATTCTCGACAATTGCCATAATCCGCCAGTTGGCTTAACCAGCCAGTTGACGTAGAATACCTAGAAGGCATATATATATATATATATATATAATATATATATATATATAACCTTTTCAACTGCCAGATTGCGCTATTCAGATATTTTTGAGTTGGCTTAGAAATTCGTCAGCCGTTTTAGAAGGCAGCCGTTTGGTATAATTAAATAATAATGTCGTTTACACCCAAAAGAATTAAATAAAACACCATTACATCATTCTGTTTATTTAAACGAATTATTGGAATCATTTTCACGAAATATATAGAAAATAAATATACAATCAAACGATGGAATATATATGATCAAAAAATAAAATAAAAAATAATAATAGCATAAGAAATACGAACGAGGAATATATATATATATATATATATAAGCACACCGGACAAAAAATTAGTCACCCCTAATAGCACCGATAGTAGGAAGTTCAAGGTCACACAGGGCGCTGATGTAGCATTGGTAAGTGACAAGTAGCGGTGACGTAGCACACAGGATCAGATCTGTTTCGTGGGGTGGTGAAGAACAAAGTGTGTGTTGGATATAGTCTGCAAAATGGGTCGTGAGGCAGACGTTACTCAGTGGCAAAAAGGAGCCATCGTGTTTGGCAGAGCCCACGGACACAAAATGTCTGAAGTAGCCCAATTTGTTGGTGTGTCAACGCGTACTGTCCAGCGAGTTTACGAAGAGTGGTGTAGTTCGCAATCAACTGACAATCGACGGCGTAACTGTGGCCGGAAAACAATTCTCGACCATAGGGGCCGCCGCCATGTTTCTCGTCTAGTAACTGCAAATCGTTTTCAAACCAGCGAACAATTGCTCCAAGAAACCAATGAGGTTCTCCAGCGACCAATTTCCGAACGGACATTGCGACGAGAACTGCATGCGATGGCATCTGGAGCAGGGTACCACGGAAGAGGCCGCTGTTAACAGCAAGTCACAAATTGGCACGTTATAAATGGGCTCAGAGGCACAAAAACTGGACTGCGGCAGATTGGAAACGTGTAATTTGGTCCGATGAGTCCCGTTTTTGTTTGTTCTCCAATGATGGGAGGCGACGAGTACATCGCAGGTCCAATGAAGCCTTTAATCCTGAATGCGTCGAAGGTGTTGTTCAGGCTGGAGGTGGTTCCGTGATGTTCTGGGGATGTTTTTCGTACCACGAAATGGGCCCTCTCGTTCCAGTGACGATGAATTTGAACCAGCAGGCGTACCTCCGCATACTAAACTCGCCGGATTCGTGCGGTTATCAAGGCCAGAGGCGCCGTCACACGTTATTAGGTACCTTCTGAGAGGGGTGACTAATTTTTTGTCCGGTGTGCTTATATACTAATATATTGATGATTATACTACATCGTTTTGTATATCTTTGATTATATATATATACACAGGGTGTCCGAGAATTATCTGTACAATTTTTGGCTGTTATTAAAAGTCAACCATGAAGTGTAGAAATTCCAGTGTTGCCCCATTTTACAGAGAATCTCATTAAGTTTTTTCTGATACCAAGTTTTGACAAGTTTTTTAGAAATTCCAGTGTGTCCGAAAATTATCTGTACAATTTCATCTTTTAATAAAATTCTTGATAACACGCAAAATTCTTAAACAAGATTATTTAGAATCTGTATTTTCAAAAGTTTCTTTTATTAAAGTAACGTTGTTACAAACATTCGATATGTGCACCATTAGTGGTTCGCAAAATATCCAATCGATACTTCAAATGTTGCCATGTACACTGCAGCATATCCACATCAATTCGCTCAATAGCAGCTGTGATTCTTGCTTTTAAATCATCAATGTCTGTCACCCGCGTACATTTCTAAAAAACTTGTCAAAACGTGGTATCAGAAAAAACTTAATGAGATTCTCTGTAAAATGGGACAACACTGGAATTTCTACACTTCATGGTTGACTTTTAATCACAGCCAAAAATTGTACAGATAATTCTCGGACACCCTGTATAATTTAATCAAAGATATACAAAACGATATAGTATAATCATCAATATATTAGTACAGGATAAATATATATATATACACAGTTATATTAAATAATTAAATATATTGAAAATAATAATATTGAAAATAAAAAATAATAACATACAAAACGAAGGAGTATAATCAGCAACATATTAGTACAGGAAAAATATATATATACACACAATTATATTAAATAATTAAATATATTGAAAATAAATATGCATCAAACTACTTTATGTTCTACAGCTTAAAACACTAAACTCGCACGCAATCGAGTTTACAGTCACATCATTACTGCTTTGCACTACGCGGTAAATACGCCTTAACAATATTTCACTGCTCAAGGTGTGCGGGCGCCTATACTCGATATAAATGGCCTTCATATCGTTCAATACTATTTTTGTGCCCACTTTACATTCGTTTGGCAAGTTATCTTTAAACAGAGCCAGAATACATTCAAAAGCAGGCACAAAGAGGTCATCGTTAGCCACAACATCATTATTAAAAACAAGTTTATAAACACTTCGAATCGAGGGTTTTTTCTTGCCGTCCCGAGCTTTTCAATCGTGAACTCTTCTTCACTCTGCATAGCGGCAAATGAAATAATGTTCCAAGTCGTAACGACAGCTACTCATTATACAGAGATACAGCTCTTCAGGGTGAACAGTGTAGGCGAGCTCTGCCCTGTACCGCTCAAGTGATTTGTACCAAAGTTCGGGATATTTCAAAGAGTCTAAACCTTTTAAATAATCATCCAGCTCTAGACCACTCTCGCTTTGTTCATTCCTACATTCGATAAATCCGTCGAGCAGAGCGGTGTATGCGTATTCAAGAACCGTGTCAAAATAAATCATTTGTAACACGAGCATCTAATATAGGCTTCAGCTTGCGGAATCCGACGATTTCAAACATTCTTTCTAGGATGAATCGGTTTCGCGTAGGGACAAGAACATTATTATCAGATGCATTCTTCCTCATCAGTCGTATATCAATGCAAGGCTGATCATTATTTATACACAACGTACAAACAACGGCATATGAGGGGGCATCACTAATCTGTTCTCTTGTACCTACACCTGCAGGTATTTTATAACGGTCCTCACCCCACTTCTCAACTATCACGAAGACTATTCATCTCAACACTTAAATAAATAACATTACGTTTACCAGAGTTTGCTTGCCTAAAAGTCGTTTCAAGTACATAGTTAATGGCACCGGTTTCGCGTCTGAACACGCGCAATGACTTCGTCACGGACACATCGTACACGGCGTTCAAAATGCTTCTCAAAGGAAGTTCCATCGTATTCGCACGTCCAGTCGGTTCAGGTTCTGAGATGACTATAAGCCGCAGGTGGGCGGATCGCCTCGGCGGGCGGAGTGAGTCACGCCATAAGCTGATGAAACGTGTACGGGTTTGTTCCAACATGAAAGAGTCATGTGAATACTTGTGCCCCATTATACTGGGCAATCAGAATTTTTCCGCTACTTTAAGCAATACCGGTTTTAATGTTTTATCGGAATGCTCACCAGACGTTCATTTCCACAAACTAAACATCTTATTCACAATCCGGTGCACTATTTGAGAGATACATATGCCCATATTTTTCATTTTTGTTTAACAATCGGTACTCGTCTCTAAAGTCTGTCAACAACTCGCACAGGCCATTAGCCACAACCTCACTACAAACCTCGTCATGATATATATTAATATAGTGGTAAAAATACTTAAGATTCTCCGTGATGACAAGATTTACATTCTCAGTCGCAGGGTACGAGTACTCGGTATGATGTAACATGACATAATATCGCTTGTCACACCAATTACACTGGGTAACAAAATTTGAAAAATTTTCTGTTTACTGTGATTTTTCTGTCGTTTCTTAATGATTTCGGGGCGCTGATTCCAAAAATGATATTGGTTTTGCTCTATCATCAACCGTTTCAAAAATATAGGTTATCACACTTTTCATATGGCAAAGTATATAACAACATATATTTTCTGAAAATAAAAACACTATTGGAAATTAATGTTTATTGAGCCAAAATTGTTTGACAAACCCAAAATGGTGCAAAGGATATAATATATATCATGAGGAGAACCGATAAGAGAATAACAAGCCTCGTTATGCAGTGTGCGTTCCTTAAAAATGCACTGAAGAACGCGACTTCCGCGTATGAACATTCTTATCCTTTCTGATCAGCGACCATACGTAGTCTCCCATCATGGAAGCATCCCAGTGGCCCTGGTACCTTTTCTCCATCGTTTGAATATCTTGATTGAATCTTTCGCTATGTTCTTCACTCACATCGCCCAGGTTATCACGAAAAAAGTCTAGATGTGAATGCAGATAGTGTAATTTTAAAGACATACGGCACCCCATTTTGCCATAGCACTTAATCAAGTTTGACACTAACTCCTTATAGTTTGGTGCTTTATGGTTGCCTAAAAACCCACAAACCACATCACGGAAAGCACACCAAGCCTCTTTTTCGATCGGAGTCATCTTGGCTTCAAGGTTCTTTGAATTCAACAACGCCTTGACTTGTGGTCCTACAAAGATGCCAGCCTTGACTTTGGCCTCAGAGAGTTTAGGGAACATGACCCGAATCTGTTGGAAAACTTCCCCTCCAAAATCTAACGCAGTTACAAACTGCTTAATTAGACCCAACTTAATATGGAGAGGTGGTAGCAGAACTATGTCAGGCTTCACAAGAGGTTCCCTGAGTACATTGTGCTTTCCTGGTTGCAGTCCTTCACGTGGAGGCCACTGAACTGTTTTATAGTGCTCAGTTGAAGCCCTGCTATCCCACAGGCAAAGAAAATATGAATATTTAGTAAACCCTCCTTGTAAACCTAACAGGAAACCAATCATTTTGAAATCACCACACACGTCCCAGTTATATTGTTCATACCTGATTTGAGTGAGCAGTTGTTTGACATTTTCATAGTCCTCTTTCATTTGAACAGAATGTGCAACTGGTATAGATGGATATTTGTTCCCATTGTGGAGTAGAACAGCTTTTAAACTCCGAGTTGAACTGTCAATAAACAGGCGCCACTCTGTGTTAACCCAATAGCTGTGAATAGACTATTAACCTCGCTGCAATAACAGAGAGAGAGCCATTGACATCGTAGAACCTTGCAAACTCTTCATGCCGCTTTCGGTATACAGTGCTCTTGCAGTCTTCTCCAAGCAAATTCCACTCTTTGAGTCTGGAGGTCAGAAGCTCAGACCCTGACTTCGTCAGACCCAAATCTCTAATTAAGTCGTCCAATTCCCTCTGATTTGGAAAGTGAGGGTTTGTACTGAAAGTTACTGTATATTCTTCATCATGACTGTCCTCACCAGCCGACATCTCAGATGAGCTAGTGCATCCTCATTTTCAACCTGCAAAGCAAAGAAACAAAATATAGGCATAGCTATATATGTAGAAGAGCATCAGCACTAAGAAAAATCGACACATAATGACCCACAGTCTGTAAATACAGAAGGTAAAGTAATGGATAGATACCTGTTCTGGTGGACGTGGTATTGGAAGACCTTCGCCATGTGGTACAGGAGCTATGGACGACGCTATGCTTGGATA
Organism: Bathynomus jamesi; assembly: GCA_023014485.1. Taxonomy (NCBI): domain Eukaryota; kingdom Metazoa; phylum Arthropoda; class Malacostraca; order Isopoda; family Cirolanidae; genus Bathynomus; species Bathynomus jamesi. The sequence continues at coordinate 270,546 of JAJOZX010003856.1, forward strand.
CTGAAGAGTCTGCCTTCCTTTATCTTTCCTGTACTTAGAAACATCTACCATGCAGTAGTAGCAATCGTCGTGGTGGCTCTCTGGTTCTCTCCATATTCTGGGTACCGCAAAGGGCATTGCCTTGCGTACTCCCCGCAGCCACCCTTCAAGTGTCGAGCGGCAGCTTCCACAGATCACATGGGGTGCCCAGGGCTTATCTTGGTCACCCATAGGCATACCAAAATAGAGCCGATACGCGATCCAGAATTTGGTGCCTTTCACAATCTTGTGCGATACTTGCTTGGGGTCTATGTAATACCCACAAACGTAGCAGAATATATCCAGCGAGTGTTTACAAGCTCTAGTTGCCATTCTCTTTACCAAACTGTACTACATTAATCATAACCTGCAGATATAGAGAGAAGAGTTATTAAATCTGCAACATATTACAGATTCCAGAAAAAAGGTGTAATCACAACACTGAAATAATGTTCGCAATAAAAAAGGATCGATAACACTCAAATCGTCAGCACAGAGAAGCACAAACACAGTACCTCAGTGCTGGTAACTATCAGACAAACAACCTGCTTTCTTTGTGTGCTCACACTTACTGACTTCTCAGACTCTGCGCTCTTCTTTATATAGCACAGTGGAAGTTTCGGGCAAGTTCTAGAGCAAGAAACTGTCAACGAACATCCGGATTGTTCTCAACAATTCCTGATTATTCTGATATTGCTGCGCCCATAATAACATTATACCGGTAAAACTTGAAAAATGGATTATCTCTGAAACCATTGATGATACACACAAACCAAGGCCAGATTTGGACTCAGCGCCCACAAATGCATATAAAAACATAAAAAATTATATATAAACAGAATCAGTGTTACACAGTGTTATCAACAAGACTCACTAACCATAACCGTTGCTTATCTTCTGAACGTGTTGTTTCTTCTACTTCGCGGTATATGTGAGCTTTTATAAAGGTTAGGTGTACAACATACTTCAATACATCGCTTGTACTACGAAATCCTACAATGCCCTCGCCAGAATAACCACAGAGTATTTGAACATCTTGTTCCTTCACACGGTTCAATGTAACCTTAAAAGTATCAGAGGAGGGTGGAATAGGGAGTTTTTCAGTATCCACCACATCTTGGCACTTTGCCGAATACCACTTCATAAACGTTGAACACGCAATATTAAAGGTAGCCATTACTATTTTTCGTCTACGCGAGAAAATACACGTCTGAGATCCAAGGCTTGCAGCGGACAACTGAACACGTATGGAAGAGAGATGCTCATGTAGTGGCAGGAGTCACGTGACCGATCTTACAGTGGGCGGAGCTTAGGAATGTACACACGCACGCACGCAAAGGAGAAAATGAAACCTTAATTGAAGCAAATATACGCAATAAATAAACATATCGTTAATACACATATATATATAAATACAATCAAGGATTAAGGTATCCAAAGGGTACGGTATCGTAGGTACCAGGCATCTGGTAACGTTTCCTATAGGTGTTACGGCATACCTTCGTGCCCCTAAGTTCCTTCACACACCCCAGTTTCTGCGCCCGAAAATTGTGGGTCCCCACAGTCAGTTGGGGGTGGCTGGTCGCCCTCATCTTCCAAGCACACTAGATCCTTCAACGAGTCAAAGTTAACGACTCGCCGGTTCGCATAGTAAAGCGTGATACCCTTAGCCTTCACGATATATTTCATATCATTCCCCACCCTCACCCGTACCCCATAGGTTTTTGGCCCTGTTGATACAAATGAGTGCGTATGCACCATCACCATACTCATCCTTGATCTCGTCAGTTAGCTCTCCGAGGAATTCCCAATAGCAGGCATGTATTCACCCTCCCTCGCTGTGAATATCACGCTATCTGTGTCAGCGTACAGCACCCTCCGCCCAAGAGAGTGCAATAGTCCCCAAAGGTTGATGCGGGCGTAGGCCGTTGTGAAGCTGGCTACAGGCATGTTTGTAACCCGTGAGGTATCTGTGGCCAGTTCGGTGATGTACTTTATTATGTAAGTATTACCTACATTCACGATCTCCATAACCTTTTTATCGGGAGCGTTGGCATAATCCCAGATTTCACTATAACTTTGTGCCAAATGAACGTTCTCTTTGCCAGTATTCTGTGAAAATTTCCCCCAAAGACTGTTTAGACAACTTTGCACTAAAGCGCTTGCCAGGATTCTTAACAATTTGGGAACGGTCAGCTGTATACCTTCATGGGCACGGTAACGCTGAATATAAGCCGTTTTTTCATCTTCGGTATCAACTCCTCGCGGATATCCCGATGCTTCTACCTTATCCTTCAAAAGAGCGTTTATATATGGCGTGAAAAGGTTGGGTAGCTTCTGAAACCTCCTCACCCCATGTATCTTCAATATTCTGTACCCATGGCGAACGGCTAGGGCCAGCTCAGGGCTTGTATATACACCTCTGATCTTACGCTGGTTGGTTGTATGGTTACAATCACCGTTGTTCTCCTCTGCACACTTCACGCACAGGGGAAACATGAGCTTGTGATCTATAACGACGGGTAAGATCGGCATCCACAAATCGCGAGGGGGGGAGCAGTCTACGACAGAGTCCAAAGTAGCGCTCATTCAAGTTAGCTGAAAACTCCTCGATGGTTGGCATGGTGGGACCCACCAGTTTTTCAGGCGCACCTACGGGGTACGGATTGTTCTTCATCACGTAGGGGTATAAAGAGCAGAAGTCGTAGTAATGGAGTTTCACGCCCTCCGTAGCCGGAAAATATAGCTTGAATGGGTTTGTACGCCCTCCAAACAAGCTATCACCGCATTTGAGGGAGTCCAACACCATTGAACGTTTGATGGCCCTTATTTCTTCACGGTACTGGTCATCTGTTTCCATCCGTGCATCATACTCATGTTCCCACACGATCTTGTGAGTGAACTGGGAGCCTATAAGTTGATCGCGGTTACGGGTCCATGCGAGGCTGTCGGCAGGGGATCTTCCATGGAGGTCCCCTGTGACGGCACACTCAGCGCGCGGGCATCCATGCCACCAGCAGCCGTTAAAAGAATACAGTCTTCTCACCAGTGGTTGGATCTTCACTTAGGCCATGAACCCAAAAAACACGACCATTGACCTTAACGGGTACTTCACCCGTGTTGTGGGCATGTTTCATGTATACCCAGGTCTGTTGCTGTAAGTGTATGAGCCAGTAGATAGCCTTGTGCCCATAACTGCGGGGGTTGTTTCTGTGAATGACTTCTAAGGTGTCTTTAGGTATGAAGTTATTCTTGAACACCGTAAAACATAATGAGGCGATCGTGGTTGCGACTTGCAGCGGATCGCATTTGAAACGGGCTATGTACATCCTTCTAAAGGCCTGAAAACATACTCTAAGCACGCGCACATCATTCACGCAATAACATTCACACTCATCAGCTATATTGTATGGACTAGCTTCATTAAAACTGTTGTAGTAGCGGTCAAAATCTTCACGCTTACTATCACTCATGTTGGTGTAGTTAAAGTAATGCTTGGGTAGAGGTAGTCCTACGTAATTTAAAGTTTCGCTAGTGAAGAATATGTAAGGGAAATACCTTTTTGAAACTTCAGCGGCTACCCCTATGACCTTGGGTAGCTTTTATAATTTACAAGGTACGAATAATAAAGTGTCTTTAAACTGTATATTACCTCTTATCTGCATCTGTATTAGTTTGTTGCCTCTTTTCAAGGGATCACCTGTAAATATCGCAGACGACTCGTATTCAAGCAACTCCTTATAAAGGAACTGTGTGTCAAATTTTGCCCCGTTATGGGCAAGAATATACACAATAATTTTTTTTAACTTGTCCGCTAATTTGACAATACAGGCAGAGCTGGGCAATAAATACATTGAATGTATTTAAATACTAAATACTAAATACATGGGAGAAATGTATTTAAATACTAAATACTAAATACATTTTACGAATGTATTTAGATACTAAATACAAAATACATCAATTGTATTTAAATACATTTGTAAATACATTTTAAATACATACAAATTTTAACATATGCATTCACTAATTCATGAGTAACAACAATAATAAAATGCTTGATAAAGGATAAAGAAATAGTACAATCTAATTTCCGATATATATTTCCCTTTTTAGAACAAAACAAAAACAAAAGAACTTAGAACTTACGATGTTCAACCAGTGACATATTATACTCAACTTTTGCACATGCCAGGGTGGACACGCTGTGAAAAAAATAAACATGAATTACCTAATGAATAATGATCGATAATTAATGAATCAATAATTTAATCATTGATATCAATTTTTTATAAATTTCTACTTTAGGGGACACGGTGAATTTCGAAATAAATACACCACTCGATAGATCAGACGATTTTAAAAGCTTTTTCATCAATGAATTTTCCATCGCAAATTGGATTGATTGCAACGAGTTAGTTACACAGGCCCACTTAAGGCAGAGCCGTTTTGTACGATTATTCGGTCAATTTCAAGATATTTTTTGATGTCTAAAAAAACACTTACCTTCAGATGAGTGTACAGATTCGTTGTAGCATTGCTTGCAGCAGAGACTTCGTGTTTACACAGTAAGCAGGTGCACTTTACCTTATTACCGTCTTTAGATTTAATTTTAAAGTATTTTCCATCAAACAGAGGGTGCACTAAATTGTTATCTGCAGATATATCACTGTTTGATTCACCGGATTTGCTTGTTGAAGCCATGACACGCACACGATAAAGAAATCAACCGCTTTCGACTAAGAGTGGCACACAACTGATTGAACTGACACGTTGAAACATGAACCATGCTGTACTACATTGTCGACGCGTCGTACTGTGCTAGTACAGAACGTGTATTAAACCAGTAAAAGTATTTACATTTTTATATTTTGTGTATTTAAATACATTGTATTTAAATACTCATTAAAGTATTTAAATACTATATTTAAATACATGAAAAACAATGTATTTATAAATACAGTTCTAAATACACAAATGTATTTAAATACGTATTTAAATACAAATGTATTTAAATACTGCCCAGCTCTGAATACAGGATACAAAGAGTTTCACAGGGCTGTCGTGTGCAGTCGTTTTAAAAACGCTTGTCCGTTTTCCACATTTGTGACACTCATTACACTCGATCTCCATGCACTCATCACAGATAGTCTGACCTACGAGTAAATGTGGAATAACCTCTTTGGTTTCAGCGTTCGTGTAAGTTTCTATATCGTAGTACACGGTTATACAAGGGCTACTTTTAGGCTTAGCATCTTTCATATAACACATGCTTCACTCCATCCGCCTTATATTTTTCATGACATGTAGAACAGTGAATTTCCTCGCATTTATGTTTGAAATTCCCCCAATTATCCATCATGTGAAACATACCGCACTTACAAATCCTCATTTTCCTGCAAGTGCCAATTGATTTATGGAGTTCAAAGCATTTATTATTGAAAAATGTACGTCTACACACATTACATTCCCTCTTCTCGGTTTCAACTACACGACTTTCACATTTGGGGCTTTTACACTGCTCACATACCATGTAGCAATCCTTACAATGTTTCACTATATCATCAGCAAACTCGAGACATCCCTTACACAAATCATGATGCCTTCCATATTTTCGACTTTCATCATAACTAGCGTAGAGAGCCCTTATGTTACGGATGGGGAGATACGATGTTCCTGACAATCCTAAAATAAGTAGAGGTCTTGTACGATCTCTCACGCAGCTTTTAAAAACATACACAGTCCTACGATGATCATCCATTCTAAATACGACAATACGTGCGTCGTGCATTCATTTCCTGCTCGGCCCTTCTCAGTTCCTCAGGACCCATATTACACTCAAACTCAAGCTTACAATCTGAAGCTAGTTTACGGCGCGCTGCACAACCGTAGACAGACAAATTTTTTGTGTCCATGTATTTAGCACAGTGAACATATGAGCTAAGACTATTGCTATAAAGCCGCAACCACGATCGACGTTTAACCCTTTAACGCCGAACGTTTTTGTAGGGTTAAGTCTAAATGCGTGTATTTGAAACGCTAAGTATTCGACTCAGTCGGCATTAGAGGGTTAAATGCTTTCTGTAAATAACCGGAGAATTGAAATTAAGAGTATAAGGTGTGACACTATGACCCGCAACCCGGAATACTCTGTCAATATCTACCATGAAGTTGTCTATACTGAAGGCTGTACTACTTTGAGAGGCCTGCATTATACGGCTCAAGATATATTCTGTGTCTACAGCCGCCAAACGTCTGAACGGTATTACTACCCAAAAATCATCAACGTCCCCGTCATCTGGCCCGAACGTGAAGGACAACCTCGTCCGGACTTCACGTTCGTCGCGGTTCTGAAGGGAAAACTCCACAATACGTTCAACTACGCGTCGCAGTCCAACACCGTTGGTATATAGGGAGTCAGGACAACCCTGACCACGTACCGATTTCTAGTCAGGGCAGGGGTTGGGGTAGCGGTGCGCACCAACTCGAATGTTATACTATCCTCCACAGTATGAGAAGCTGCTGCTGCTGTGGAGGAAGTACCCGGAATTGAACAGGAATCATGGGGCATATTTGAGGAAGGTACTATTGTGGGGGTTGTGTCGTAAGACGTAGAGGGTTGGGGCTCTATTACTGGGGATCTAACAACCGGCGCAATCCTGACACGCTTTATACCTGACGTGGAGGGTTCTTCATCATGCTTCCGCTTTGAATTGTCGCATGCTACAGGTATCGCTGGTGAGGGTTCGTTAGCGGGGAAGGATTCTGTAGCTACACGGTCATCGGTTTCATCTGTGATATCGATGATGGGGGGGCTGTACATCGTTGTCATTCACGGTTCTGTGGAAGAAGAAAAACAAGAATATAAGGAGCAATACTTAAATTTTGTAATATTTTATAAATGACTCACTTAGGGGTGTGACGTGTTAGAGATGGAATCTGTAGAAAAATTCAGGTTCACAAGCCCCTCCACATGTATTATATCTGGCCCTACAGGATGTGGTAAAACTGTATTTATGCCTAAAATCATTAAAGATAAGGGGGAGATGTTCTCAAAATTTGTGCATAAAGTAATATGGTGCTATTCGACGTATCAGTCAGTGTTCAACGAGTACCAAGATGAAATTTTGTTCCACAAAGGTGTATATGACGTTAATTCGTTAAAGGGTAATGAGCATACAGTCATTGTAATTCCCGATCTCATGTTGGAAATGGATAAAACGTTTGCCGAGACATTTACAGTGTTCTCCCACCATCTTAACAAGCGTATTCTTCATCAACCAGAATCTATTTTTCAAAAATAGATACATGCGCGATGTGTCGTTAAATACACAATATCAGTCTTATTCGCACAACGTAGAGATGTGTCACAAATTGGGGTATTAGCCAATCAAATGTTCCCGAATCAGCGTAAGGAGTTTTTGGAGGTTTATAAAGAAGCCACAAGTTAGTCTTAGGGTGCTTCTAAGAACGAATATATTCCCAAACGAACCTGAAACGGTGTATATTCCAGAATGACAAATAGGCTGAAGAAATATCGTGAATTAATAAAAATCTATCAACGATTGCCCCGGGCACTGCAACAGATGTTTGTTAAAAATATCAACTCCGACTTTTTTAAATGCATCTGTGAAATCTGTCTTAATGTTATAAAATGTTATGTGCCAATGAAACCTCCTCAGAAGGCTCGCTTACGTCGTTACAAGAACATAATACGTGCGCTCGCTCGTAAAAGTCAAACTGTGGGAAAGAAAAAGCGAATTATTGTACAAAGAGGGGGATCATTCCTCCCCATCTTATTTTCAGTTTTGGCTCCTTTACTGACTAGATTAATATAATGAAGAAAGTGGTAGTGATTCCGCGCGAGGTGTATGCTTCATTGCAAAGTTCAAAGATTCCAGACACGGCTCTAGAACCCCGTAAAAGTAGGCTTAAAAGAATGGAAAGTGAATTGTTAGCCCTATTAAACAGTGAAAAGTCACCTGATGAGAAAAGGATCTTGTACCAAGAGGCTTTGCAGAAATTTCTTCATGACTACGAAGATTATAAGAATCCGACAGAGCTCCCCGTGGTTATTAGACACAGCGCGAGCAACGCTGAGCATGGCGACATAGGACCTGGGCCCGACGTTAGAGATGACTAACCAAAGAATAATGGAACGCAGCACATCGAACATGTATTAAAAAGCAGTCTCCCACATACATTGAGGAATAAAGGCTTAAGTCTTTATAATCTATTGAGTGAGGACCCCATTATACATTGGGCCGATACAGGCGAGGTCATTGTTGAAGGAACAAGGGTACAAGGATCCAACATCGTTGACATCGTCCATGATCTGGTGAGAAAGTGGGACAGGCCCTCACCAACAGGATGGAAGCATATTAAAGCGAGACTACAACAAATAAATGTCCCAAAACTTTGATAGGTAATCTGAATAGGCTAAAAGACTTGGATCAAGTCTCGCATGTGTCACAACTGAGTACGCCATCGCCCCCAGCAGTAGCGTCTCTGAAGAGGAGAAAGAAGAGAACAAACGGCCAACCTTATCCACGTGTCTCTAAAATACGCAAGTGGCTAACATTAAGTAAACGCTATTATGACATTTCTAACCCCGCCTCCTATGGCAGCGTTAATAGACTGTACAGAGGTGTTTACGGAGTAAGGAAAAAAGATGTTGAGAGGTTTTTGCGGGAGCAGGATGCTTATACACTTCATAAGCCGGTGAGAAAAAGGTTTAAAACGGCCAAGACAACAGCGGCTTCGATTGACTATTTGGCAAGCGGATTTAACAGACATGCAAAGATATTCAGTGTATAATGACGGATACCGCTACATCATATTCATAATAGATGTATTCTCTAGGCATTTGGTACGATTGGTCCAATGACGAATGCTTTCAAAAGTTTAGGAATGGTGACTGCTGTTTGACAGATGCAGCACGCTCTGGACACCCTGCTGAGTTTGATGATGACCTGCTGTTAGCCGCACTTGAAGAAGACTGTTCAACAACTGTCGAAGAATTGGCCCAGAAACTCAATTCATCCCCGTCCACCATCCTTCGACATTTGCAACAACTCGGGAAAGTGCCTAAGTTAGGAAAATGGGTGTCACATGAATTGTCGGTCGACAATCTGAGGGTGCGGGTAAACATTAGCACAGCTCTTCATTCCCGTGAACTCCAAGATCCGTTTTTGCACCGTTTAGTGACTGGTGATGAAAAGTGGATACTGTACCAGAATGTTAAGCGCCGTCGACAGTGGGTTTGTGCCGGAGAACCAGCGACACCACAGCCAAAACCAAATCTTCACCCTCGGAAGGTGTTGCTTAGTGTTTGGTGGGATAAAGGTGGTGTAATACACTTTGAAACCTTACCACACAATCACCGCTCAAGTCTCCTGTTAACAACTGGATCGATTGAACACTGCACTAAAAGAAAAGAGACCTTCTTTGGTTAATCTGAAAGGAATCGTGTTCCACCACGACAACGCACGTCCTCATACCGCTCGGATCACTTCTGCAAAAATTGAAGAGCTTGGGTGAGAAAAACTTCCACATCCTCCAGACATTGCGCCTTCAGATTATCATCTTTTCAGGAGTCTGCAAAACTATCTTGACGAGAAACAGTATACTTCTTTAGATGACCTGCACACCAGTCTTTGTAAGTTTTTTGCCTCAAAACCGCCTGAATTTTATAAACATGGCATTGAAAAGCTTGTAGGACGTTGTCAGAGTGTCACTGATTCCGATAGAAAATATATACTAGATTAAAAAGTTTGTTGTTTTTTTTGTCCTTCAATTTCCGATCTAAAAAACATTACTTATGGGATGACCTGATTGATGATAGATATATTATATATATATATATATATATATATATATATATATATACAGGGTGTTTCAGGAGGAAAGGTCAATACTTCGGGAGAAAAAAAGTTCATATGAACATGTGTCTAATTCTGAGTGGTTTCGGAGATAGAGCTGTTTGAATCTACAAATACAAAAGCATTGTTAATGGTAATCAAAAAAGAGAAACCAATTACTGTTCCTAACATTTAATGTTTAAACATTGGCATTTTGAATGGTATCAGATACAGAAATGACAAATTTGTTACAGTTTACAATACGTTTTCGAAAATTCCACCATCAACCTCAATGCACTTTGCAACTTGTGTGCGAAGATCGCGTGTTGTTCGTCTGAGTTGATCTTGACGTTCCTTTATGCGGGCAGCAGCATCCAAAATGCGCGCGAGCAATTCGTCTCGTGTATCCACCTTTCTTTTGTAAACAACTTTTCATCCACCCCCACAAACAATAATCTAACGGAGAGAGGTCTGGAGACCTTGATGGCTATTGAATGGGACCACCGCGGGGGGAGGAAGAGCTGCGCGCATCAGATTCAAACAGCTCTATCTCCGTAACCATTCAGAATTAGACACATGTTCATATGAACTTTTTTTCTCACAATGACCGATACTATCACCTCCCGAAGTATTGACCTTTCCTCCTGAAACACCCTGTATATACTACAATACCCGCTGCGCAAGGGCGCAGCAAAAGCCCCTCGAAACAACCGAGGCGGGAGACTGGGAGGTGCGCATGTATCACTAAAACCTTACCTAGTTCTCCCTTAAAACATTCACCGCCAGCATTTTTGCAAGTTTTTACCCAACTATAAGCAGGGTCTCATCAAAAAAGTGAACAAAAATTAAAACTAAAGATATCTCTAAACAAAATATACCAAAATAACACTTATAATGTATACGTTCAAGACAAGATTTTTCGCCTTTGGCGGTCAACTGATTTGTGTCAAAAGACGAGATTTCTCGTCTTTGGCGGTAAATTTGTTTACAGTGAACCTCCACCGTTCGCGGTTTCGATGGTTCGCGATATATTTATTTATTTATTCATAATAAAATTTGCCGTTCGCGACGCAGGTTTTGGTGGTTCGCGTGACTGTGTAATCATGGCCCCTAAGCGTAAGTCAAGTGGTAATGAAGACAGCGTCAAGAAACAGCGCAAAGTGATGACATTGACTGAAAAGACTGAAATTTTAAACAAATTTAGAAGTGGTGCGAGCGCTGTGGCGGTCGGCAAGCAGTATGGGATTAATGAATCAACCATACGGCACATTAAAAAAAGTGAGGACAAAATAAGGGCGAGTGTCAGTGCTGTTGCACCAATAAGTGCGAAAGTGTCATATGTTAGCAGGCGCGACTCTGTGCTACAAAAAATGGAAAACGTTTAAACGTATGGATGGAGGACCAAACCCAGAAAAAAGTTCCTTAGTGGATCGGTCATTCATGAAAAGGCTCTCCGTCTGCAGGGGCGGATTCAGAGCGCAATTTTGGCGGGGCGGTTACCTTCCAGAACCTGAGATTATAACACATTGGTGTGACAGAAGTGCCAACGATTATCACATATTCCTTCTGCCTATAAAGAATGCAGGAAGGTATCCGTTTTTGGTCAAAAGAGTAAATTCCATAAGATGACAGTAAGCTCCAGTGATGCATAAAATTAGCGTAACAACATTTACATTACTGTTTTATTAAGAATCATCATTAGGGGCAATTAAAGAAAAATATATATTACTGTAAATGGCTCACTTTTGTATATCAATGTGGCCCTTTATGCACTCTTTTGACCAGTATACCAACATACCTCAGTGCATGCATCCCTACTTGGCGGCTTACAAATACCTCTGAAACCTCTGCACATTGCTTGAGAAGTAACCCCAAAAGGGGTACACCTACAGTTTTATTAAAGTACCAACGTTACATCACAATTCTGATCTGCTTATTTTTCACGCCTTAGCCTTGGCCAGGTTTTTCCCATCTGACAACAATGTGGTGGCGAGTGGTATCAACAAATTAAGTCCACCATTCTACACGCAGTGCGCGCGTTCAGAGATACCGTTCCTTTATAATTACGCTTTTACTAAAATTGTCGAAAGGAAAGCAACAGCGATTATTTTTATAGGATGCTTCATTCTAATTTTGTATTGTCTCTTCTTTATGTTTCTGATCTCCTTCTTTCTTTCACTTTAAAGGTGTAGAGGCCTCATAGTTTTGAGGGGGTGATCGTCCCCCCTAAATCCGCCCCTGTCCGTTTGTATGAACATTTAAAGGAAACGGAGGGTGAATCTTCAACTAGTGGTAGTGGGTTTGTTGCCAGTAAGGGCTGGTTTGAAAACTTTAAAAGAAGATTCAGCCTGCATAAGTGATCTCCGAACAAAAAAAATTTCGGGTCATTCTGCGACCCATTTGCCTAGTTCAGTGGTTCCCAACGTGGGCGCCTCCGCCCGCCAGTAGGCACTTGAGAATCATAGGGGCGCTAGGAAACTGTAAAATTGTTACCTTCTATTAATAAATCACTTATCCTGTTATATTATTATCTTTATGAGGGGGCACCAGCAAATATTGATGGACATAAGGGGACGTTGGCCGAAAAAAGGTTGGGAACCACTGGCCTAGCCTAACCTCATCATTTCCCACTGAATTAAAGGTTTGCCGTTTGCGCCGTTTCTTCTTAACGTAACCCTCGCAAACGGCGAGGGTTCATTGTATACTAAATTTGGTTCAAATTACCCTTGTAGTTAGACGTGTATAAACGAACAGACGTCATCATCATCATCATCTGCCCTATATATATATATATATATATATATATATACACGAGGTTTATATATATCTAAAACGTCAAAGTTTGTAATGCATATCGTCATAGTAACGGATCAGTGTATTTTGTACTTTATGTATTGACAGTACTTAACAAGTATTTTGAATTTTTGTACTATTTCAGTATGTATTTTACATCATTTAAAAACACGAATTTTATTTACTTTTTAAAAAAATTGTTTTTCTCAAAAAACTGACTAAGTTGAGCTAAGTTTTCTCTCTCTCTCTCTCTCTCTCTCTCTCACACACACACACACACACACACATATATATAATATATATATATATATATATGAAAGATAGAAATTTCATTATGGTCGCGTGCTACGTCAGTCAAAGATGGCGCTGAAGTGGAAGTCACGTGACTTTGTCTAACATGTTCTGACGAGTTTTGGCGCCACATTAAAACATTCTCTGACATGAATAGGACATGCAAATAACAATTCCGGATACGAAGTGGGGAGCTTGGTTCGAACTGTGGATACACAATAAACATTTAGAAAATAAAAGTCAATAGAGCTCATATATATATATATAATATATATATATGTGTGTGTGTGTGTTAGGACTAATTCATTTATCAGATAAATGCAATAATGAAAAGTTTAAAAGAAAACTAATCCTTATCTTATTTTTTTATAACTAATTTTATTCAGTATGGAATTGTATTCATAATTTCATAATGGATTTTCCTTTCATTGTTTTATTCATATAGCTACATATACTGTATAATTATAAGGTCTGGAATTTGAAGATTCAGTATTTATTATTTATTAATTAATAAACATATTCTTTCCTTTACAAAAATTTGCCATACGCAGCCTAATATCACTATTTTGAAAAAAAGCCACTTTTATGGGCAAATATTTATTATGTTAGTATTATTGATTTTAAAGTTTTTGCTTAAAATTTATCATATATTGGGAAAATAAATTTAAACAAATGTTATAATTCGATTGATCAAATATTATTAATTAATTATTCCATTAGTAAATGTGTGTAATTTCATTTTGAGGCTGAAGAGATTCTAAATTCGGGTAAGGACGCTTTTAACATTTCTGAGGCCTGGAACATAAAGTAAGATGGAGGCCTCGACCCGCTTTCAAAACAAGGATTAAATTTTTTTCAAAAAAATAGAGAACTGTATGTACATCAAGAATACAATCGAAATATCTTCTTTCTGGGGTCTTTTTAAAGGTAAAATCAGTTACAGTTTTTTCAAGGGGAATTTTCTTTAGTAGATCTTGTTCGATTGACATCAGCATCTTCCGCGCAACATGTTCTATCTAAATTTGTTCTTTATAACTGATAGGGCTGTGGCGTAACAAGTTACTCGGTAATTGTAACCTTTTTGAGTAATTGTATCGGTAACTAATTAAATCTGTAACTTCTACCAGTTACCCTTCTGTGTGGGAAAAAAGTTAATTAATAGCTACTTTTTTCACAAGATTTGCTGGATGTACAGATTGTGCATAGTGCAAGTTTATTGACAACATAATATCTGAGGCTAATATGATTGAATTTTGTCTTTATTCGTTAAAAAATTGCAATCAATTTGAAATAAATAAATACTCTTGGCAAGTATCACTTGTCAGGGAAAGTACTTTTATCAGGATCAGATGGTCGCAAAAAACAGGAAAAATGTCAAAAGTAACTTTTGAAGTAATTAGTAATTACTAGTTACTAATTACTTATTTCAGGCAGTAACTAGTAACTGTAATTAGCTAAAAAAAAGTAACTGTCACAACAGTGACAACTGATCATTTTTAAAATTATCTTTAGCCTTCACAGTTCGACACAGGGAGCGTCAGAAATGGGCTTAATGCAGTCTTGGTATTCGGGAACATTTCGCAAAGATCGTTGTTATAAACTGTGTGAAGAACGTCTGTTGCAGCAGTGGCGTAGCTAGAATTTTTTTTTGGGTGGGGTGGGCGCAAAGGCCCAAATTTTCTGACAAACGGGCGTGACAGAGATACCGTTTATCAATCATCTATCTCATCAAGCATAACAATTTACAGGCAATACAAAGAATCTATTAAGTGCGAGAAACACATATATGATAACACACCTACATCAATATTCAGTAATGCAATACAAAAGCAGAATACACTACCATTAAACGAAAGAAAATGATTTACAAGGAAAAACACACAATGCACTCTGTGTAACAATGGACCAGAAAATTTGCAACATTATATATATATTGTATATTATGCTGCCCAGCATAACAGAATGAAAAAAAATAATGTGGTTACAACAACCATATATTGGAAACACGTACAAATTAATTGGAGCTCTTCTTTCAAGTACAAATACAAATGAAACAAAAAAGACAAAGGAATTGTTATTCAAATTCGGACAGAGGAGAAATTTTCCGACAAAATCCTTTCTGAGGCTTGGGGTGGGGCGATCGCTCCCCCCCCCCCCCCCCGGCCCACCCTCTAGCTACGCCACTGTGTTGCAGTCAGGGTTGTGTTAGCCTCCAACCCAAAGTATCGTACCGGGCATGCCAAAATTATCGTATTTTACTTGAAATTATCGCACATATATATTAGAATTAGAAATATGACATTATTCTAATATATTATGAAATATATTAGAAATATGACAAAAGCAGCAAGCTCACCTTAGTTCTGTTCTACTCTCCTGTGCAGAATGTTGTTTACACGCTGCTGGGCCAGCTCACAGATGATGCACTGTTGCCAGATACAAATATCTCTGGCTCTCACACTGGACTAGAAAACCTCTAGAAACCTCCGAATCCTTTATCCAGACCTCTACAGTCCTTTAATCAGGACACGTGCACAATGAAAAACAGTTTTTTCTAGTGCTTTTGGTGAATATGACCGACAGGTCAAAATTATCGTTCATTTCGAAGACAGTATCGTACATCGTACACGGACTTCAAATTATCATATATGCACGATAATTATCGTACGCATCACATCCTTGGTTGCATTAAAACAATTTTGCCAGGAATATGAAGGATCGTCGTACCTCTTGCAGATTGCCTTATCTCGATTTGCAAATGCGCCTTTACTTGGTTTTTAAAGAAATTTTGTATCGGAAAAATATTTTATTACTTGGCTCACTTGAACAATTACACTAGACAAGAATTTTCAACTTTTTGTCTTTAACTGACACAAAAACGTTTTCATTTATGATAGTTAATTTGGACATACTCATTTCAATGGTAATACTCAAAATTCTCAATCATGTCTTAATTTTTAGTTGACTGACAAAATTTTCAGATACGAGCAGTTTTATATAAACTTACGATTGTTTTTATTTCTCATAAAATGGAACACAAATACACACAAAGTGGACTACATTTCAAAATACAATGATAAATAATGAAACGATCATGAAATAAAGTCAGTAAAGACAGAGTTTAGTTAGATTTCTTAGCAGGAAAGTGTCGTGTGCTACGTGATTTCCTCTTGCACAGTAAAAATAACTTATTAATTTAATCAAGGGTGTAACTTGAAATCCACAAGTGATAGAAACTTTTTTATGCCATTTTTGGAATCAGCATATCAAAATTAAGTAAAGGCACGTACTTTTTTGTAAAAAAAAAAAAAAAAAAAAAAATCTGTGTTGACCACTGTTATCGGAATTGTTGTGTACGTTTTGTAATATACAAGTATTTTAGTTATATGGTATTTAGTTATAGGGTAGATGTCGAACTGATTTTCGTTTGTTGTTCAAATCAACCTTCACTGCAAACGAAAAAAAAGCCTTAACAAATGGAGGGCCTCATTTTGTCCAGACTTTTAACATGGGCCTCATTATGAAGCTCGTGTTGAACGCGAGGCCCGAGGTAAATGCCCCCACTCTGAAAGCGATCCTGAGTTTGGGGGACCCAATCAACCAAATGTATCGACAAAATAGCGGAGCATTTTACTGATGTATAAAATTTATTCAGCAGGCATTTAAATACGCAGACATAATAATCAGTCATGAGGACCAGAAACTGTCACAACGCTCGGGCCAACTGATGCGGCCATTGTTCTAACTCCTGTATTATTTTTATAACCAATATCATCGGTATTCGAACCCTCAACCTCAGTGTCTTCATTACGCTGGCTAAAATAAGCAATACTGAGTGTATCCTATATACTATTGAGCTAAAATGTGTGTGTGTGTGTGTGAAAATCTTGAGCTTCACTTGTGTGACATATACTGCTACCCGCCCTCCGGGCGGGTAGCAGTATACAATCGGCAGCTCGCTATCGCTCACGACCGTTGTACAACTTGGCCCTCCGGGCAGGTAGCACTGTGATCCAGCTACAAAAGTAAAAACACGCCATTACCCCGACCCTCTCCCCCATTACTCCCCACCCCTCTCCCCCATTACCCCCACCCCCACTCCCCCATTACCCCCACACACAAAAGTAAAAAAACGCCATTAACCCCACCCCTCTCCCCATTACCCCCAGCCCCACTTCCCCAATTACCCCACCCCCTCCCCCACTACCCCCGAGCGGGTAGCAGTATATGTCACACAATGTGAAGCTCAAGATTTTCACGGCTGCGTTCTTTTCTGTAGTTTTATCGCGGTGCTGGGGCCTTCGGACCCAATAACTGTGACCTAGGACCGGGAAACTTGACAGAGCACATCAGCAGCTCATGGGCTATCAGTTGGTGGTGGTTGCAGAATTTTCCGATGTGCCGTTTAGTCTGTGCACGGTTCCGAAGAAAGCGGACACACACACACACACATTTTAGCTCAATATTACATAGGAGATGTCACAGTGCTACCCGCCGGGGATAGTGGGGGAGGAGGTGGGGTAATTGGCGGAGTGGGGGTGGGGGTAATGGGGAGAGGGGTGGGGGTAATGGCGTTTTTTACTCTTGTGTGTGGGGGTAATGGGGAGAGGGGTGGGGGTAATGGCGTTTTTTACTCGTGTGTGGGGGTAATGGGGGAGTTGGGGTGGGGGTAATGGGGAGAGGGGTGGGGTAATGGGGGTAATGGCGTTTTTTTACTTTTGTCGCTTAGCCGAAGACGGCCTGTGCTGTGTAGCACGGTGCAGAAGGCACAGCTTGTAATATTAAATAAAGAAACATGTTTAGTGACAAATATAATCGCAATTCTACGCCCTTCTCTGTGGTACAGTACAAGTTACATTTGATTGTAACCTACGTTACATATCAGAAGTTGTTTTTTTCCACTTTGCTGTCAAAAGTTAATTGTATCATGACAAAAGTAGCAGTGTCACAGTGTACTGACGAAACCTGACCTTCACCACAGCAAATGGTGCTCCCCCTGCCCCCCCCTTTAGCTACACCACTGTTTATATCCAGAGACTGATTAGGCTTATCACTACTTTTAGTCTGAGCTAGCTATATCAGTGTACAGTAGGTACATTTTTTGGAAATTACAATAGTTCCTGGATACCAGGAAGGCGAATTTTAAAATTATGAACATATAATGAACATATAAGGAACATATAATCTAAAGTCCACTATCTGGATGATAATGTACAGTAATAAGTCTGTAACCCTCGTGAAAATGACCAGATGAGTAGCCTTACAACACAAAGTAATTATTCATTTAAATTACTGTACATAAAAATGGCCACACTTCCGTTTGTTTTGATATTATTTGCTATTAAAAAAAAATTGCTTACAAATATTCTGAAATGGTTAAATATGAACGGGAAACATTTATTTTATTCCTAACAACTTTTGATATTGAATAAAATTTTTATTATTAAAATATAATTATTTTCAAAAACAATAAATTCCTATTTAATCAGTTTGTGACAACGATTGAGACAAGAAAATTCCGAAACCTTTACCATTAATTTTTATAAAAGCTTTGGTAAATTCCTTACTTCGTTTTCATACACAATAATTTATCATACCAAACTCTGACAAAAGAAACCCCCCGATTATAAACTTATGATATCAGCTTAAGAGATTTCGAGAACTAGCGAAACAATTCTTTGGTAAAAGGTAAGAATAGTGGTCAATTTTTTTTTGTTTTAAAAAATAAAATGATCAATAAATTCCAAATAGCATTTTATGCCATGAATAAGTGTTTTTCGTAAATAGAAATTGTAAATAAATCTATAAATAATAGTTAAATATAGGACTAGTTAGTGTAGTGTATTTTATTTATTAGGTTTTCATTTCACATGAAATGTGTGTGTTGGCTGTGCGTTCCAAGTCGTAAGGCCTAGGCTAGTAAATTGTATTATGGAAGGTGTCAATATGTCGTTTGAAAATGTGATAAATTTTTTAGATGTCATAAAATTATGCGAGAAGAAAGAGGATTTAATTAATGAATTTCTAAAGATGAATGTATTAAAATATCGTGTTTTGTGCGAAAGACCTTGTAGAATTTTTTTAAAAATTATTGGCAATGGGGTCTGTGATAGATATAGATTGAAATGCGTACAAATGCAAAAAGCGGTACAGGTTAAGATTGCAGTCAATTTTGGCGAAATCGAAAGTAAGTTTGAAAAAAAATTCTAAGGTAATTACTTTAACCTAACCCAACCCAACTTACAAAAAAACGCTTACATGTGGTTTATTTAAAGTATAATAAGCAATTTATTTTTTAAATACTGTACAACAAAAGAATTGTCCACAATTCTTAACCTCAGCCCATTCTTCCCATAAACTACTAAAACACTTAATTTTAGCAGGGTTGGTGATCAAAATATAGGTTATAGTAAAGCCTACCTAAATCAGAATTTGGTTACAGAATATGTATTTAATGTTGGAAGGTCTCCTGACCAGTGAGTGAAGAGATGGTCATATTCACTGTATAGGCTGAGCCTCATAATGCACTCTAGAGCAGTGGTATTTAACCTTTTTCGCACTGTTACCCCTTGAGCTAGTCAGCAAAACCATAATTACCCCTATCCCCATTTTAAATGACAAATATGAGAAAAAGAAAATTAGGAAAGAATAACAGTTTAGGTGAAACCATAACTCAGCTTCTTTTTGGGCAGTGGCGCCAGCTCGTTACCCGCGCAAAAGGCTGAATTACCCCCAGATAATTACCCAACTGATCTAGAGGCTGACTTAATTAGAACAGTTTGGTGTGGTTCGTAATTATAAGGCCTACTGAGACCACGCTTGAGTAGTATAGCCGCAAAAGGGGAGAGTGCAGGAATGTTACAGGTTATTATGTAATGTTGCAAGGGGGGTGGGGGTTGTTGCAAAGGGGGAATGGGGGTTGTTGCAAAGGGGGGAATGGGGGTTGTTGCAAAGGGGGGTGGGGTGGGGGAAACTTGGAGGCGGCGTTATCCCCCAAGAGAAAGAAGGAGGAGAGAAAGGAGGAGAGGTGTTCACCTGGCAGGAGCCAAGTGCACATTAAGGCTTCCAGCCGGTCTGGCGTTGTTTTATAGGCTCCTAATCAGCCAGTTGGCGTAAATGGCTTGAGTTGCCAGATAGCGCCATGTATTCCATTGTATACATTATTATCCTAATCAGCCAGTTGGCTGGTTGTCAGATACCTCTTTTTATTATTGCATACATTATTATATACGCCTAATCAGCCGAGTTGGCGTTGTTTTATAGGCTCCTAATCAGCCAGTTGGCTGAGTTGCCAGATACCATTGTATACACTATTATAGACTCCTAATCAGCCAGTTGGCTGGTTGTCAGATACCTCTTTTTATTATTGCATACATTATTATTATTATATACGCCTAATCAGCCAGTTGGCTGAGTTGCCAGATAGCGCCATGTATTCCACTGTATACACTATTATAGACTCCTAATCAGCCAGTTGGCTGGTTGTCAGATACCTCTTTTTATTATTGCGTACATTATTATTATATACGCCTAATCAGCCAGTTGGCTGAGTTGCCAGATAGCGCCATGTATTCCATTGTATACACTATTATAGACTCCTAATCAGCCAGTTGGCTTAGAAGGCTTAAATATTGCCAGATACCTGTTGTATACAGAATACCGGTAGTAGAAGGCATAACAATAAACAACATTGCATCATTCTTTTTATTATAATATAGAAAATAAAATATACATTTGAGGAATATGTACATAACAGAAATATATACACATAATTATATATAAAATAAAATATACATTTCATATACACTTCAATATGTACATAACAGTACAGGAGAAATACACACACACACACAATTATGGTGTGTTATATAAAATAAAATATACATTTCATATACACTTCAATATGTACATAACAGTACAGGAGAAATATCAAGCAAAATATATATATATATATATATATATAATTATGCGGGTTGCTTCTACAGAGCTTCAATTTAATATTTAGTAGAAATCCAATGACAAGGAGAAATGTAAATGCCATGAAAAGTCTTCTTTATTGCGCAACGTTTCGAGCAATACGCTCATCTTCAGGCTGTTTAATAACAATGTGAAATTAAAATCAATATTGAATGAAAAACAAACAGAAATTTCTATAACCTATTCGTAAAGACAAATTTTAAAAGACTGAGAAAAGAGGGTTAAGTTCTAAGTTATACAGATTTACATATCAAAATTAAGAAGTTATTTTTAAATACATGTAGTAAATGTGAAATTAATACACTGGAAAAATTACCAATAGTACACTGGAACAATGGAGCTATCTACCTTACACAGCAGTATCCGAGGCCGACTAATTTGAGCAGAGGAGACGGGAATGAAAGATGGCGAGGGAGATAGGGGAAGGAGGGATTATAAGGAATTGGGGAAGGAGGAGGGATCATAGCAGATTGAGAGGGACGGACGATGAGTCAACATTCAGACTAGGGGACAATGCTTTAATGAAAAGGATTCTAAAATTCTTAGTGAGTTGGGACAAGTATTACAACCAAGAATTTTAAAATTGTCTAAAGTGACATCAATTTTGCATTTGATGCTATGTTCACGTATGCTGGAGGCTTCCTTAGTTTTTAAAATTTTACCTGTTCGGCCACTTATTCCCATATGCGAATAAAATCTAGCCCTGAGAGAGCGAACAGTGCTGCCGATGTAATTCCCAAGGAGACACCTAGGGCAGGTAAATAAATATACAACACGCTACGCAACGAGTCAGGGGTTCGATCCTTCGCTGAGAAAAAGCTACCTAAAGACGTTTTATTAATAAATATGATGCGGAAATCAGTATGATAAAAAAATTTCCTTAACAATTTTGTAAATTTAAGCTTAAATTCCTTATTCAAGGGACCCATTTCAGGTACCAAGAAATATTTTATATCCTTCGGCACTGTAATACATGGAAGTTGAGGGCTATAAACATTATTTAAGAAGGATCTAATTAGTTTGTCTACATATTGAACAGGAAACTATTATTAGTAAAGTATGATCTTAGATTATTAAATTCATCATTAAGTAAGGTAAATTAGAGGTCAAATTATATCCTCTGAACAGGAGAGTTTTAATACAAGACATCTTATAGTTGAAATCAGTAAAACTAAAAAAATTCATGCCCAAACCAGTGAAAGTGGGTTTCCTATAAACTGATGTAGTAATAGAATCACCGTTTTTCGAAATTAAAAGATCTAAGAAGGGGAGGGAGCCATTTTGCTCAGTTTCCATTGTATACGTTATATTGGGGTGCAAAGAATTTAGGAAGTTAAAGAATTGTTGCGCTTGTACCGCATTATCAAAGATGCTATCGAATCATCAACGAAGCGTCGATAGAAAATTGGCTTGAGATGAGTGGGAGATTGTCTAAAAATTACACTTTCTAAATGAGTCATAAAAAAGTCAGCTGCTAGCGGTCCGACTGGTGATCCCATCCCTACCCCATCAATTTGTTGGTAAACCTTATTGTTGAAAGTGAAATAGCATTGTTTGAAGACCAATTCTAAAAGTTCCTTCAAATGAGACAATGAAAAACCATGAAAATTATCAACTGAGCTAAAAACCCTATCTAAAATAATGGCAATAGTTTCAGATACAGGTACATTTGTGAAAAGTGACTTTACATCAAAACTGACAAAAAACTTTTTTGAATCGAAGTTTTTACCCAGGAGTTCTTTTTGGAATTCAAACGAGTTATTTATAGTGTAAACATTTTTCGCAAAGGGGGACAGGAGACGAACAACAAATTTTGCCAATTGAAAGGTGGTAAGTTATACGAAGCTAAAATAGGACGGAGAGGTGTTCCAGCTTTATGGATTTTAGGCAGACAGTATAATTGAGCAAGATTAGCACCAGATGCGAACAACTGAGAGTAAGTATCATTTTTTATTATCTTAAGGACTTTAGTCGTGACAGAAATCTATTAACCTGGTCTTCTAACCTTACAATGACTTTATTTACAGGTTCTAGAATTTGTTTGAATTTAGTAAGATCACTTAGGAAAAAGAACTCCTGGGTAAAAACTTCGATTCAAAAAAAGTTTTTTGTCAGTTTTGATGTAAAGTCACTTTTCACAAATGTACCTGTATCTGAAACTATTGCCATTATTTTAGATAGGGTTTTTAGCTCAGTTGATAATTTTCATGGTTTTTCATTGTCTCATTTGAAGGAACTTTTAGAATTGGTCTTCAAACAATGCTATTTCACTTTCAACATAAGGTTTACCAACAAATTGATGGGGTAGGGATGGGATCACCAGTCGGACCGCTAGCAGCTGATTTTTTATGACTCATTTAGAAAGTGAATTTTTAGACAATCTCCCACTCATCTCAAGCCAATTTTCTATCGACGCTTCGTTGATGATCGATAGCAGTCTTGATAATGCGGTACAAGCGCAACAATTCTTTAACTTCCTAAATTCTTTGCACCCCAATATAACGTATACAATGGAAACTGAGCAAAATGGCTCCCTCCCCTTCTTAGATCTTTAATTTCGAAAAACGGTGATTCTATTACTACATCAGTTTATAGGAAACCCACTTTCACTGGTTTGGGCATGAATTTTTTTAGTTTTACTGATTTCAACTATAAGATGTCTTGTATTAAAACTCCTGTTCAGAGGATATAATTTGACCTCTAATTTTACCTTACTTAATGATGAATTTAATAATCTAAGATCATACTTTACTAATAATAGTTTTCCTGTTCAATATGTAGACAAACTAATTAGATCCTTCTTAAATAATGTTTATAGCCCTCAACTTCCATGTATTACAGTGCCGAAGGATATAAAATATTTCTTGGTACCTGAAATGGGTCCCTTGAATAAGGAATTTAAGCTTAAATTTACAAAATTGTTAAGGAAATTTTTTTATCATACTGATTTCCGCATCATATTTATTAATAAAACGTCTTTAGGTAGCTTTTTCTCAGCGAAGGATCGAACCCCTGACTCGTTGCGTAGCGGTGTTGTATATTTATTTACCTGCCCTAGGTGTCTCCTTGGGAATTACATCGGCAGCACTGTTCGCTCTCTCAGGGCTAGATTTTATTCGCATATGGGAATAAGTGGCCGAACAGGTAAAATTTTAAAAACTAAGGAAGCCTCCAGCATACGTGAACATAGCATCAAATGCAAAATTGATGTCACTTTAGACAATTTTAAAATTCTTGGTTGTAATACTTGTCCCAACTCACTAAGAATTTTAGAATCCCTTTTCATTAAAGCATTGTCCCCTAGTCTGAATGTTGACTCATCGTCCGTCCCTCTCAATCTGCTATGATCCCTCCTCCTTCCCCAATTCCTTATAATCCCTCCTTCCCTATCTCCCTCGCCATCTTTCATTCCCGTCTCCTCTGCTCAAATTAGTCGGC
Organism: Bathynomus jamesi; assembly: GCA_023014485.1. Taxonomy (NCBI): domain Eukaryota; kingdom Metazoa; phylum Arthropoda; class Malacostraca; order Isopoda; family Cirolanidae; genus Bathynomus; species Bathynomus jamesi. Next base: position 294,923 of record JAJOZX010003856.1, read on the forward strand.
CTCGGATACTGCTGTGTAAGGTAGATAGCTCCATTGTTCCAGTGTACTATTGGTAATTTTTCCAGTGTATTAATTTCACATTTACTACATGTATTTAAAAATAACTTCTTAATTTTGATATGTAAATCTGTATAACTTAGAACTTAACCCTCTTTTCTCAGTCTTTTAAAATTTGTCTTTACGAATAGGTTATAGAAATTTCTGTTTGTTTTCATTCAATATTGATTTTAATTTCACATTGTTATTAAACAGCCTGAAGATGAGCGTATTGCTCGAAACGTTGCGCAATAAAGAAGACTTTTCATGGCATTTACATTTCTCCTTGTCATTGGATTTCTACTAAATATATATATATATATATATATATATATATATATATATATATATATATATAAACACAAATCAATAGAAATATGTACATAATCGTCAAGCAAAATATATATATACAATTCACTTTTTTTTCAAAATACTAAAATCGGTCTTAATCGAGTTTACAATTACATCATTATTGCTCTGCATTACGCAGTCTATGCGGCTTAATAATATTTCACCGCTTAAAGTATAGGGAAACCTGTATTCGATATGAATGGCTTTCATATCGTTCAGTACTATTTTGTTCCCACTTTACAACCGGTTGGCAAGTCATCTTTAAACACGTCTAGAATACAATCAAAAGCACGCACAAAGAGTTCATCGTTAGCTACATATTAAACACAAGTTTATAAGAACGCTTTTCCAATCGAGGGTTTATTTCTACCGACTCGCGCTTTTCAATCGTGAACTCTTCACTCAACATAACGGCAATTGAAATAATCTTCTAAATCGTTACGACAACTGCGCGTTATATAAAGAAATAGTTCTTCAGGGTGAACGGTGTAGGTGAGCTCAGCCTTGTACGATCAATTGCTTTGTACCAAAGTTCATGGTATTTCAAAGAGTCTAAACTTTTTAAATAAACATCCAGCACTAGACCATTCTCACCAGTCCTACACTCGGTAAAACCCATCGAGCAGAGCAGTGTATGCGTATTCAAGTACTGTATCAAAATAAAACATATCCGTAACACGCGCGTCTAATATAGGTTTCAGTTTACGGAATCCGACGATTTCAAACATTCTGTCGAGGATGAAACGGTTTCGCGTAGGAATAAGAGCGTTATTATCAGAAGCATTCTTCCACATCAGCCTTATATCAATGCACGCCGATCGTTATTTATACAACAACGTACATACAACGGCGTATGAGGGCGCGTCACTAATCTGCTCTCTTCTTGTACCTACGTTAGCAGGTATTTTATAACGATCTTCACACCACTTATCAACTATCACGAAGATTCTATTCATCTCCTCGATACTTAAATAAACCCGTTTGTTTGTCGGTCTACATTCCGTTTCCAGTACATAGCTAATGGTACCGGAATTACGCCTGAACACGCGCAACGATTTCGTCACGGACACATCGTACGAGGCGTTGAGAATGCTGCTCAAAGGAAGTTCCATCGTATTCGAGGAGCGCACGTCTACTCGGCTCAAGCTCTGAGATAACTATGAGCCGTGTGAGGCACAGGCAGGAACGGTTCGACGGGCGGCTGACTCGATGATACGTGAATGGGCATGTTCGTACGACTCGAATTGTTGCACATATTTGTTTTTCCGTTTCGTCACTACCAGCCTACGCACTTTGGATAAGAACTAGGCGCTAATCATCTCCACACTCCGGCGCACTATTTGAGAGGACATATGCTCATATTTTCCTTTCTACCCATCAAACGATACTCGTCTCTAAAATCTGTTAAAAACTCACGCATGGCACTAGCCACAACCTCGCTATGAACCTCATCATGATATACGTTAATATAGTGATAAAAACACCTAAGATTGTCCATGATCACGAGATTCACATTTTCAGACGTAGGGTATGAGTAATCGACATGGTGTAGCATGACGTAATACCGCTTGTCGCACCACCCATCCACAAGGCTCATTATCCATACCTGTTGCTTCTCTTCTGCACGCGTTGTTTCTTTTACTTCACGGTGTATGTGAGACTTTATAAAGTTTAGCCCTGCAGCATACTTCAGCACATCGTCTGTGCAACGAAAGCCTTCAACAGTCTCACCAGAACATCCGTAGAGTATTTGTACATCTTGGAACTTCGCACAATCCAATGTGGTTTTAAAAGAGGCATAGGAGGGGGGAATAGGAAGTTTTTCGGTATCCACCACATCCTCACACTTTACTGAATACCATTTCATAAACGTTGTGCAAGCGATATTAAAGGTAGCCATTTCAATATACGTCTGATCTGAGTACACGTCTGATCTCTCGGGCTTACTGCGGTCGACTGACCACGCAGGGACTCCCAGATAGTAGCATGACTCACGCAGTGGGCGGAGCTTAGAACTTTCACCTACACACACACACACACACACACACAAAGGAGAAAGTGAAACGCTATTTGATTTATTGAGATTCATATATTTACAAATACGATTCGAGATATTCAAGTTATATATATTTACAAATAGATACGATTATATACAAGACGTGTGAGTTAGAAGCATCATTGGTATCCAAAGGGTACGGTATCATAGGTGCCAGGTAACTGGTAACGTTTCCTATAGGTGTTACGGCACACCATCGTACCCCTAAGTTCCTTCACGCCTCCCAGCTTCTGCGCCCGAAAATTGTGGGTGCCTACAATTAGTTGGTGAGGTTCCAAACATACTAGATCCTTCAACGACTCAGTTAACAACCTCCCGATTCGCATGGTTGAGCGTAATACCCTTTGCCTTCACGATATATTTCATTTCATCCCCTACCCTGACCCGTACCCCATAAGTCTTAGGTCCTGTTGAGATAAAAGAGTCGGCGTATGCGTCGTCCCCATACTCATCCTTGATCTCATCAGTGAGCTCGCCGAGGAACTCCCCAATAGCGGGCATGTAATCACCCTCCCTCTCTGTGAATATCACGCTATCTGTATCGGCATACAATACTCTCCGCCAAGAGAATGCAATAGACCCCAAAGTTTTATACGGGCGTAGGCTGTTGTGAAGCTCGCCACAGGTATGTTTGTAACCCTTGAGGTATCTGTGGCAAATTCAGTGTTGTTGTACTTTATTACGTAAGTATTACCTACATTCACGATCTCCATAACCTCTTTATCGTGGGCATTGGCATAATCCCAGACATCGCTATAACTTTGTGCCAAATGAATGTTCCCTCTGCCGGTATTCTGCGCAAATTTTCCCCATAGACTGTTTAGACACAATTTTGCACTAAAGCGCTTGCCAGGATTCTTTACAATTTGGACACGATCAAGTTGTATACCTTCGCGGTCGCGGTAACGTTGAATATAGGCAGACTTTCATCTTCGTATCAACTCCTCGCGGATACCCTGATGCTTCAACCTTATCCTTCAAAAGGCGTTTATATATGGTGTGAAAAGGTTGGGAGCTTCTGAAACCTCCACACCTCGTGTATCTTCAGTATTCTATAACCATGGCGTACGGCTAGGGCCAGCTCAGGACTTGTATATACGCCTCTGATCTTACGCTGGTGGGGTATATGGTTACATTCGCCGTTATCCTCTCCGCGCACTTCACGCACAGGGGAAACATGAGCTTGTCATCGATAACGACAGGTAAGATAGGGCATCCATAAACTGCATGGGGGGAGTACGTCTACGAAAAGAGAGCCCAAAGTAATGATCATTCAAATTTTTTGAAAATTCATTGATGGATGAGGGTATGCTAGGTCCCACCAGTTTCTCAGGAGCGCCCACGGGGTACGGATTGCTCTTCATCACGTATGGGTATAAAGAACAGAAATCTTAGTAATGGAGCTTCACGCCCTCCGTAGGTGGGAAGTATAGTCTGAAAGGATTTGTACGTCCTCCAAACAAGCTATCACCACATTTGAGAGGATCCAGCACCATTGAACGCTGATCGCTTTTATTTCCTCACGGTATACGTCTGTCTCCATCCGTGCATCATATTCATGCTCCCACAAGACTTTGTGAGTGAACTGTGATCCTATAAGTTGATCGCGGGTGCGGGTCGATGCAAGACAGTCGGCAGGAGCCCTACCGTTGATATCTCCGGTGACTCCGCACTCAGGACGGGGCATCCATGCCACCAGCAACGTTAAAGGAGTACACAGTCTTCACCACAGTGACACGGTTTTCACTTAACCCATCAACCCAAAAAAACACGTCCATTAATCTTAATGGGTACTTCACCCGTGTTGCGGGCGTGCTTTATGTATACACCTGTTTGTTGCTGCAGGTGTATGAGCCAGTAAATAGCCTTGTGTCCGTAACTGCGGGGGTTGTTTCGGTGAATAATGGCTAAGGTGTCTTTAGGCATGAAGTTATTCTTGAACACCGTAAAACATAATGATGCGATGGTGGTTGCGACTTGCAGTGGATCGCATTGAAACGGGCTATGTACATACTTCTAAAGGCCTGGAAACATACTCTAAGCACGCGCACATCATTCACGCAATAACGCTCACATTCATCAGCTATATTATAAGGGTTACTTTCATTAAAACTGTCGTAGTATCGATCAAAGTCTTCACGTTCATCCATGCAGTCAAAATAATGTTTGGGGGGTGGTGGGCCTACGTAGTTTAAAGTCTCGCTGGTGAGGAAAGTGTATGGGAAGTATCCTTTGGAAACTTCAGCTGCTACTCCCATCACCTTGGGTAGCTTTTGCTAATTTACAAGGTGTGAATAATAAAGTATCTTTAAATTGTACATTGCCTCTTATCTGCATCTGTATTAATTTGTTGCCTCTTTTCAATGGATCACCTGTAAATATCTCAGAGGATTCGTGTTCAAGCAACTCCTTATAAAGGAACTGCGTGTCAAACTTTGCCCGTTATGGGCGAGAATATACACAGTCATTTTTTTGAACTTGTCGGCTAACTTGACAATATAGGACACAAATAGTTTCACAGGACTATCGCCGACATTCGTTTTAAAAACGTTGTCCGTTTACCGCATTTGGGGCACTCGTCACATTCGATACCCATACACTCATCACAGATGGTCTGGCTACAAGTAAATGTGGAATTACCTCTTGGTTTCAGCGTTCGTATATGTTTCTATATCGTAGTACACAGTTATACAAGGGTTATTTTTAGGCTTAGCATCTTTCATATAACACACATGCTTTACTCCATCCGCCTTATATTCCTCCTGGCATGTAGGACAGTGAATTACGTCGCACTTGTGCTTAAATTTTCCCCAATTATCCATTGTGTGAAACATACCACATTCACAGATTCTCATTTTCCTGCACGTACCAATTGATTTATGGAGATCAAAGCAGCTATTATTGAAAAAATGTGCGTCTACACACATCACAGTCTCTCTTCTCAACTACACGGCTTTCACATTTGGCGCTTTTACATGCTCACATACCATGTGACATTCTTTACAATGTCTCACTATATCATCCGCAAACTCGAGGCACCCCTTACACAAATCATGATGTCTCCCATATTTTCGACTTTTTGTCATAACTCGCGTAAAGCCACCTTATATTACGGATGGGGAGATACGTTGTTCCTGACAATCCTAAATAAGTAGGGGCCTTGTACGATCTCTCACACAGCTTTTAAAAACATACACAGTCCGGCGGCGATCATCCAAACCAAATATAACTATGCGCACATTCATTTCCTGTTCTACCTTTCTCAGCTCTTCAGGACCCATATTACAGTCAAATTCAAGTTCACAGTCTACAGCTAGTTTACGGGCACGCTCAACGATCGTAGGCAGCCAAATTTTTTGAGTCCGTGTATTTTGTACAGTAAACATACGTGCTAAGAGTACTGCTATAAAGCCGCAACCACGATCGACGTTTATATGCCTTCGGTAAATAGTTGGAGAATTGAAGTTAAGAGTGTACGGTATGGCACTATGACCCGCAACACGGTATACATGGTCAATATTTACCGTGAAGTTGTCCATATTGAAGGCTATACTACTTTGGACGGCTTGCATTATACGCCCTAATATATATTCTACATCTTCAGCAGCCAAACGCCTGAACGGTACTATCACCCAATAATCGTCTACATCACCGTCATCTGACCCGAACCCAAAGGACAGACTCGTCCTGACCTCACGCTCGTCGCGATTCTGAAGAGCAAACTCTATAATACGCTCTACCCTGCGTATCCCGCGCTCAATTCCATTGCTATACAGGGCTCTAGGGTCGACCCTGACTCTATACCGATTTCTAGTCAAGGCGGGGGTGGGGGCTGCGGATCGCACTAACTCGAACGTAATAACATCCTCAACAGAACGGGGGGCGGAATTAGTGGTATATTAGGTGCTGCTGATGGGGGCCCTGTTGCGTAGGAGGGTTGGGGATCTATTATTGTAGACTTAACAGAACGGGGGGCGGAATAAGGGGGTATATTAGGTGCTGCTGCTGCTGGGGAGGTTGTTGCGTAAGAGGTTGAGGGTTGGGGGTCTGCTGCAACAGGTACGTATTTCGGCCGCTTTATACCTGATGTGGGGTTCTCATACCTCCGCTTTGGACGTGCAACCTGTATCGTGGTTCAGGGGAGGAGATCACAACTACACTGTCATCGTCATCCGTAATGATAGGGTGCTCTACCTCATCGTCGGTTCTGTGGGAGAAGAAATATAAGGATCAGCACTCAAAATTTGTAATATTTTGTAAATGACCCACTTAGGAGTGTGACGTGTTAGAAATGGACTCTGTAGAAAAATTCAGATTCACGAGCCCATCCACATGTATTATATCTGGACCTACAGGATGTGGTAAAACTGTGTTTATGCTTAAAATCATTAAAGAAAAGGGCGAGATGTTCTCGAAATTTGTGCATAAAGTTATATGGTGCTATTCGACGTATCAATCAGTGTTCAACGAGTACCAAGATGATATTTTGTTCCACAAAGGTGTATATGACGTTAATTCGCTAAAGGGAACTGAACATACAATCATTGTAATTGACGATCTCATGTTGGAGATGGATAAAACGTTTGCCGAGACATTTACAGTATACTCCCACCATCTTAACATAAGCGTGTTCTTCATCAATCAGAATCTATTTTTCAAAAATAGATACATGCGCGATGTGTCGTTAAATACGCAATATCTAGTCTTATTCGCGCAACGTAGAGATGTATCACAAATTGGGGTATTAGCCAATCAAATGTTCCCGAATCAGCGTAAGGAGTTTTTGGAAGTTTATAAAGAAGCTACAAGCACGCGTTACGGATATTTGCTTTGCGACCTTCATCCGCGAAACACGTTTAGAGTGCTTCTGCGAACGAATATATTTCCAAACGAGCCTGAAACGGTGTATATTCCAGAATGACAAAGAGACTAAAGAAATACCATGAATTAATAAAAATCTATCATCGACTGCCCCGGGCAATGCAGCAGATGTTTATTAAAAATATCGACGCCGACTTTTTAAAATGCATCTGTGAAATCTGTCTTAACGTTATAAATTGCAATGTATCAATGAAAACCCATCAGAAGGCTCGCCTACGCCGCTACAAGAACATAATACGTACACTCGCTCGTAAAAGTCAAACTGTAGCGAAGAAAAAACGAGTTATTGTGCAAACAGGAGGGTCATTTCTCCCCATCTTATTTTCAGTTTTGGGCCCTTTACTGACTAGATTAATATAATGAAGAAAGTGGTAGTGATTCCCCACGAGGTGTACGCTTCACTGCAAAGAGACACGGATCTAGATCCCCGTAAAAGCAGACTTAAAAGAATGGAAAGCGAATTGTTAGCCCTATTAAACAGTGAAAAAACACCTGATGAGAAAAGAATCTTATACCAAGAAGCTCTGCAGAAATTTCTTCACGAGTACGAAAATTATAAGAGCCCTACGGAGATTCCTGTGGTTATTAGGCACAGCACGGGGGACGATGGCGACATAGGACCTGTACCCGACGATACAGCTGATCAACCAAAAAGATTAGCCACACAACATATCGAACATGTATTAAAAAATACCCTCCCACTTACATTGAGGAGTAAAGGCTTAAGTCTTTATAATCTATTGAATGAGGATCCCGCCATACAATGGACCGATACAGGGGAGATCATTGTGGAAGGATCAAAGGTACAGGGATCGAATATCGTAGACATTGTCCATGATCTGGTGAGAAAGTGGGATAGGCCATCACCATCAGGATGGAAGCATATTAAAGCAAGACTACAACAAATAAATGTCCCTAAAACGTTGATAGGAAATCTGAACAGGTTAAAAGACTTGGAACACGCAACGTCTGTGGCACAATTGAAGACGCCGTCACCCCCTGCGGTAACACCTTTCAAGAGGAGAAAGAAGAGGTTAAACCAACCCTACCCACCTGCCTCTAAAATACGCAAATGGCTAACGTATTAACTAAACGTTATTATGACATTTCTGCCCCATCCTCTTACGGCGGCGTAGATAGACTGCACGTTTACGGAGTAGGAAAAAAAGATGTTGAAAGATTTTTGAGGGAGCAGGACGCTTATACGCTTCATAAGCCTGTGAGAAAAAGGTTTAAAACAGCCAAGACAACGGCTTCCTCGATTGATTCTATTTGGCAAGCAGATTTAACAGACATGCAAAGATATTCTGTGTATAACGATGGTTACCGCTACATTCTATTCATAATAGACGTATTCTCTAGATATCTGTGGCTAGTTCCTCTGAAAAATAAATCACCTGAAACAGTTGCTAAAGCCACCAAAACGCTAATGTTAAAAGAAAACAGGGTTCCTGGCTATTTTTGTACGGATATGGGGAAGGAGTTTATAGGCCGTGCTTTTCAGAATATGTTGACAGAGTTTAATATCAGCTATTACACAACCAATTCTATACATAAGGCTTCTTTAGCTGAAAGAGTTCAGCGCACCATAAAGGAACGCATGCACCGTTATTTTACACATAAAAACACATACAGATTTCTAGACATTCTGGAACCATTGGCATCATCCTACAACCGCTCACACCATCGCACGATTGGGGCAACACCTAACGAAGTTTTAGAAAGAGGTACGCTCCCGAGAAGAGATGGACCACCACCACCACCACCACCACACTCTGTGCGCTTCAAAATCAATGATTATGTAAGGCTGTCGCGTTCGGGGAATAAATTCGCAAAGGGTTTTGAGCAAGGATGGACACGCGAGATTTTTAAAGTTAGGGCTGTGAGACCTAAAGGTGTGATAATGATGTATTACATTGAAGATTTGAATGGGGAAGAAATCTCAGGAGGCTTTTACCGCGAGGAATTGCAGAAAGTTGCGTTTAATTTAGAAAAAAATGTGTTTAAAATTGAGAAAATTTTAGGAAGCAAAGGTTCAGGAAGGAGAAAAATGTACCTGGTGAAATGGCTAGGGTACCCAGAAAGCTTCAACACCTATATAAAAGCTGATGCAATAATGAAGCTTAAATAGTATGCAACATGGCTCCTAACCATTTCTACGTCACACTCCCGTCCTCCTCGTCCCTGTCTGTACACCCTAACAACACGCTAGCCAACTTTGTAACAGAACTCCATGGGCACATTGAATTGGGTCGTGATTCGTATGAGGTGGGGATATGCGAAATTCAGCTGGACACCGTCTTTTTAAATATTGAACATGAAGAAACCGTTTTTACGATTCTTAGAGACATTGACGAGTGTGAAAAAGCTGGGGTAGCTATGGATGAAACTATGCGCATCGCTTGGACTAAGATTGCACGGTATTACAGTACAGAAGTAAGACTAGGGCCGGGTCAATATGGTTCGGCCGAGGATGTTGTGAGAGGCTTAAACGTAAGTTTAAGAAACTCAAACCTTACGAATGATTTAGTATATGAAATCGTAAACAACCCTGCACATACACTAATCCTAAAATCAAAGACTAACAGATGTCTTAAAGAACATAGAAAGTTCAAAATTCTAACCAACGGCCGATATAGCGCAGCCTTCCAAAGAGACACATTTCACGAGACACAGTATAACTTGTCCAGATTAATGTATCAATTGAAGATGGAGAAATTGGCTGAAAGGTCCCCAGACATGTGCTATATTTACAGTAATATAGTGGAGCACCAGTTTGTTGGGGATACCCAGGCACGCCTGCTGCGCATTGCTCACATCCCCAACCATAGAGGAAGGAGTTTGAGTATTACATATGACAGACCCCATTATGTGAATGTCGCAACTAATTTAATAACCAATATCACAATATATATAAGAACGATTGAGGGCGAAAACTTCCCATTCGGTAACGGGAGCTTAACAGTGAAGCTACACTTTCGACGCACTGAGTTATAATGGATAGAAAGCCTTTCACCGTCTATCGAGGGATGCGATACCAGCGCGGTAGTGGACTTGGATCCATTTTTTCATCCATACTACGTACGGCTGTTCCTTTGCTGAAGAGGGGTGCCAGATACCTTGGAAGGAAAGCGCTACAATCAGGCCTTAACACTGCAGAAGACATATTGGCCGGGGCTAAACCTAAAGAAGCTCTAAAAAAACATTTAAAGCGTACACGGAACGAAATCATCAAAGATGCAAAGAGAAAAATGCGTGGTGGCGGGAAGAAGAAGAGGAGGGCTCCCCGGAAAGAAGAAGGGGTCACGTGGTATTAAACGTAAAAGGCTATCAAAAAAGAAATGCTGTAAGCGAATGAAACCTATGGTTGACCACTTTTTTGACTGATATAAGCTAAGGATATTGATCTCATGAATCATAGTTTGTTTACCACTTGTCGAGAGAGGAGTCACTATTTCGCCATGGCACGCTTCATCCACCCATGTAGTTCACAATGCTGTAAGTCGGAGCTGTCCTTTTTTGAGCTCCCGCCAACCCAAGTTTCTATTGAGCACAGTGACTTTATTACAATTAACCCTTTAAACACAATTAGTTCCCCGAGTGCACCTATAGAATTCGTGATACCCAGCTCAGGTCCTTACTTTTTTGATCCAAGCTGTGTGCACATGTACGCTAAGCTACGTATAGCCCATTCTGATGGAACGGCCTGCGATGACAAATATGCTGTATACCCTGAAACAAACTTTCTGCACGCCATATTCAACCAGTGTGACGTATATTTAAATCAGACCAACATATCGGCAGGCACGGGGTACTATCATCTACGAGCCTATTTGGAAAATGTCCTCAACTTTTCCAAAGAAGCGAAGGCTACCTTTTTAAGTGCGGAGGGATATTATCAAACTAAAGATGAAAATAGTATAAAGGACAAATTTAAAAATTCTAAAAAGAAAATATACGAGTGTTTTGGACGGTTGCACACAGATTTCACTTTCCAGGAGAAGTTGCTTGTGAACGGGGTGGATATGAAAATAAAGCTCACCCGCACGAGTCCTGAGATCTGCTTAAATCTGGATGCGAATCAAGAAGAGGGTGCAAAGTCCGTTGTGGTTCACATTATGGACACATACCTCCGCGTACGGCGAGTGAAATTAAGTTCACCAAAACAACTAGAAATTGAGAAAAATTTACTAAACGCTACAGTGAAATATCCTATTAACAGAGTGCAGATCAAACTATATACGGTTCCTGCAGGGTTGGCATCGAAGCAGATAGAAAACATTGCCCTGGGAAATCTTCCTAAAAGGATATTAATCGGCATGCAGGACCACGCTTCGGTGAATGGAAAATATAAAAAGAGTGCCTTTAAATTCGAGAATTTCGGACTTAAAAATATAACTCTATACGTTAATGGCACTGCTTTGGGTGGAACAATGGGTACGGACTATTCATCAGATGCTGTGTTACCTCTTTGTGCCAGAGCCTATAGTAATCTGACCCATATTGCAGGTGATTGTGATGAGCTTGGTAATGGGGTAACGCAGGAAGAATTCATTGATCAATTTAACCTTTATCCGTTTGACATTACACCTGACTTATCTGCTAGCGTAAATACCCATTTAACACCACAGCAGAGCGGTAACATCTCAGTGCGGCTGGAATTCGCCAAGCCTATAGACGCTCCTATTAGTGTACTAGTATATCTCGAATCGCAAGCCCTAATAGAAGTAGATAGATTTAGAAGCGTTATCACTGACTTTTAAAATGGATGCTAATACACTTCAGAAAGTAATGGAGCGAGTCACACGTTCCAAATTTATCGGCGTGTTTGCGAAGAATGAAACATTGAGTTTGCCAAGTACGCGAGAATGCGGTAGTCTTATTGTGAACACAGACATCATCGGTAATGAAGGGATTCACTGGATCGCGGTCTATTTTAAAAATAGACAGCGCCTGTACTATTTTGATTCACTCGGTACTCAACCCTGGAGTGACCCTATTATTGTAAAATTTCTCGCTCAGTTACATATTCCCGAAGTTGTATGGAACCCATTTCGTATGCAGGGATATTTTACTAATGTTTGCGGAATGTACTGTGTCTCATTTCTCATGCATATGTCAAATGATAAAGAATTTATAAATTTTTTAAATTTATTTGACCCGTGTCACACTCACCGAAACGATGAAATGGTATGCAGACAGATAAAAAACCGTTTTCCAATTGTACGTACTCGTTGTATATTATAATGTTTTTGTTCGTATATTTGTATATTCGTTTATTGTACTGATTTCTTTCATTTAATAAATTTATGAAAATATATTGCGTCTTCTTATCCCAAAAAGATCGAAAAACACTTACATTATTTGACATTGTTGACTGATTAGTATATCATCCGTATTCCCTTCAAAAGATTGTATAACTCGTGTCAAATCCTCATCGGACCTTAAAGGAAAACATATACAGAGTATACAGACAGACAGATCCCCATTATGTGAAGATATCTTTGGTTCGAGGAGTGAACGCCATAAAAATTTCGATTTTAGCATAATGGGGAAATAACATTGATTGACATTTTTGACTAGTATCTATTTGACGAAATACTACAACTCTCCGTATATATATAAAATCGAATTATGGACACTTACATTTCTATGGTAGTCCCTTGCGTCGGATTGTAAGGAGCGTCACTGCAAATATCTTCTACGGTTTGCGTCGAAAATAGTTCGCCACAATCAGCAGCATTGAAAAGACTAATTGTGGTTAATGCTGCAGTATCACGTTCTTCATACAAGTCTGGGGAGACGTACAGGTCCATGGTGGAGGATGTGTGACACTGCTGACTGATCAGTATATCATCCGTATTCCCTTCAAAAGATTGTATAACTCGTGTCAAATCCTCATCGGACCTTAAAGGAAAACATATACAGAGTATACAGACAGACAGATCTCCATTATGTGAAGATATCTTTGGTTCGATTACCAATTTCGATTTTAGCATGATGGGGAAATAACATTGATTGACATTTTTGACTAGTATCTATTTGACGAGATACTACAACTCTCCGTATATATATAAAATTATAATTATGGCACTTACATTTCTATGGTAGTCCCTTGCGTCGGGTTGTAAGGAGCGTCACTGCAAATATCTTCTACGGTTTGCGTCGAAAATAGTTCGCCACAATCAGCAGCATTGAAAAGACTAATTGTGGTTAATGCTGCAGTATCACGTTCTTCATACAAGTCTGGGGAGACGTACAGGTCCATGGTTGATTATTCACTGATGCGAAAATAGCTACTGTTACTCCCAACTGAAAATATCCCCTTTTATATGCACATTCGCCAAGCTCCGCCCAAAAGACCAGATGTCCGTCGTGATTGGCTGCCGATGTAGCTGGGTGGAGCTATGACGTGTACCAATCCGCTATAACGAGACCGGACGAGTAACATATATATAAAATCGAATTATAGGCACTTACATTTCTATGGTAGTCCCTTATATTATATTTTTTACTTACAAATTATTAGTATTGTTTGAATTGTTAACTTATTTTATAATAAAGAAATTATATCCTAATTATATTTTAAAAAGAACATTCGGTTTCAACGTTAAGCTGTGGTCTAAGGCGGCGTGGCATGAATAAATACTAAAATAAAATTAAATGTTAAAAATCTTTATTCATACGTTATTAAAAGTTAAAAATCTTTATTAATAAAACAGGATAGAAGCATATGAAAGTCAAGGTAAACTATAGTTGCAAATTAGGTTATACGATGTTTTTCGGACATACTACTGCCTCGGGTTAAATGATCCTGTTATTTTAAATCACGTATTTGAAAGAGTTAATTATTATTGCTACATAGAAAAAATCGTGCATTACGATGTTTTTCGGATATACTACTGCCTCGGGTAAAATGGTCCTGTTATTTTAAATCACGTATTTGAAAGAGTTAATTATTATTGCTACATAGAAAAAATCGTGCATTACGATGTTTTTCGGATATACTACTGCCTCGGGTAAAATGGTCCTGTTATTTTAAATCACGTATTTGAAAGAGTTAATTATTATATTGCTACATAGAAAATCGTGCAGTTTTTTTCGATTATTATTTATTGAACAAAACTCTCGCTCTTTCTATATATATATATATATATATATATATATATATATATATATATATGTATAGAAAGAGTGGTCTGGAAGGAAGTTTACCAATGATTAAATTCTCTTTGCGAGTGACCCGTTGCCCGCGTCGGGCTAACCTTTGGTTAGCTTCCGCCCGAATTGTTCATTCTGACGAAGGTCAAGCTTTTCACTCCACCTTAGACCTACAGTTTAACGTGGATTCCGAACCACGACCCATCAGCAGCCCCGCGTCTTGACCACTAGGCCTCCTAGGGTACCCATTTATCTACCAACCACTTTCTTTATTGTGTGGAAGGATGAACAGCTGGGCTTTGCTGCGCGCCGGCTGCCGTCGGGTCTCGAACCCTGGGCCGATGGATTCGTAGTCCGCGACGCTAACCACTACACCACCGAGGCGGTATTTGTCATTACTTACTCGGACTATAGTGGATTTAATTATCCCAGAAGAGTTCCATGCACGGTCTGTGTGTAGCATATATATATATTGTGTGTACGTTTTTCCCTTGACCTTCGTCAGAATGAACAATTCGGGCTGAAGCTAACCAAAGGTTATCCAAAGGGTATATATATATATATATATTATTATTATTATTTCTACAATGAAACGGGGTCGGGCCGAAGAACGGGTGAGAGATCTCCCCCCCCAATATATATATATATATATATATATATATATATATATATATATCATTATATTTCTATATGACACCATACAAATTACGCGTAAATATTTTCATTGTAGAAGTAATAAGAATGATAAAATTAATATCTGGAGTCAGTGGTGATTTCTGCTCGAATAGCTTGTAGAAGAATAATCCCTCGGCCCGAAAAAGGTCCCTAGAGACCTTTTTCGTTCGAATCGTGTCCCTAGAGACACGATTCGACCCCGCTATAGTGGCTTGGGCAAATCCAAATGAATAATTTCTTTATTTTACGTCATTTTTCATTTTTTTCGTCGCAGGAATGAGGCTGTATGTTTCATAAGTTTTCATCTCGTTTGGTGGAATTGTATCGTAAATTATCGTATTTCGAATTGTATCGTAAATGATCATTTCGTTTCGTTATTCGTGAGGGCTGAATTATGGATAACTATGTTATTTGTTTCGTTCATCTTCAAGTTTAATGAAGCTGGGTATCCTTATAAAAATTCGTTTCTGTCTAACGAATTATTTATTGGGTAACTTTGTTAATTCTATTATTGCGTAAATCTTTCTAATGTGTTACTGAATAATAGAAGATATATATTGTGGTATTATATATATATATATATATATCAGAAGATATTTAAAAGACTGATATAATTATAGTAAACTTTTGTCGAAATAGTTACCCATAAAATTAATTGTTTTCTATTATGGCGTTTTCGAAGGTAAACTATGTTATTTGCTTCGTTCATCTTCAAGGAAGCTCAAGTTAATGTTATATTTTGCATATAATCCACAATATACATCTATTGTAAAACACTATATACATCTATATTTCAATTAAGTGTGTAATTATTTAATTCATCTACCATATTGTGGTACACAATGCTTAATATATATATATATATATAATATATATATATATATATTTCTATAATTCTGTTTTCTATGGTTGGTTGAATTATGGATAACTACGTTATTTGCTTCGTTCAACTTCAAGGAAGCTAAGTACTCAATGTTCCAAATATTAATATTACCATTATATACATCTATTGTAAAACACTATATACATCTATATTTCAATTAAGTGTGTAATTATTTAATTCATCTACCATATTGTGGTACACAATGCTTATTAGAATACATGGCGCTATCTGGAATACCTTGCGCTATCTGGCAACTCAGCCAGAATAGAGGATTATAAAAGATCGCGAATCTGGTGAAGAACCATTCCCCCCTCGGCTCCGGCCGAGTAAGGAGCTCTGCTCCTTCTATTTCAGGCCCTTTGGTAAACCCCATAGTGGCCTCTTAGGTTAGGGAAACGAAAATAAATTGGGGGAGAACTCCACTCTGTCCTTCAGGTGTCTCTCTCCCTCCTTCAGCTCTCTCTCTCTCTCCTGCATGTATCTTCCTCCTTCAGGCGTCTCTCTCTCCTGCATGTTTGCCTCCAGCATGTGTACTGCATGTGTACATCCAGCATGTGTACCTACTGCATGTGTACCTCCAGCATGTGTACCTACTGCATGTGTACTCCTGCATGTGTGCGTGTGTACCTCCAGCATGTGTACTCCTGCATGTGTACCTGTCCTCTTCCTTCATGCGTCTCTCCCTCCTACAGGCATCTCTCTCTTCTTCAGGCGTCTCTCCCTCCTACAGGCTCTCTCTCTCTTCTTCAGGCGTCTCTCCCTCCTACAGGCATCTCTCTCTTCTTCAGGCGTCTCTCCTTCAGCTGTCTCTCTCTCTCCTTCAGGCGTCTCTGGCTCAGCCAACTGGCTGATTCTGGCTGATTAGGAGCCTATAAAACAACGCCAGCCCTGCTGGAAGTCTTAGTGTGCACTTGGCTCCTGCCAGGTGAACCCCTCTCCTCTTCTCTTGGGGATAACGCCGCCTCCAAGTTCCCCCACCCCCCTTTGCAAACCCTCCCCCCTTTGCAACATTACATAATAACCTGCAACATTCCTGCACTCTCCCCTTTTGCGGCTATACTACTCGCTTGGACAAAATTGCATAATCTTTTGTGCAATAAATTTACAAAAATACCAGGTGCTCTAAAACGTGCGGTCTACAAAGATATCTTTAGTCTACAAAGAATTTGCGCTGACCTCTACTATAGTGTGCGGTCTACAAAGATAGTAGCTGTACTGTCAAAACTAACGGAAATATCACGACTTAACCTAACCAATCGTCAAGGGCGTACGCCGTACAGTTGACCTAACCAGGCATTCAATAATTTACCGTAGGTTTCGATATATACACACACACACACCCGATTAGGTTAGTTGAATGCCCCGTTAGGTCAACTGAATGCCCAGTTAGGTCAACTGAATGCCCAGTTAGATTAATTGAATGCCCGATTAGATTAATTGTACGCCCTTGACGATTGGTTAGGTTAAGTCGTGATATTTTCATGTTAAATTATATATATATATATATATATATATATATATACAGGGTGTCCCGTAAGTCTGGACCCATAGGGAAAAATAATAAAATTACAAAATAGTCCAAAAATTTATTACATAATCTGTTCAAAGTGTCCGCCGTTGTGTCGCACACATAGTTGAAGACGCAATCTCCACTGCGACCACTTTCTGAATCACAGTCGCAGAAATTTCTTGACACGTCTCCACAATGCGTGCTTTAAGGTGGAAAATGTTCTGAAGTTTGACCTCGTACACTTGGCTTTTCAAGTGGCCCCACAAATAAAAATCCTAATAAAAAATAATAAAAAATAATAATAATAAAAAATAATAATAACATAATAAAAAAATATATTATAAATCCCAATGGGTCCAGACTTACGGACACACCCTGTATATATATATATATATATATATTAGGCCAGGTCGAATTTTATATTGAAAAGGTACATATGTGAGGGGTTTGAATGGAACACAGGAACCCCCTCATAAATTACTTTCGCTGTTTAAAGCCTCCTACCCCTGGCACAATTTTTTCACTTTTTGACCTATATTGAAGGCTAAATTGAGACTTTTGACGGTTGTTCATATCCTATTCTTTCCTAACATGCCTTTGTTACTAGATTCACTGTCCTTTCCACACTGACTGTGGCATGGAAAAGAAGCTATCTCCAGGGCTTACATCGAGCCTGTAGTAGCTCATCGTCGCTAAAATTGTTTAGCAGCGGTGGAGGAGTAATGATCTCTTTTTTGCCAATTGATCATCTCGGTGTAGTCAGTAGATTGGAAATTGAGGGTTCGAGGCAACTCAAAGTTTCTGGTACCTGAAAATCCTGTTCTTGAAAGGATGATTTTCTGAATAGCTTGCTCCCTAATTTCTAGTCTCTTGTCAGTTACCATTGATATGAGTATATTTTCTGGTGGGCAAAGTAGGCGTTATTCTTTAATACTGGTTCTATGATTGATCTATGTTGTTCATCTAAATTTCGAAGCAAGCACATTAAATGCCAAAAGTTATATGCAACCATCAGTTGCATTAGGATGAGATTTTATTCAAAACCACCCCGGAGCATAGAACTGCATAATAATCTTGACTATATCTTGAAGGTTTTTATCGGGATTTGGCGTTGAGATATATAATCGAAGGATCCTGTTGGCTAGAGTTAGCCAGCGAGCATGGTGAAGGGTACCTGGGGATCGAGTGGACAGATCTTGAGAAGTGTCCTCCAGTTTGCACGGCCAGCCACATATCATAGAGATATCTTGATCCCTGCTTAGCTCCTTCACAACATTTGCTGGAATTTCTTTGATGTTTCCCTTTACGCGAGAATATTTGACTATCTCCAATTTTGTAAATCTGTTTTCAGTTTATTCCCAATTGAACCCACAAAAGTACTTGGACCCGTTGTTTTACCATCAATGGCTTTGTAGACACGTGAATAAAAGGCAGTTCATTCAAATGCAAAAGGCACACGGCACTGGTCTGTTAAGATGAATTTCAACCAGTTTTATGGCTCCACCAATTTTTCCTGTATTTACAGGAGTACCATCACACAGTAAAGCTTTGATAGTATCTGTGCTGTTCGAGTCTGTAATAAAACATATTGCTTCCCAAAACATTTGGGAAGCAATATGTTAAAGTGATCCCTCCTGGGAAGCAATATGTTAAAGTGATTAACAGGGGAAGCAATATGTTTAAAAAGAGAAAGGTTGTTTGGTTAGAAAGAGGTTGGTAATCTAGGAGATAACCTACCGACCGTAAACAAAACTATAAATGTTAAAAGTTATAAACTTGCTCAGTTCTTTCTTGGTATTAATAAATTGAATGCCAGTTTAGGTCAACTGTACGTCCTTGATGATTGGTTAGGTTAAGTCATGATATTTTCGTTAGTTTTAACGAAAATATCACAACTTAACCTAACCAATCATCAAGGGCATACAGTTGACCTAACCGGCCATTCAATTGACCTAACAGGCATTCAATTGACCCGAGTTATTTAATTAGGTTTCGTAGATTAGGTTAGGTCATTTCTGAAAAAATGGCACATTTCCCAAGGAAATGAAGATCATTTTCAAACAGTACGCATCAAATTACATAAGAAGAATATGTTTTCAATTCATTAGCGAGATGCGTCTTAAAACGAATAATTACCCTTTGATATACTGGGATCACTTTAACATATTGCTTCCCAAAGCATTCGGGAAGCATATGTTAAAGTGATCCCTCCTGGGAAGCAATATGTTAAAGAGAGGTTCTGGGAAGCAATATGTTAGTGATCCGTTATCAACTCTTCTGTTATGCAGCGAACATTTCCATTATCTGGAGTGACATGGTCTACGTAGATGCTTCCAGGTTCTTTCACAATAACATAGTAGTGTTCTTTTATCTTTCCATTTTTAGTTAGCTATATTTCCTTCCATCAAATCCAAGGCACTCCATCTTCAGATTTTTGGATTTAGACCTAAAAGTATTTGTTCCACCCATGCAATTTCTTTCTCATTCTAATTTCTTTCTGTCAAGCGTGTTGGTGTGGTTAAGGATCCCCATATCTTTTAAAGCTGCATTGACTATTGCAGCTGCAGCTGCAGCTCTACAACTTACACGATAACGATCTGCTGTTAATGCTAGGTTTTTACAAGAGTGCCTGTTCTGAATATTCTCAGTCAATTCTAAATCGGCTTCATAATCTACATACTGACTCTCTCAATCTACATCCATGTCTCTTCGGTATTTTCTATAAATTCCGATGGTAAAACATTGGTGGCTTCGGTCATTTCTTCCCTTGTGCTTTTAGTTGACGGTTTTGTGCTTCTTGGGCTCTTGCTAAAGATCTCTTCTTTGTTGAACTAGCTATGCGATCAATTGGTCCTAACTGATTTTTTCTTTGTTTTTGACCCACAAAAGACTCCCATTCTTCCATTGGTATTTTATCCTTACACCTGCAAGATTTCCTATCAATTCCTTTATCATAGCATTCACAAGATGATATATCAAACATTTCATCATACTGAGCTACTTTTAAGGCAAAACTTTCATTTCTTCGATGTAACAGCACCTTGTTAAATTTTGAGGCTTCTTCTATTAGTCAACTGACTTTAACACCTTTGGTGTTGATCGTAGGAAAAGAAATATCTTTTACAACAACCCTCTAACAATCATTAGCAGCTGCTGATCCTTTTGATTTAGCTTCTTCACGACGACGCACAAAAAGGTAGCGTCTTATAACATCTGCTTTTGAAGGAGTCATGGCTGCTGGGAATTCCGTAGGATATCCAAAGGTTGCATTTGAGGACTTGCTTCTAGTAGTCATAGTTTATATTCAGAAATGACATCAAATTATATGTAATTTATAATTTATGATAATTCAAATTATAATTAAAGCAAATGCAAATTATTTCTATTTATCTGAAAAATTATTTATTTCTCTGAAACAAAAATATCAAGCATTAAACAAACAACTTATCATATAACATATAACAACATTAAACATATGCAAATATGAAGGTAAAAAAGGGAGGAGGAGCATGTGATAGGCGTAGTAGGCAGTGGCGGATTTAAGGTGCGCGGGGCCCTAGGCCGGTTGGAGTGCGGGGCCCCAAACTACGCAAAGCTAGCTTAATTAACTGAAATGAAGATTTACACCCCCATCCCCCAGTGGTGACCTTACGGGGCCCTCAAATCAATGGGCGAGCGAAGCGTTAAAATAAATTTACTTTTTAAACAATATTCAATTTATTGATAATTAATTAGCCAAATGACCATTTCATAGTTGAACATTACACATTTGTTTTTTGAAGCTTAACAATAAAAAATAATAATAATACACCATTAACAAAAAATAACTATAATAATACACCATTAACTAAAGAGAATACCACTTGACTGACATGCAAATGATGCAATGAGTGGGTTTGTTTATTGCAGGCAATTTGTACGGTACACTTAACTATTTCTCAGTCAAAAAAGATTTTTTTCTAGCCTTCTTACTTGCAAACTGTTTGATGACATCAGTAAAATCAAGCACCCTTAATTTCTCATGCTCAATGCTCAACAGGGTGAGTGAAGACAAACGGTCCTGCCCCATGGTGTTTCTTAGATAATTCTTGACTAGTTTCATCTTGGAGAATGATCGCTCCCCAGTGCAGTTTGTGACAAACATGCAGAGATAGAGTCGTAATACAATTTCAACATTAGCAAATGTTTCTACCATGTCATGTCTGTGAATTATCGCATACATTTCTAGTTCAGGACTTTTTGCAGCCTTTGCACCACCTGATGAAGGAGCACTTTCAGGCGAATCTCTTGGAATGGATTTCATAAGGTGTGCAAACTGCAAAAGCTCCGACTCCAATCCAGCCTCCAAGTCTTTAGGATATGAAGACACAAGCTTTTCAGCAGATGCTTTAAGCTCAGTGTTCGTTTTGTTTGAGATTTCTGATAAAAACCCAAATTTCTCTCGAAGGTCGCTGTAAGCAGCAATGCGTTGTTGTAGGGCAGCACAGAGCTTGTCAATGATGGGCAATAATGCAGTCACTCTAAACTTGTCTCTCCCTGTCAGCATAACATCCTCCGCGGAGTCTAGTTCATCGTGGTGACGCTTGCGCTTCCTAATACGCTGCGTGTCGGCGTAGTATGCATCATTACTCGTCACATCACAGGGATCACACTTAGCCATAGCTTTTGCTTCAAAGTCATCGAACTGGGATCTCAGGTCTTTAGCAAATTGTAAGAGAGACTCTAGCAGTGTGACAGCTGTGTTGAGGGAGAGCCCAGATTTTTGCAGCTGGATACTGCTACTCTGAAACCTTTCCAATACTGTATCCCAAACTTCAAGAAGAATCACTGTTTCAAGTTTTTTCAAACCTTTGAGAAGACCACTTGCTTCAGCTCTTGTTTCAGCTGGCTGATTCTGATCTGAGAATAACTCTTCCAGAACAATGATGTTTTCTTTGTGTGACTGAGAGCAGCTACAGCATCTGCTCGTGCTGACCAACGAGTGTCTGAAAGTATTTTATCAACTTTCAACTTCTTATCTTTATTAGTCTCTAGTACCTCACGGTGTCTCCTCCAACGATAAGTAGATGCAACAAGAAAGGAGTACATATTTTGTACCAGAGCAAACAATGACACTGCAGCAGGACAGCTTTCTGCAGCACACTTAGCCACCAAGTTTAAGGAATGAGCCATACATGGTATGTACTCAGCTTCACTACACTCATTCTTGATTATCTGTTGGGTCCCCAGATATTTACCAGACATGTTGCTGGCATTGTCATAGGACTGTCCCCGGCAGTCGATAACTGGAATGTTCTTCTCTAAGAAAATCAAGAACAGTTGTAGCAATATCTCTGCCAGTGTGGCTTAGCATGGGAATAAACTGCAAAAACCTTTCAACTGGACCTGTAGTAGGCAGTACATAGCGGATTGTAAAAGTAAGTTGATCCATGTGTGAAATATCAGGTGTGGAGTCAACAGAAATTGAGAAGTACTTTGCTGTTTTTACTTCATCTGTTATTAAGGACATAACCTTTTCTGCCATTATTCCAATGACTTCCTCAGAAATGACATGGGACAAGTAGGAAGTATGACCACTACCTTTGTTTGCGTGTTTCTTGATATGTGCTGCCAAGAAACTGTCGTGTGTGCTCAGCAGCTCTAGAATCCCAAGATAGTTTCCATTGTGTACTGATCCAATTACTTCATCTTTACCTCGAATGGCTAGCCCGCGTTCGCAAAGTAGCTTTAAAACATCTACACACCTCCTCAATACTGCTTGCCAGTACTCGCATTCACTTTCATATTGTTGTACTAGATTAGAGTCAATACGGGCACCCGCAGTCTTTCGATATATCATTTCGACCATACTTTTCCTGTGCTGATCTGACCTACTGTGAGATTCTATGACATACCTAGCGTTCTTCCAACCATTGAAGCCAGTTGTGAATGAGCTTTCCACCTTTGACATAAGCTTGCAAGCAAAACAATACACTTTACCAGTTGTTTTAGAGTAACAGAGCCATTTAAGATTAATTTCTTGGCCAGATAATGAATGAGTTCGAGTGAATAATGTCTTTGTACAATGACGGGTTCTGTTTAGCTCTTTCACAGCTGACTCTTTGAAGTCACCATCACAGTGTCGACATTCTGCGCTTCCCTTTTTCAACCAATAGTCACACACATTTTCAGTAATTATTTTAGGCCATAATCCAAGATCCGTTTCAAATCCTTGTTCAGTACCGGTATTCATAACTTTCACTTCCTCTTGTGTCTCCTCACTGTCACTGTGTTCAGGTTCAATTGCGCTAACTACACTAGGTTCAGTACTAGTTGTGGCTTCTCCAGTTGTTTCAGGCGTAATTGGTGTCTCTACTGATTCAGATTCAGTTTGACCGGATTCAGTTTGAGTTTGTGATTTTGCAGATTCAGATACTGTTGGATATGTCAACCATTGAGTTATTTTTGGTAGTTTTTTTACTCTTTGGTTTACGTCTGCCTTTTCTTGTCGTTTAACAGAGCCAGCTTTATACTTCCTCCCTTGATCACGATCACGACTTGTTGATTTCTCCATTGTGCCTCAGTGCAGCCTCACTGCCTTATCCTGAAACATAAAAACATAAAAAACAAACTATTTACACTTGACCCTCGGTTTAGTATTAATTAATACAGTTTAATTAATTAATTAAATACAGACACTAAACAGTTGTTCGGGTGAAAAAGTCGCTTTATGGGAAAAGTCGCCAGCCCCCACCAGTGGCGACTTTTTCCTTAAATATGTATAAAATGTATTTATTATGAAATCTAAGCTAAACTGACCTAACCTAGCCTAAGTACGTTTCATATAAAAAAATTAATTACATTAATTTAACATTTTTCAACTTATTTATGTTATTATAAAGCTGACTAAAACTCCCCCATCCCCATTTATTGACTGGCGACTTTTTCGAGATACGACTTTTACCATTACTTACCACGAAACACACTCACATGTGCACTCCACAGCGGCCTGAATAGAACTAAACTCCCGCCAGCAAAGAGAGCGATACCATAATTATCACTAATCATTAATCAATTGTATTATTTATAGTGGAATCCAACATTATAATTATATGTGACGGCGCGGGGCCCTCACAGGCGCGGGGCCGTAGGCCATGGCCTACTCGGCCCCCCCCTAAATCTGCCACTGGTAGTAGGGCAGCACATGCTTGATTTTTTAATATTTTGTTAAAGTGATAAAAAAACCTTCTCACATAGTGTACTTTTTAAGAAATAACATTTTTCCCATTTAAATATATGCAAATATGAGGGTAAAAAAAGGGGGAGGTATGTGCTAGGGGTAGCAGGGGTAACACATGCTTGATATTTTAATATTGTGTTAAGATGATAAAACGAAACTTCTCACATACTGCAGTGTACTTTTAAGAAAAAAAAATATCCCATTTTCGAACCGGCCATATATATATATATATATATATATATATGAATGAATGAATGAATGCTGCGAACCCACCCTGACGAGGTGTAGCTCTGAATACACGAAAGGCCTTGGAGTCGTTTTTCTTTTTCCTTGTGGTTTGCATCATATATATATATATATATATATATATATATAGTAACGGTGTAATCACTGCAAGCATAGGCTAGGTTATTTTTTAAACGGTGGTGTTGCGCATCTATTTTGTTCTTCCGCTGCAAGCATAGACTAATAGTTCAACATCTTTTTTCTTTCCAATGACTGACAAATTTAATTTTATAGAATTATATAGGAAGACTGAGACAGAAGAAAATGCAGTAAATTTTTTACAATAATATAACTTAATACCGAAAGAAAAACAGTCCTAGAAAACATCAAATGCCTAACTTAACCTAACCTAACCGAAATATTTCTCGATGAAATGGTTTATAATTTTGAAATCAGCGTGAAAAACTGTATATATCACGTTTTCATAAAAATCGGAAACAGTTAATGAAACAGGAAAGACCCATATATATATATAACGTAAAGAACGACGCTTGTATAGGAGAATATTCCGCGCAAGATGAGAGAGAGAGAACGAAACAAATGAAAAAATGAGGTAACCACCCGGGAATCGAACCCGGGATCTTCCGATTGCCGGTCAGATATGATAACCATTACACCATGGGCCTCACTCAAACAAATGCCATAATTCTTCTACATACGCGCAGAAACCAATGCCCCAAGGGCAGATCCCGGGTTCGATTCCCGGGTGGTTACCTCATTTTTTCATTTGTTTCGTTCTCTCTCTCTCATCTTGCGCGGAATATTCTCCTATACAAGCGTCGTTCTTTACGTTAATTATACTGCGTGTTTGCAGTTTAAATGTATATATATATACAGGGTGTCCCAGAATTAACTATTTCAATGAAATCGGACAAATTTTTTAAAAACACTTTTATTTATGTTTATCATGTTTAATATGTGTTAAAAATGTATAAATTTCTAAATTTTTTTCATAATTTTATTTTCATAATTTTTTCATTATCTGGTCCAATGAAAGACCGTCTGAAGTCATAGAATGGCAAGAGAGACTCTCCAAAAGTTAACGTGTGGCTTGGAATGACCAAATCCAAAATTTATGGTGCTCCATCTTGTTGAAACAGAACATTATCAAGAATGCCATCATCAAGAAGCTGTGGTTCGAGAAACTGCTGAAGCATATCAAGGTAGACGGTACCTGTTACAGTTGCCTCCGCAAAGAAGAATGGGCCATAAATTTTGGATTTGGTCATTCCAAGCCACACGTTAACTTTTGGAGTCTCTTTGCCATTCTATGACTTCAGACGGTCTTTCATTGGACCAGATAATGAAAAAATTATGAAAAAAATTTAGAAATTTATACATTTTTAGCACATATTAAACATGATAAACATAAATAAAAGTGTGTTTTTAAAAAATTTGTCCGATTTCATTGAAATAGATAGTTAATTCTGGGACACCCTGTATCTGTATATATATATATATATATATATATATATATATATATAAATGATTTTAAATACCTAAAAATATTAAATCACTGAAAATTTGGATCACCTGAAGATCAGGGCCCCCAGCCTTTAGTTAGCTTTATAAGGCTAATTAACGAAAATATCACGACCTAACCTAACCAATCGTCAAGGGTGTACACTGTACAGTTGACCTAACCATTGGTTAGGTTAGGGCGTGATATTTTCGTTAGATAGCCTTATAAGGCTAACTAAAGAAGGCTGGGGGCCCTAATCTTCAGGTGATCCGAAAAATTTGATAGTACACATTCTCAAGTATTGAAAAAATTGTAGACTGCAGTCTATAGTGTAAATATGTTGTAGACTGCACGCTATTGTGTAAATATCTTTGTAGACCGCACGCTATAGTAGCACCAAATACCACAGGTATCAAAGTTTTGAGCTTCACATTCAATTTTGTAAGCTTGAAGTAGATATTGAGATCTCACTGGCTTAAAATTTTTGTTCAGAATCTTTTGTATGAAGTTATTTGTTATAATGCGAGCGTGGGTAATCCTGCGCAGATTGTGTTTTTCTAGTGTGCGCGCACAAAAAGTTTACTGTGTAAGATTCCAAGTATGCCATTGTTTTTCAGTTGATTCGTGAACTTACGCTTGTTACATGTGGATTAGTGATATTGCTTGAAGTAAATATAGTTTTAAAACAAACTTATTAGTTTATATAGTGTTTACTGTAATTAGAGTGGAAAATTAACAACCATATAATATTATGGAAAGTTTAAACTAAAAACACTTGATACTTATATATAAATACATGAAACAGTTGTGTAACTGATCATTACTGATGCAATAGTCAAGTTTTAGATAAGCGACATCTACCTTCTTTACGAGCAGAGATGAAAAGTTTGGCTAATAATTTGTAAGTGTGGCATGTATTGAGTGTTCTTATAGTGTATTAATATGTAAGAGAAGGATTCCAGGTACTTGTAGGTTATCTCCCCCCACCAATTTTGACAGAATATTTTTGTTAAAACTAACAAAAATATCACGACTTAACCTAACCAATTATCAAGGGCGTACATTTGATCTATTAGTAAATAGTAAATACTATTCCAGAAACAAACAATGTTATAATTAATAATAGATCAACTGTACCCTGTTGATAATTGGTTAGGTTAAGTCGTGATATTTTCGTTAGTTTTAAGAAAATATTGTCAAAATTGGTGGGGGCGAGATAACCTACAAGTACCAGATTCCATGTTTAACATATTGATATGTAAATAAGTTTGAGCGTAGTGATTTTAAAGAACTTTTAAAGAACTTCGGCGCAGATCAGTAGGCCTACCTACATCAGCGACTGACCCGGGATTCGTCTGTCTCGTGTACTTTACATGACAGCCTTGAGGTAAGCCCTACCTGTGTTTTCTTCCTCTAACTCAAGAGGCGTAATATAAACCAAAGTACAGGGTGATCGAAAAGTCTCTCTGCAGTAGTAGTAATGTATATATATACACACATACATACAGCCTACCGTAGCAAGACTTAGCTTAGACTAGCTTAGACTTCGCCAATATTTTGTTAAAGATTTCACGCTATCGTACAATTTTCATTAAAATATCTAACTACTTGTATGATTGCATTTTTGTCTTATAGAGTCATAGTTGCGGAGTGACTTTTCGATCACCTATATTTTATGTTTAGACGCAAATTTAGATTTTGAAAAATGTACGAAAATATGAAATCATTTGAAATAATTAGGAAACTGTTTTCCTTTATTTTTATAATAATAATAATAACTAGCAAAAGTGGTTCCTTCGGGCCCATTTAGCTACACCTGCAGTGCTGGGGCCTCTGGCCTCAGTAATTGGGGGGGTGGGGGGCTGCGTCCCCCCAATTACCGGAGAGCCAATTATTCGGTCAATAAAACTATAGAAAAGAATGCAGCCATGAAAATCTTAAGCTTCACAAATCTTGATACAATGGGTTCGGATGTGAAGCTTAAGATTTTCATTGCTGCGTTCTTTTCTATAGTTTTATTGACCGACAAATTGAACCCTCAGGACGGATGGACAGGAGTCACAGGACTGCCTTTTTATAGTATAGAACAGTGGTTTCCTTGCTCTTGGCTGGAATTATTAATACTTTTTTAATACGCTGTATTTTAATTGCATACTCAGTTATATGTCTTTTATTTGATAGCGAAAAATGTGAAAAAAGTTAATTATTAGTTAATAAAAACAGTTTGTTGGGTAGACGGAAGCTTTCAAAAACAGGGGTCCGTGGGAAAAAAATAAAAATAAAAGGGGTCCTTGGTGGTGAAAAGGCTGGGAACCACTGGTATAGAATATAGATGATAATAATAATTATAATATGATAATTGAATTATTTCATAAAGTTACTTAGTTACGTCCATTGCCATAAAAACAGAAATATGATGCACTTGTAAAACTACATTATAATTACATTGGGTAAATGTTTACTATACCACCACCTCCTCCAATTTTTTTGCAAAATACATTTTTTAGTAGTTTTTAGATCTGCTATTCATTTGTTGTGGAAATGACCCAATTAAAAGTTACGAGACATTGAAGTTTACTAAGTAAATATAGGGAATTTTGGGCATAAGCATGGGTCATTTCCACAACAAATAAATAGCAAATCAGAACAAAACACACGAAAAACTACTAAAAAATGTATTTTGCAAAAAACCCAATCTAACCTAACCTTACCGCAAAACATTAGGATCGATCAATTTGTGATGCGTGATCTTACGGGGCTCCGTCCCCGTACCCCCGAGACCTAAATTATACAAATGATTATTATTAAGTTCCGTTATTATTAAGTTCCCGAACATAAAAATACCGTGATTGTAAAGCATTTGAACTGCTTTACAGGTATATCTGACTAAAAATATCAAGTTTGAATGGGCGTTAAAATGAGAGAGTAACGCTGTAATTGATAAATCATCCAATCCTTTGTCTTCATCTAGGGCACATGACGAATCAAGTTCTCAAAGTCAAAATCACACGAATGGCACGTCATAATTCTATCACAAACACCACTAAACTGAATCCAATTTGAAAAAAAAGAATAGCCAGAACAAAACCCAACCAACTAATTAAGTCGCAGAGTAGCGAGAAAATAGCCCAATCAGGAAAAATATTTTATGAAAAAGTACATTATAGCCTTCACATGCCATATTTAAAGGAAAATGGCGTCAATCACTAGACTAGATGAAAATCAAAACAAATGAATGTCGTTATTATAAACACGCATTTGACGTGACGTCACGTCAAATCGATATCGTTAATTAAAATTTCAGAAGCAAATATCTTCCTAGATACGAATTTCCCCAAATAAAGACATACACCATTTTTCTTAGTAAATTATGATGTACTACTGGAATTATTTCATTTTACTTAGGGTGCAGGTGGTGTTATAGTAAGCATCAACCTTACATTGTGCTGTAATGGGCAGAGCACATAAAATAAATAAATGACAAAGAATTATTTTGCCTGATCAAAAACTAAGCCTAAAAATATTCTTTCCCATCATCCTTAGGGGCCCCTGTGGTCAGGAACCCACCGGTGTGGTTGTACCTATGTTAAATACGCCTCTGACAGAATGCTTTGTTAGGCTTTTGTTAGAAATGCGTTTGAAACGTCAACATTTCGTAGCAGTCGTCCATAGAGGGTTAATTTGTATATGAAAATTCCAGTTGGCTACATTTAATTTGGAAAATGTCATTGTTCGTCAAAATATTTTCTTGCTGATATAAAAAAGTTTAAAATATTAACAAATCTTTTACATAAGTAACAACTTCTGCAGTTTTAATAAATAATTAGGCCCTTTTGAAAATTGACAGCTTCGTTTAGCCGCTTTTTCGTTTTAATAAAAATGAACTTTGAACAAAGGATAGCTATTAGCAGTCGATATTTTTTATTGATTTGATGAAATTTCCGGAAACACTACGTAGTTTAGATTACATATATGACATGTATCGTGTTGAAACACGAAGTTGGGTCTCTCCCTTCAGAATTAGATTCGCAAAGTGAATACCACTTCATTTGGTTGTTGGTTTAGTTTTACGTCCTTCGTCCAACTGAGGGCACCCAGATGGGCGGTAATGCCCACTATCTGTGGAAAATTGTAGCGTCCGTGGCTCAGCAGGTAACACTGTTTCTTTATAAGCAAAGTGAAAGACACTGAAGTCGGGGGCTCGACTCCCGATCGTGTTAGTTAATAATAATAATAATGAGTTAGCGCAATAGGCCGTGTTCATTTGGCCTCAGTACTGTGCTAAATCTGGCTCTTCTCAGTGATTATTGTTAGAATAAATTTCTCTAGTAGAGGAGCATCAGGTCGAACCAAATACATTGGGAGCGGCTGGTTGTTCACTGCACTGCATCCCCATTTCTCAAACTGGCTTGGGACAGTCTTTGACTGGGTTATGCGACTAATTTGTTGCTTCTTACAAAGAAGAACATTTTGGCGGGACACATGAGTTGGACCTGCCTGATAGGCAGAACACGATGGATGGATGGACAAAGAAGAATGACTTATATAGCCTATCTAATAGACCCTGATTCCCAATATTTCTGGGTCTACAGTGAACACACAAGAGTTATTATTAGTAGGCTTACGAAAAACTTCAAATTTGAACTGATTCAAACATCTCCAAGTTTTTAGATCCAGAAAAGTCCCATCTATTAAGTTCACTTTTGAAAAAGAAAATGATGGAAGCTTATCTTTTCTGGATCTAAAAATTCGGAGATGCTTGAATCAGTTCAAATTTGAAGTTTTTCGTAAGCCTACTAATAATAACTCTTATGTGCATTTTTTATTTTCACCATCATCCCTCAATTAAATCTTCTATTTTCTCTGTTGCTTGCTTCTTAGAGCATTGAGAGTTGTCAGTCCTAAATTTTTAGATTCCGAGTTATGCAATATCATGAATATTGGTACTAAATTATGTTATCCTATTTCATTTCTAGATAACTGCCTTAGGAAAGCTAAGAATAGGTATTATAATAGTATAGCTGTAAAGGAATTTGAGCGTAAAAATATCCTTAGCCTACCTTACCATGTTAATTTTAAATATCTTTCGACTTTACTTAAAGCAATTGGTATTAATGTAGTCTTTAAATATAATAATTACTGTTAAATCACGCATAATAAAGAATAGCCCGGATAATGCGGTTGACTGTGTGTATTCGATTGGATATTAGGGTAAAACAGCATAAATATGCGTGTAGAACAGCAAATAATTCTAATGCATTGTTTAACCAGTGGGATAGTTCTAAAGCGCTCGTTAAAAGTACAGATATATTTGAAAGGAATATTCTAAATGTGCATTTATCCAATTTAAAAATAATTTGAATAACAGTGCAGGAATGTATAAAATTGACAATATCCTGTTAAAATACCTTTTCCCTTTAATCAACTCTTGTTAATCATGTGCTAATCTTTTTATTTTTCTGTCCCCTTGTATATATGTATATATTTTCGTCATCTCGCCTTCTCCCTTCATTCCCTGACGAGGTGTACTTCTGAATACACGAAAGACCTTGGAATCATTTTTTTTTCCCTGTGGGTTTGTATATATATATATATATATATATATATATATATATATATAGTAAATCCTCGTCCAACGCGGGGGTTAGGTTCCTCGAGAATGGCGCGTTTGGTAAATCCGCGTTGGACAAACTTAATATCTTATGGCAGTGGTACTCATTGGCATTGCGCGGCTCGTGATGGCCAATTGGCGGTTCTTGATGCATGGAATGAGAGAGAGAGAAATTTGGATATATTCAATTTATATAGGATCGCCATCACGAAAGAACAGCTGATGATATATATATATATATATATATATATATATATATATATATATATATATATACGGCTCTCTCAGTGTGTATGTTCTGAAGAAGTGGCTCCCTTCAAAAACTTAGTGAAAAACATTGTCTTATGGGATAAAGGGGATACGTGAACGCGGCCGAGTAAAGTCTCCCATTAAAACTTTGATACGTAGATTTTTTATTCACACATAAATGAATTTCCCTTCCTGTATTGTATATGAAATAAGGACATAATAAAATCATAAACATAATGATATTCACATATGATAAATAAAAATACATTAAATGAAAATAGCACGTATCTGTATCTTTTCTTCACTCTTTCGGATGGTGCGTATGGTAGACTCAGTCACGTGATACTCGCGGCCAAGTGATGTTATGCTCATACCACCACGCAACTTATCTAGAATCTATTTTTTGGCTAATGTCATAACCTTACGACTTTTCTTCTCTTCACTATCACTTGCAGATGCTTTACGTTTTGGTGCCATACTGCTGTTTAAGGGTAATAGCAAAACAATGGCAAAATACGACAAAAACAATCCAACACAACTTCACTGAACTTAACGCGTTAGTGGGATTGAGACAAAGGGTGATGCGAGGGGTGACGCGAGAGGGAGGGAGATGCGAGAGTGTTGGAAAGTGTAGGAGAAAACACTAGAGCGCGCAGTGGCACGCGTACAGTACTACTGTACTGGAGCGTGTTTGGCAGACCGTGTATAATCAAATTTTCTGGGTAACCTAGTGGTTAAAACGCTAGGCTGCTGATCGGGAGGTCGTGAGAGTGAGTCCGGGCGAGGACTTTGTAATTTCTGACCACCCATGGTGGGTAGGGTGCATCAAAATCACCAATGACATAGTTGCACTTTGTCCCTAAGTTAGAAATGTTCCAATGGTTAAGAAAACCTACTATGTGAATTATTTTTGGATTTGAATGCCATTTATGGGGTCCACACAGACTTCCTATATGCACACCAACCCCACAGTCATTCTGTGATTTGAGATCCAAATAGTAGAAGTTTAAAAATTTTGTTCACTACAAAAATCAGCCCAAGAACATGTAAGTGATATTTCTAAAGGTCATATATACTTCTAAAAGTGATAGAAACTTCTATAAAGTGATAGAAACCTCTACAAAGTGCTAGGAAGTGGTGGAAAGTTATAGAATATTCTAAAAGGAACTGCAATGTATAATCTGATATGCAAGTATTTATGATAAATGTGATTTTTGTGTGTTTATGTTAAATGTTTATGTGCAAGTGTTTATGTTAATGAATTTTGTGTTCTCTCTTTACACCTGTCGTGCATTATGGCCAGTTCAGATAGCACAAATGATAATGGAATTGTGTTGACTCAGTAGTGAACATGACTTTTGACACAACAACTAGTAACACTGGTCATGTGAGTGCTGCATGTGTTAGTCTGCAACAGGACATAGGTTGAGCTTTACTGTGGTCAGTTTGTCAGCATCACATTGGCGAGGTAATCCTTACACAAGTCTTCAATGATCTGAAAATAGAACCACCAATGTCACCAGAAGTTACCATATTCTGTTGGTTCCGAAAGCATTTTGACACAGTTCTGCACAACAATAATCAGGCACTTAATTTTTTGGATGGTACCTCTTATTCAGATGATGTACAAACCATAATCCATGACTATAGGGCCAGAGCGATTTCATGTGTGCAGTCTGTTGTGAAGCATCAACGTGATGACTACAAAGAATTTTTCTGATCTTTATTTGCTATACTTGGATGGGACAAGTAGAGAGTTTTCATTTCAACATCCTGGTGCTGTACACAAGGCTAGGTGGATGGCCAAGCTTCTCTACTCCATTAAGATGGTGCTGCTGGAGAGCAGATCAGCTCTCTTCCCTCTGGAACCATTACCACGGAAGCACGACCCAAACTGCGTGAGTTTGTCAACTTTGTTTGCTTCTGTACAGCTGGTGGTGGATCACCTGTTCAAGCGCGGTCGAGGCTCCATGGAATGACCTCTGTCTTTACCAAGACATCCTCAGATATGAAAAACTCAGCCCCAGCATATCATCTAGTGCGATAAAAGCTCTCAAGCATCACCTATGGTACCTGACTGCTGAGATGGTACCTCTCACACTCTTTAATGATGCAGTCCCTGAAGCTGAATGCCGCTATCTGGCTGAGAAACTTATAGCAGTAAAGCCAGCACAAGATCAAGCATCTTTACCACAACATCAATTTGGTACGGGATTTGGGAAACCCAAATTTCCAAACTCCATTTCCAGCACGACAAAGCTTGGCGACTTAATCAACGGAGATTCATGGTACATTTTCTCTGTTCTGGAACTTGACAGTTCTTTCCTGACTCATAATATCGAAAATTGGCCAGAATTAGCTTCCTTTCAAACATCCAGAGAACACATCTCAGCAGTTAATGTCATAAATGATCAGACTGAGTGTGGGGTGAAGCTAAGTTCTGATTTCCTCATGGCTGCCAGATCAGAACATTACCAAAATGTTCTACAAGTTGTTGAATCTGACAGAAAGAAGCTTCCTAATCTTCGAAAGAGGAAAACTAGAGACTAAACTAATTGTTCATGTTCATGTTCATTTACAGTTCTTGAACATTTTTTATTAAAGTAGTGTTCTTTTGACTTTGACTTGCTTGTATTACCAATAATGTATAGTATCAATAATGTAATGTATAAACCAGAATGTAATGTCAGATGTCAGAATGTAATGTAGAAATCAATGTAATGTATCCCTGTTTTGATTATTTAATACATTTTTACTGGTTCTGATACTTTTGCAAACACGGAAACTGGGATAAAAATGTTTAATTTTGGTCAGTTTAACTCCAATACTAAATATTGCATCAATGATGTGGACCCCCTAGATGACGACATAAATCTTTGAAATTTGACCAAATGTGCTATTTCAGGCATTGGAACACAGTAATCATAGGGACAGATTGAAATAAAACTTTTTGAAAAATCATGGGAAATTTGATGCACCCTAATGGTGGGTCGTGGTTCGGTTTCCCCCTTAAGCTGTGGGTCTAAGGTGGAGTCAAAATAAACAATTCGGGCGAAAGCAAAACCAAGGTACAACAGTGTTGGATTGGAGGGTATACGCGAGTTTACGCCGTGTACCTAGTTCTATTATTAATTTTGAGCGTATACGAACATCAAAGTATCAAATGGCCAATTGAAACGAATACACATATTCCTGTTTCTATATATAATTAGTATTATTGTACTGCGTGCTAACAATTACAAGACGCGGAGTGGATGTAGTCTCATTGTATATACAATATACGCATTAGAGAAACCAATTCTACATACATGCCTACATTATTGCTTACATATTTTTATCGCGGTATGTTAATAAATGCTTATTGATAAAGCTCTCTCTCTCTCTCTCTCTCTCTCTCTCTCTCTCTCTCTCTCTCTCTCTCTCTCTCTCTCTCTCTCTCTTCGTTACTGTTTTACTGTATATACAGTGTTGCATAGAGATAACTCCAGATATACCCTATTACTTTGAAGTATTTTTCTTTTTTCTTTTTTATTCAGCGCATATCCGATACAGAAATTATGAATACTGTGTACCACTGTATGAAGGTAAAGAGGCTCATTTCCCCACAATGTCGGGGTGACTGCTCCCCATGGGTCGTCTGAACCAGAACAGAAACAAAGTAAGTGGCCAATTCAACTCCATCCGATGCTAGCGGCCAGGAGCGAACCAGCGCCACACGGCTCGGACTCTGCCACCGTAACATTGAGCTTCCGGGCGCCCACTAAGATGTATATATTAGATTTTCCTTAATCCGTCGTGCGGGTACTCCGATTTCGCTTATTCCGTCGATTACCAATTGAGTCTATTTATCGTTTAATCCGACGATCGCCCATCCACATTGGTGGTTACTACGAGATAACACAGCCTCTTGTGTCGGACTTTTCGAGAGAGAATGAGAACACTTTTCTTAATTTTTATTGAACTCTTTATGACATTCTATTTGCGTTTAATGCTACTCATGAATCGTAAGCGGCTTTGCTCCTCGAGACTCTGGAGACGCTTAATCCGACGATTCTGTTATGCGGTTCTTGACAAAAGCATCATCAATTTTGAGCCGCGGACCAACAAAGCGAGGGGACAAATAGTGATTTTTGCGTTTTTAAAGCTTTATAATTAATTTCCTAATCAAGGAGTGGTTATGGTTTTAAAATATATATTAGTAAAGGCCTTATCTTATGATGCTGAATATATTATTTTAATTACTTAACACTCTACCGTCGAATGTGTCGGATACGTACCGTTTCAAATACACACATTTAGACTTAACCCTACAAAAACGTTTGGCATTAAAGGGTTAAGTGTGCCATCGAGGCACCAATTGGTGAGGGATGCTATATTTTTGGGCCTCTTTGCTAGTGACCCGTTGCCCACGTTGGGCTTTCATCATGAAAAAGAAAAACTTTAGTAAAGTATTTGTCATTTAGCATTACTTAGTCGGACTACAGTGGATTTAATTTTTCCAGAAGAGTTTCTTGTTTCCATGCACGGTCTGTGTGTAACACGCACACACACACATATGTGTATATATATATATGCGCCTCGGTGGTGGTGTGGTTAGCGTCGCTGACTACGAATCCATCGGCCCGGGTTCGAGACCCGACGGCAGCCGGCCCGCAGCAAAACCCAGCTGTTCATCCTTCCACACAATAAAAAAAAGTGGTTGGTAGATAAATGGGTACCCTAGTTGGCCTAGTGGTTAAGACGCTGGGCTGCTGATGGGGCGTGGTTCGGATTCCACGTTAAACTGTAGGTCTAAGGTGGAGTGAAAAGCTTGACCTTCGTCAGAATGAATAATTCGGGCGGAAGCTAACCAAAGGTATAATATATATATATATATATATACACACACTTCCAAGTCCGTGCTTTAATGCATAGCGTTCGAACTGTTTTAGAAAAATGATTCAAAATAGAACCAAATAATTGAAGCAACAATTCAAAATATATTTCACTATAAATGCGTTCTAGAACGTTTCAATAGTGTACGAAAGAAAGAAAAAGAAAGAAAATGGAGAACCAAATTTTCTTTAAAGAAAAAAATAAGAAAAGGAGGAACTCATGCATTTTGAAAGGGAATGAAAGTGAAAAAAGCTCCGAAACAATATAAAGTGTTATTGAAATTATAAGCTTCTTTTGTATCTAAAATTGCACGAAATTACTTTTATCCATTTTAAAAATTACTTTTTGCAATTTTTGGATTTAATGTTTTGAATTTTTCGTTTTCTTGTTTTGTATACGACACTTTTTCACAATATTTTGATTCTTTTTTTTTTTTAGTTTAAAAACTTACATTCTGATGTGAAGTGATCACACACACACACACACACATATTTTTGTTTTTTCTTTATACATATTGCTTATTTCATTCTTCACTTAACGCCATCTCCGCATCCCTCTTATAGCCTCATGCACTTTCCTCCCCTCAGAGTTCTTCTCCCTTGTTTTCCCCTCGTGTATCTATCGGAGAGGGCGGAGTGGAGATAAGTAGAAGAAGGATGTAATTTGAGCCTTTAATTCTATGCCTTTGGGAGTATCCTCTTTGGAGACAAAAAATGGCTTATTTATCCATTCTGGATCATCATAAATATGTTTTCCGAGAGAAGAGAAAACATCGGATTCATTTAAAAAAAATTTTTTTTTTTTTACTCTTTCCTTGACTAAACTTGGCTAAACTACTAAACTTTAGTGGATCTTAAGGGCTTTATTAGTATGTAGTTCTGTCGTGCTTCGTCTCCTAAGCTTCTT
Organism: Bathynomus jamesi; assembly: GCA_023014485.1. Taxonomy (NCBI): domain Eukaryota; kingdom Metazoa; phylum Arthropoda; class Malacostraca; order Isopoda; family Cirolanidae; genus Bathynomus; species Bathynomus jamesi. Next base: position 333,083 of record JAJOZX010003856.1, read on the forward strand.
TCTTGGGCTAGCCTAGAGTGGATCTTACTGGGTATGTTTTAGCCTGTAGTTCTTGTAGCCACCTTCAGCTCCTCTCCAGATTACTTTTCTGTAATTGGTTCTTTTCAATTGTTTATTTTTATTTCTGGATTTAAAGTTTCTTATGTGTGAGAATTCTTTGCTGCATCTTTTTAAAACGAAAGAGGGAACTTATTGGACAGGAAATAGTGGTTTAATGAGTGAATAAAGAAGCTGTCTAAATCTTCTGCACCTTATTCAGGCTTAGGACTGAAGTATAGTGCCAAATTGTTGGTGTAGAAAATTGTGATACACGCGCCAGAAGAAAAATTCGATGTTAAGTGATTCATTCACGCGTGTCACCGGACCGGATTGATTTTGTGTTCTTGACAATTTTTGATGCATTCGAGAGTTGCTTCACGGAATGGGGACGTGCAGGGTGAGGGTGTTTCATAACCACTTTATTAGAATGTTAATTAAGCATTTGTCGCTGGGACGGACGGGCGACAAATGGATACTGAAGAAGTTAGGAAAAGTTTAGTAGTACATGATAATACAGTAAGTACAGTATGTCGTTCCTGTCCTATGTACTCAGTTTGATAGTTTCACATTTGAAATGAACCTCAACCGCAAAAGTAGATTTTGTTCCTTTTTTTAAGGCACTCACGAGTGCCTCAGTAAAATATTATCGGAAATATTTATATGTAAAGTATATAATTGGTGTTTCTCGTGTCTTTTGAAACTAGTGCCTAGAAATTGATACTTATAAGTAACTATGGGATTATAAGATATAACTGAATCAATTTTTCCATAATTGTTTGAAAAGGCATTTAGCTATGTCATCATTTAATTTTACAGTTGACAAAAGGAGGCTTATACAGTGGCGCTCAGAGAAATATTTGAGTTATATTCGTCCTTATCTTCGATACCATGCATAAGATAGTTATGAAAAGTTTACTGTTCGTTCGGGAAAATTTAGCAAATGAAAATATTAGTTCAACTCCAACATATAGTGTAAAACATCAAAGAATTTGAGGAAAATGAAGAAGTTGAAATGCAAATGTTTTCGTATATTTATTTACAAAATTACTTAATACAGTGGTTCTGAATCGGGGGGGTACGTGAGGGAATTCTTAGGGAGTACGCGACGGGGTCCTGAAAATATAACCTTTTGATTTTATATACGATTAACAAACGGCCACAAGTCACACGGTCGTAAAGAAAGTAAATCCTCTTTGCCTCTCGAAAATCCAGGAAATCTCTTGAAAGAGTTCAAGGGTACGGAAGAAGAAAAAGGTTCAGAACCGCTGACTTAATACTTTGTGAGTCTACCTCAGGTTTGAAGAATTTAAAATTTTTATCAGTAGTTCATCGTTGTTCATTAGAGACAGTTGACAATTCTGAATTATAGAATTTTCTCTAAATCTTCTGGAAGACAAGCCATTAGTAAGCAGTGGGATCGTCGTGGTAAAGAGCTGTGTACACATCTTAAGAGATCTGTTATTGTTGCACACGAATCTGAAAGAGTAATAGGAAGATAGGAGAACTTCGAATTCCATTTACGACGATTACTGCCTGGAAAGGCTTTGGAACAATCAAAAACTCTACCAAAGTGTGGACGACCTTGCAAAATTTCAGAACGTATACTAGCTAAACGGATTGAAAGAATGGCTGCTGTGAATCCATGGGTGACTGCAAGTGATATTTACCAAACATTAAGACTATCTAAGCAGGGGCGGATCCAGAAATTTATTTTGGGAGGTTTCATCACTGCATGGAAACTGAGCGGCAAAGCCAGCTATGGGGGTCCGGGGGCATGCTCCCTCTGAAAATTTTTGTAAAAATGGTTCAAAATCCTGCATTTTAGAGCCATCTTAACGTGATTTTTCCTCAATTCATCTTTCCATTTCTTTTATCTTTTTTAAAAATTAATTTACATTGCACTAAGGAAGCAATGTCCACAACAATATTCTGATAAAACTGATAATGGATAAGGATTACTCACCCCCTTTGCTTTGTCGGAGCTATAGGGCGCGTCCCTCTGTGTCAATGGGGGAATGCATCTTCCTTCGATGTAAGGGCTTTCTCTGCCCTCGTGGACCATTGGACCCGTTTGGGAACCCGGCTGATCTCCTACTCTCCTACTTATATTTCTCTCCTCCTCTTCTCAACTCTTTCTGGCTTTTTCCCCTGCATTTGGCTTTGTTTTGAACCTTGATTTGACTCTTTCCTTGGATCTTGGGTGAGGGAGGTGGTTGTCTTTCACCCATGTCGCTCTTAAACCAAACCCAAACCCTGTCTCTGCCATCTTTCACCGCGCGTTGAATGAGAGTGGCCGCCTTTTAGGGACGGGGACTGGGAATGGGTGTATCTCCCCTGCGTGACATCTATTGGCGGTGGGACCGAGTGTGCCCACGATTCGGCTTTCCCTTGTTGGAGTCGGTGGTGGCTGGATGCGCGCGGGGGATGAGGTTTCTTTTTGTTTGCTATGGCTTCTTCTACTCGGCTTACGACTTCTGCTTCTAATACTCGGACTACTACTTGTCTCAATACTCGGGTGGTGCGCAACCAGGCCCTCGAGTCCCATACCACTGGAAGACTGCATCCTGATGGGGTTGACTCCCCCCTCTGGTAACAGAACACTTGCACTTTCCTTTACCGTTGCCGACCCCAGCCTGTACCCTGACTCTGCCCTTGGACGTACACCCTCTGGAGCAGGGGTCTCGCCCCAGCCCACCTCAGCCGCCTTCGGGCAAGTCAAGTTCCACCCAAGACTTGCCTCCAAAAACCTGCTTCTTGCTCTCCCCGTATGCCCCTCTCACCCGCCGTCGGCCCGCTTCCCCACGCCCCACGGCGGACAGGGAAGTCGGCATTCACGACCATCCTATCGACTGTTGGATATCCCAGTCCACTTCGATTCTACAGCCTCCCTAATTCAGACATGGGGGTCAATTCCATTTTATCAATTCCAATTCAAATCCAATTCCAGTAAAATTAAAATATATAAATTCCAATTCATTTATCGGAAACAATCAATCAATTCCAATTCAATTCATATGCTCTTTAATTCCAATTCAATTCCATTCATTTATCTAATTTTTGTTTGAGAAAAAAATGTATTTCAATTTTATTTTTATTCAATATACACAACTACTAACTAGCAAATTATGTTTACTCTGATAAAAATATTCTTGTTTTAATTTATTATTATAAGTGATACTATAATTCCATAATCACAAGTAGTGATTCACCTCCAGATGCCTTCTAAAGTTTGATGTTGCTTTGTTGGATCCAGCTACAGACTGGTTACAGTGACGACAAACTGCCTTATGGTTTCCTGATTTACAGTCACTGACACTAGGCATGACAAAGTGACTATATACTGTACATTTGATTCGGGTGGCATTTTCTCATATAAAAGATTATGATAGCTATCTCCTAGTATTTAAGTTCTGAAACAAAAATTTCTGGATTATTGACACAAATCAAACATATAAACAAAAAACATATATATATATATTGAGGGGTCCCGCGTCTTAAGGTACCTAAGCGCCAAAATTAAAATTCGCCAGAAATCGCCTCCAAAGTTCAGCAATATTCTGGCAACAGTATCTCTGTTATTAATTGAGCTAGAACGTTCATGTTTGGCTAAATTAGAGTTCTAAGTATGCTAATGAAGATGTTTTTGGAATAGATTTTCATATTTTATATTTTATATATATATTTTTTTAAATTTTGTATTTTCTTATTATGCCGAACTTTGGGTGCGATTTCTGGCACAGAATGATTCCATTGATTTTTCATCACTATCACTAGCACGGTGAGACATTGCTGCACACGTTGATAATAGTTAGAAGTTGGGTGAATAGAATAATCCACGCAATATTCAGCAATATGAACACGAACACAGGACGCCTGCTAACAGCAACGCGAGTCTTAAGGTACTGGCGGGATGTTTGTGTCGTGTCCCTCTCGGCGCGTGGAGCGGGTGGCCAATCAGAAAGTAGAGCGGCTGTGGCTGCCATATTTTCATTGGCTCGCGCTCCTCCTGCTGTTCCCGCCACCCAGAGACCGAGCGTCCCCACCCCCACCCCCATCACCTCCCACCAGTTGAACGGGATATTGGGGCCTTAAGACGCGCATCACATCTGGGCGGCAGAGCCCAGCTGGCGATAGAGGTGAAAAAATTAGTTCGCTTCATAAGGTTTTCAACCATACTTCTAGTGTCGTAAGGTCATTATAACCCAAACCACGCGATAGAGGAAGGGTGAAAATAGTGATATCCATCAAAAACACGGTTTTGCCTGTGGTGGCGTTTAGGTACCTTAAGACGCGCAACCCCCTATATATATATATATATATATATATATATATATATATATATATATATATATATATATATAAAGTCAGTTCCACCTGCATTTTATTTCAAATAATTCATTTTAAAAATTTATCATAAATGCAAAACTAGAAATCATTTCACATCAATTCATTGTATCAATTCCAATTCAATTCAATTCATTGAAGTAATGTGTTTGTTCAATTCCAATTCACACATTTTTCCTATCAATTCCAATTCAATTCATAATTGACCCCATGCCTGCTCCCTATCCCTTCCAAGTATCCACAAATTCCTAGTGATCCGGCCTACCTCTGGATCCCTTCCGACCAACTCTGAAGGGACATTTCAGGCGATCCGAGTCCGCAGCAACTCCAGCCGCTATGATGTACGACCGCAGAGGGATGGCTCCCTCCTCATAAAATCACGCTCAGCCGCAGAGACGAAAACCCTACTCTCTCTCACTGAGGTCCTTGGATGCTCGGTGTCCGTTTTCCCACACCCTTGCCTGAGCCAGAGTCAGGGCACTATTTACGTCACCCGCCTATTGTCGATCACAGTGAACGAGCTCCTGGAGGACCTCGCACCCCAGGGTGTTACCAAGATCCATCGCTTCACATCCCGACAGGGCGGTACCCCCTCCCCCACCCCGCGTCTACTTCTTACCTTCAATACCTTAGTCCCTCCCGACCGTATTGTATGGGGTATGGGAGACCGCACGTCATGCGAGTTTTCTGTCCGCCCATACATCCCAGACCCGACCCGTTGCTTTAAATGCAACAAGTTTGGACACGTTAGCTCAGTTTGCCGACAGCCGCACCAACTGTGTGTTCGTTGCGGACAAATCGCTCACCCAGACAAGTGCCCGAACACACCCAAATGCTCCAATTGTGAAGGCGTACACCCCTTTTCATCCCGCGAATGCCTGTTCTTCAGGTTCGAGGAGGAGGTCCGAGGCCTGCAGGTAGCAGACTTCCTTAGCCCCGAGAGGCGCGAGACAGAGTGCGGAGTCGGGAGGTGAGGCCGGGCGTATCTTACGCCGCTGCCCTCGGTTCTGTCCTCTCGGCACGCCGCCCTGGCCTGCCGCTCAAACCCCCCTCGACCACTGCTCCTCACCCCTCCCAAAGGGAGTCCTTACAGGAACCGACGACCTCCTGTCCCCCCACCATCCCTTCTCTTCACGCATCTCACCTGCCACAGATTCTCCAGGAGTCTGGGACCAGGACACCCAGGCCCCACCCACTTCGAACCCTGCCCTCCCAGCACTCTTTGCACACACCCGACCTACCGCCCAGAGCAAGCCGACGAGGCGGAGACGCCGGAGTGAGTCGCCAGACCTTCCCGCCTTTCAAAATGTCTCGCCCTCTTCCCCTAGATCTAAGAAGACGGCTCGGACCCTCACACCGTCCATTTCGTCTACGAGGACCAAACCACCCCACCGCAGAAGTCCCACCAATCTACCCCCACAGATTCTGACAATAGTTGCCGAATTACATGACCCATTATTGACCCATCCTCCACGACGAGATCCAATCTGGACAACATCCTCTCCCCCGAGGATCCAGTGGATGCGGCTCTGGCGCAGCTACACGGTGTGGCCAAGGGGAGCTCGGTTGCGCCCGTGAGTCTTATGGATCTGCTTTGCCTCCTGGTGCCATTTTTTCCATCCCTCCACGAGAACACTATGGTTCATCTCCTTCCACCCCCACAGTACCTTCCCCCTCAAAGTCCCCGGCCCCCTCCCTGTTAGCCACCCTGAGCACGTCCTCCCTCCCACCCGCCCGGTCCTTCTGGTACCCCGTATCGCCACCCATGGTCCGCCGTGAGACCCCAGACAGACGGGGAGGTGCCACTTTGGGAAATAAAGCACTCCCTCCTGGCTCGAACACAGAAGCCCACCAAGAAATTTCTCACCCCCTGAGCCTTCGACGTTCTCCTAGCTGCCGTGATCCATGCCTCGGGTCTCGCTCGGCCGACTCGACCCCGCAATCTCCGCGGAGATCGACTAGCCTACCGATTCCTTCTCTGGTGAACGGCAGATAGCTAGCCATACTCCTGACCCATCCTTCGCCTTTGCGAAGATCCTGTTTCCGAATAAGTTCCTCTTTCATAGAGTGGGTGTTGTTTCCCTTCTTAGCATCTGGTTGGGTTGTACAGTAGAATACGCTGATAACGCGGGGTTATGTTCCGAGAGATACCCGATATCGCGGTTCGCGTTATCTGTTGTTGAATATTTTTGAGAAAAATAGGTTAGATTCGGAAGACCCCTAAAATATACAACTTTTTCCTAAAATATTTTACTTTTACCTAAAATATGAGTGTAATATACTGCAGCATATTTACCGTAGTTGTAAATAAAATTTAATAATTAAACGCATAATAGACGCGCAAATGCGGATAAAATAAAATATAACAGCGCCACGTCACACTACACGTCACTCACTGTCTCAAGCTATGGGTTCGCGTCTGCCAGCTGTTGCTCGGCCTCTAGCTTTAATTTTGCTTCTTTTAACTTCGAAAATACCATTTTATTTACTACTTGGCCGCGTAATCGAAAATAATTGTCCTATAGATATAACTACAGTACAAACGAGTCAAACCATCGTTATCTGACGTGCTTGAAAAATCGGTAATTCTTTAGTTATAAGATTTAGGCCAAATGATTGGTCAAAGGAAGTCGAGGACACGGACCATTTAAAAAAATAAAACTTTCAGCAGCACGCACTGTTGTAAATCTGAATTCTGAACTGCGAGATAGATATATATACGTATATATATATATATATATATATATATATATATATACATATATATATGTGTGTGGTGTGCGCACACACACACACACGTTGCCATAGATTAATTTTTCCTTTTTCATTGAAAGTCATTAAGTATCATTAAAAAGGGAATACAGTATAATGGTTAGGTTAGGTTAAAGGTCCCCATCCAACAAAAAATGTTCCAGTTTTGGAAGGTAGCTAAACTCTGTGTGTGTGTGTGTGTGTGTGTGTGTGTTATGAAATTCTCTGGTAATAATTTAAAAGAGTCGGTAAACAGCTTGATGCAAATGGCATATGCCAGTATATGTTTGGCCTTCTTTGAAAAATAAATAGAAAGTTCGAAAAACAAATTTCACTTGTTTATAGTAATGAAAATTAAAATAGTTGAAAAATATATAACGTAACCTAAAATAAAATTTATTTTTGAATCTCCGCTTTGTTGATGGATTGTCAATTTTTCTTACACTAAAAGTTTTTCATTTCTATCTTTTTTTTAATTTTGATTTTTTTTTGTGGTTTTTTCCTTCTCTTTCCAAGTTATTTCGTTTAGAGAAACCATATATATATATATATATATATATATATATATATATATATATATATATATATATGTATGTATATATATTGTATATATGTACAGGGTGTACATAAAGTCAGGATCTATTTTTGTGAAATAATTATTTTTTTCTATTTTTCTTTTCAGAAGCCCTTAGAATGAATACAGAAGAGCGTGTGGCAATAGTAATTTGGCGAATCGAGAGAAAGAAATACAATGACATCAGAGAGAAGTTTAGAAGGAGATTTCATAAGCCGGGGCCAATAGACAAGACAATACGAAAATTGGTGAACAAATTTAAACGAACGGGATCTGTAAATGTTGAAGCAAGATCAGGACGACGTGTATGTCAGATCTTACCGTGAATGCAGTACGCGGAATTATCACTGAGGAGCCACGTACGTCCGTTCGTGCTGCATCACACAGACTCGGCCTCCCGACGTCATCTATGCACAAAATTCTGAAAGTTAATTTGCAGAAGAAAAGCTATCATTGCAGGTTTTACATGATTTACATGAGGAAGATTTCCCTCGACGAAGTGCTGTGTGTGCTGATCTCGTAGAACAAATCTGGAGTGATAATTTAATGGACAAACATTCTCTTTAGTGATGCAGCCACTTTCCATACGTGTGGAAAAGTAAATCGCCATAACTGTCGAATTTGGGCAGATGAAAGACCGAATGATTTCGTCCAAAATTGGGAAAGAGACTCGCCTAAAGTTAATGTCTGGATGGGTTTAACAAAATCTAAGGTTTATGGTCCTTTTTCTTTGCTGAAGCTACAGTTACGGGGCTTATTTATCTGGACATGTTGCAGCAATTCCTTGAACCTCAGCTGATTGGGGATAGGATTCTTAGTACCGTCGTCTATCAACATGATGATGCTCCTTGTCACTATGCCAAAATTGTTCAGGATTATCTAAATGGACGTTTTCCAAATCGCTGGATCGGACGCGGAAGCAACAGACCTTGGCCAGCGAGATCACCAGATTTAACCCCTTTAGATTTCTTTGCATGGGGCTTTATCAAATCGCACGTCTATCAGACGAAGATTACGATTCTTGAAAACTTACGTATACGAACTGCTGCAGATAACATAACCCCGCAAATGCTCCAGAATGTGTTTAGAAATGCTGCGGAACGATTTGAGCTGTGCAGGGATACTGATGGGCGTCACGTCGAATCCTACTCTTAATTATTTAATAAATGTTACCACTTTATCATTTTATGATTGAATTCCATATAATTTCCAAGTGCCTCTCAAAAATAGATCCTGACTTTATGTACACCCTGTATATATATATATATAATATATATATATACTCACACACACTATACAGGGTGTTTGAAAACTTTCTGTACAAATTGTAATGGGGGATAGGCAACACCAAGACAAACCCTTTTCGTCTATGTCTATAAGTGTATGTCCGCTGACGTCACCATTCGGCGCGAGAGGGCGCCGCTGCAATTGGCTAAAAGGTGAAGTGGGCTAGACTCGCGCTTGCCGCGGGCATTCTTAAATCGGACGTAGTACGCGAAACATGGAGCGCTTCACGACTGCTGAGATGGCTGACATGCATATGGTGTATGGGGCTGCCAATGGAAACGGAAGAGCTGTTGTGAGGTTGTACCGACAGCGCTTCCCAAACAGACGTGTGCCAAACCACCAAACGTTTGCGCATTTGCATCGGCGACTGCGAGAAACTGGAACATTCCATGCAAACATGCATGACACTGGTCGGGAGAGAAACGTGCGCACTCCTGACATGGAAGAAGAAATCCTACGGCGATTTGAGGACAATCAAGCGCAAGCACGCGAGGTGTTGCACGTATCCTCGGTGTGAACCACGACTGGTCTGGAGAGTGTTGCACGAGCAGCAGTTACATCCGTTTCATCGTCAGAGAGTCGAGGCATTACAACTCGGGATTACCTCTTCGTGTGGAATTCGCACGCTGGTTTCTGCAGCAGACAGCGGTGCAGCCTAATTTTCCGGCTTATGTGCTTTCTCAGATGAGGCCTGTTTCACACGTGAGGGTGTGTTTAACATGCACAATTCTCACGTGTGGGCGCACGCAAATCCACATGCTACACGGGTGCATGCTCATCAAGAACGGTTCGCCGTCAATGTTTGGGGGGTATCGTCCATGGCAAGTTGATTGGGCCGTACCTGCTGCCTGCCCGACTCGACGGGCGGGTTTATCGGATATTTCTTGAAGAAACGTTGCCGGAACTGCTGGAAGATGTTTCCGTGGCTATTCGTAGACGAATGTGGTTTCAACACGACGGGGCCCCAGCACACTCCAGCAACGATGTGCGGGATTATCTGAACGCCACTTTGGGGACCGATGGATAGGCCGGGGTGGGCCCGTAGCCTGGCCACCGAGATCGCCCGATTTAACATGCTCGATTTCTTCCTGTGGGGACACATGAAGAACCTCGTGTACGAGACTCCCATTTACTCAGAAGAAGACCTCTTAGCAAGAATCGCTGTCGCCGCTGGAACTGTTCCCGAAATGCCGGGAATCTTTCGACGTGTACGTCGGTCAATGCTTCGACGCTGTCGGGCATGCATTGATGCTACCGGTCGCAACTTTCAGCACCTTTAAAAAACATGCCTTCTTTAAATAAACATGTTACGCGTACTATGTCCGATTTAAGAATGCCCGCGGCAAGCGCGAGTCTAGCCCACTTCACCTTTTAGCCAATTGCAGCGGCGCCCTCTCGCGCCGAATGGTGACGTCAGCGGACATACACTTATAGACGAAAAGGGTTTGTCTTGGTGTTGCCTATCCCCCATTACAATTTGTACAGAAAGTTTCCAAACACCCTGTATATTATATATATATATATTATATATATATGTATATATATGTATATATATATATATATACACACTGGAGAGAGAGAGAGAGAGAGAGAGAGAGAGAGAGAGAGAGAGAGAGAGAGAGAGAGAGAGAGAGAGAGAGATTTTATACATAAAATGCCGTTTGTACTTCGTAAATTAATACTTTCGTCGATTGATTTTTACGTCAGTCACTGCTTTGCTTTTGAAAATTTAAAAGTTTCCTGCCAACAGCATCGTCGTTATCGTCATTGTCATGTGATTATTCAAGCGTCTTTCGTTAACATTAACATATCGATCTATATATTATACTGTATATGTACAGTATACTTTCGTGGAAGCGTATTTATCACTTTGTCTATTTATCCGTGTAAGTAGCTCCATCTATCGTCTTCCATCGCGCTCACAGATCTTATCCCTCGCGTCCTGTATCATTCATCATTCTTCCATCTATGTCTCTGGCTTTATTCCTCATCCCCTTTTAGTGGAGCTCCTTTTTTCGGCTAGCTTTTTAAGCTCCCCTCGCCGAGCATTGGAGTCCATTAGCGCCTTCGCTTTCCCTTCCTGTCACTTCGCATCAGCCACGCCCTCCGTCAAACAAACTGAACAAAAATACGCCAGCGACGCAACACTTACAGACTCACCTCGCAGTTTTGGCTATTTTGGCTATTTTGGCTACTTTTGCATTCATCCGCGTTTTTAACCTTTTATTTTGCTCTTTTTCGTTGTTGTTTTGTACGTTTGGTTTTATTTTTTTTTCGTTGTTGCGTGGGTTTTGCCGTCTTTTATGCTAACAATTGCGAGCATCATTAAAGAGCATTCTGGCGCTCCTCTAATCACCTTATAGGACTCTTCGGAGATTAATGATTCAAAGGCCTCGTTTGTTATCTTCACAATTTTCTCGTGGTAAAGGTAAGCTGCAGCGTACGTCGATAAATGAAAATAAAAAGGTTTTTTTTTTATTTTATTTGTACACTGAGCTCAGCACACGCGTAAAACGGTTTTGTTTCCTTAGGGAATAAATGGTTCTTTTATATGAAATAGAAATTGAAGAATTTTGCACCTTTTATAATTTAGGTTTTGTTTTTTGTCTTAATGTGATCAATTAGTACAGTTATCAATTTGTACTTATCTTTGTGTACATTGCAGCTATACCGTATTTTCAAAAATATATTTATGGAAATTACTTTGTGTATATAGCTTTATTGTTTATGAATAGATTGGTATTTAATTTAAAATTTTGAGCAAATTTAGAAAAAAATACCATAAAAAGGGTATGTTTGTAAACTAATTGTATGTTTCCAAAGTATTCATTCATTTATGATTTGTGCCGTACGTGCCACTGATGGCCCCATTTGCTATTTATTTTGAATTATTGTTAAATGAGTACAATTGAACTTTATAGGCATTGAATTTTTATGTTATTTACGAAAGGTGTTCCTTCCTCTTGGCAGAAAATTTGGTTCACTTCCTCGGTTCGAAAATGAAGGGTCAGGATTGGTTTGTTTTTTAATATCTTTTTTTTATATACGCCAAGAACATTTACACACTCGGGTAAGTGTTGGACATGTTAATGACAAACTTTCTTTGGGTTTATCGCGAAGGTTTAGCGAAATGGTGCAATACCAGGGTGATTAAGGTTTTGTATATTCTTCTCGTCCGTAGTTGCGGAACAGAGTTGTTTTTGTTAGCCCTACTGCCGCTGGTCGTGTCTTTTAGCTGAGGAAGCGCTCAACAATATAAAATTCAGCTGAAAATTCCCAAAATTTTGAAAATCGTCGAGAAAAATAATTTTATCTTGATTAGGGAGAAGACCATATCAGAAAAGTTACTGAAAAAGTTTTCAAGATCCCGTGTAAAATTTGGGAGATTTTTTTTTTAAATGTTTATGATTTCGTTTACTTATTTACGTTTGTTTGTTTCTCTCTTATAGAACTATAAATAATTCGTCTTATAAATTACCTAAAGAATTTAGAAAAATACGCAGTTATACAAAGAACTTTACATGAAAACAAAAGGTTTTGCTTTTAGAATTTGGGGTTTCTGTAGTCACACAGACACTATATAATATATATAATATATATATATATATATAATATATATATAATATATAATATATATATGAGGGCCACTCAATATATTTTGCCCCACCTTTTTTTTTCTTTCCAAGTTTCCTTGTAAGTTCCAGAAATTTTGTACACAAGTAGTTACATACCTTTTTTACAAGTTTTTATTTTTCCAAATAGTCTCCATCTTTTTCTACGGCTTTCCTCCACCTCGAAACGAAGGCCTTTATTCCATGCTGGTAAAAGTCCGCTGGGTTCCGCTGGAGCCACCTCTTAACCTTCTCAACAACCTCATCGTCACTCTGAAACTTTCTTCCACGAATAGCATCCTTCATTGGCCCAAACAAATGGAATTCTAAAGGTGCCAGATCCGGGCTGTATGGAGGGTGGGGTAACACAGTCAAGCGCATTTTTGTGATGGCCTCTCTTGTTTGCAAACTGTTGTGTGGTCTTGCGTTATCGTGCAAAAGAACGTCTTCCAGTTTTCTCTCCGGTCGAACTCGCTTTATACGTCTCTGGAGTCTCTCTAGGGTAGCAATATATGCCTCTGAGTTGATTTTTTGTCCTTTCTTCATAATGTCCACCAGAATCACCCCTTTCATGTCCCAGAAGATGGTGGCCATAACCTTTCCTGCAGAGGGAGGCATTTTGAACTTTTTCTTGCGTGAGGAGTCTGCGTGATGTCACTCCTTGGATTGGCGTTTTGTTTCAGGTTCAAAGTGGTGTACCAAGTCTCACCCAGTCACAATTCAGGAAAGGAAATCATCCCCTTCTGTCTCGTATTGAACCAACGACTTGGAAGCAATTTCTTTTCTTTGGGCTTTGTGATCTTCAGTCAGTTGACGAGGAACAAACCGTGAACACACTTTTGAGTATCCCAGTTGGTGAATTATCGTATTCACACTTCCTTCACTAATTCCTAGCTCCAGTGATAGCTCCTTGTATGTGAGGCGCCGATTTGATCGAATGATTCTGTTAGCACGTTGCACAGTGTGGGATGTCACAGCCGATTTGATCGAATGATGCTGTTAGCACGTTGCACAGTGTGAGATGTCACAGCCGATGCCGGGCGACCGCTGTGTGGCTCATCATCGAGGCTGGCTCTCCGATGATCTCGCACGTTTAGACCAGCGTCCAACTGTGCTTCGATCAACAACAGCATCTCCGTAAACGTTTTGTAGACGTGAATATTTCCAACTGTTTCTTTCTCTGCAGTTAAGAACTCGATAACAGCTCTCTGTTTACGACGCACATCACTGTCAGACGCCATTTTCGAAACTGCGTTAACCATCGGTTTTATACAAGGGCATTTAAAAGCGATTTTATACAAGGAGGGGAGGTTCAAACTGGAAAAAATCTGGTTATGGGAAGCGCAGAAAGTTCAAACTTACGGCCCAAAAGACACTTCAGCCCAATGGCCTATTATTTAGCTAAGAAAAAAGGGTGGGGCAAAATATATTGAATGCCCCTAGTATATTTTCATCTTCCTCCCGCAAAGATAAACGGCTATTATCACGCTCGTGTTAAAGATTGCTTAATCAATTGTTTTATAGACTGTAAACATAATTTTTTTCGATATCGAGAAAAAAGCGGTATTGATTTTTTTTAAATTTCGTCTTCAGGTAATTACGGGGTGAATCTTAATTTCAGCCATATATATATATATATATATATATATATATATATATATTATATATATATATATATATATATATATATAAAATTAAACCTGAGAATTTTTATTCATGAATTCAATATTGTAAAGTAGTTGTGAAGTATGAGAAACATACGCGTTGAAATTATTTAAGGAGCGTTGGTACCAGTGCCAGTCGCTCAGTATTGAGTAGCACCGATTTGAATGGAAGACACTTCTGAGGTTGAGGGTTTGACACCCGATTCTGCTGGTTAATAATAATAATAGAGGCGTTGCCGCAATGGGCCACATTCGGTCAGCCTGACCGGTCTGACTGCTTACTGTTATTCTTAAGTGTTGGACATCTTATTAACAATTTTTTGAATAGTGTTCTTTTTTTTTGAGGGATTTGTCTCCATCCAATAAACTTTATCATTATTGTGAGCCGAGCGAATGTCGAGGCGAAGTATCTGTTAGGTTATAAGTCGACGTCGTCGTAAACTTTCTAAAATGTGTTAAATATTTGATTTCTCGCTGTAGGTTTTGCATTATCTGAAAGACTGGATTGTGCGATGCGTAGCTACTGTACTCTGAAAATTGTTTTAAAACTTGAATTTGACGTATTTTTTTCAGTTTTCACACGATATTTTTTTTTAAATATTGCATTTGAATTTGAAAATTGTTAATTTGTACGATTTTTAAGGCATGTCATTCTAATTCTGACGCGTAGAATTCATGTTCAGAATTTTATGAAAATCGAAGGTAAGGTATTTTTTTATTAAGCTTTTCCCTCGCATGGACTCGCTTTCTGAGCGAATTATTTTAGTGTCGAGGTCGTCAAAAGAAAAATTCTAAATTTCAAAACATATTTTATACTTAATGGAAAACTTTGACGTTAGATTTTGGTACTAGAAATATCAAGGTTTTAACGACGGAACAGAAATGAGACAAATTTTTCTCTAAATTGTGTCGAGAAATATTTGATTTTTACTCTCTCTCAAATTTCCAATAGTAACCTTTGTAAATATAAAGAGAGTTAGGTTAAGTTACGCTACGTTAGGTTAGACCAAATTTAGTTAAGTTGGGTTAGATACTGTAATTGTTTCGTTGTTTTTGTTTGCTGGGCCAAATACTTTTGTCGAGATATTTTGCATCCGAGAGAAATTTCTTGACGTCTCGAGAATTTGTTCTGTCGGTCAAAAGTTTTGTTTCAAAAGGCCCCAGCCGCTTGTGTGTGTGAGAGAGAGAGAGAAAGAACGCGCTCAAACTCAGTCTACTTACCCGTCTTTAAGATTTTAATCTATTTTAAGTTAAGTTACCAAAGGTTAAATTAAATTTAAAAGAATAAATTTGTCGGTGAAATTTCCCGTCGCTTAAACGAGTCTGTAGGTACATTTTAGGTCCTCAAACATTTTAGTTACAAGGCTGACTTACGAGGTAAACGGTATGATAACAATTATCTTCACTGCCAGTTTATTATCACCTGATAAAAATTAGTTGAAAATAATCTAGTTTTACGAAATGTATTCCATTTTACAAATACGAATTAAATAATTAATAAATACAGGTAGGAAAGAAGTAATTTGAAACACGGGTTGATTTTTTTTTTTCAGTTAACCCCTATAATTATGATTTTCAGTCTAGGGTAACGTGTATCTCTCTCTCTCTCTCTCTCTCTCTCTCTCTCTCTATCTCTATATATATTAATATATATATATATATATATATATATATATAATATATTAACAAATTTTCATCTGTTAAAAATATCTCTACTCTGTAAATATAAAATGAAACCGTAATAAAAGTTTTATTTTCATGTGACAATAAAACCCATACTAATAGACGGAGTTTATTTCCACAACAGTTTCGATACCCACTGTCATCCTCTTCGGGTGGGTACAGAAAAACGAATGGACAGAAGTGAGTAAGGAAACAATTCAGGAAAGTAAGGAACATTCTAGAAGGCCAGAGACCATTAAGAAATTCCTTAAGAAGTTCCATTAAGAAGTTCCTTACCTTTCCTGGATTGTTTCCTTACTCACTTTTGTTCATTCGTTTTTCTGTATCCACGCGAAGAGGATGACAGTGGGCATCGAAACTGTTGTAGAAATAAACTCCGTCTATTAGTGTAGGTTTTATTGTCATATTTCGACCTCCACGTAAAAAAATTAAGTTTTGCACTTAATTCGCATATTCTGCAGTTAAAATTGCTTTCAAATTAGGTTTAAAGACAGGTTGATGTTGGATTTGAACAGCGTAAATTTTGGCTTCGCTCGAACGAACCTTTTTGGGGTGGTTCTGAATGGCGAACTGGGTCCGGATGGCTGAGTCTGAAACCACGTGACGCGGTTTGGGTCTCGCTTGCTCCTGTTTCCCATTTTTTGTTTTGTTTTTTCCTTTCTATTTTATGTTGGATTTGTTTTGAATTGTTGTCATTTAGTTCATGCTGCGATTTCGTAATATATATATATATATATATATATATATTATATATAATATAGATATATATATATATTATATATATAATATATAATATATATTATATTATAATATATAATATAATTTATATATAATATATATATATATATATATTATATATATATATAATATTATATATATATATATATATAATATATTAATATATATATATAATATATATATATATATATATAATATATATATATATTATAGGGTGATTCAAATATGGGGGTAAAATTTTTTTTTTAGATTTTAATGTGTCAACCCTTTAAATGGTTAATTTCAGCATAAAAATAACTATCCTAAATATTTTAGCAAATTTTTAATTTTTAAGGGTTGCTACCAGCAATTAAAAATTGACAGAACGACTCAAATTGTCAAATTTTTCCACACCACCCAGGAGGTACAGTACAAGGCGCATTGCTTTTTTTTAATGTGGAAAGCTCCCCCGTAGGTCCTACCATAACCACAAGCATGCATTATTAAACTAGCATGATATTTGAGACATTAGCTGTCCTTACTTCATCAATGTTTTTTTTTTCTATCAGGGTAAACACCCTGTAGTTTTTCACTACTTGTAGCAAGAATTGTTTTTGATCTTCGTCATGTGTTAGTATTTTATTATATTCATCCATTAATTTTACTCCTCTTTCCGCTATATCATTCACGACTTTCCACTGTTTGATAGATTTCTTAGCGGAGTTAAACTCTTCATCATTATGCCATTCTTTAGCATCTTTGAGTAAAAATTTTGAACTAAATTCTGTTATTGTAAAGAATCTTTGAGTATTTGATGTGACAAAATCTTCTAATTTCTTCGTTAGAATAGTGCAGGATCTAGAAAAGCCGTTTTGCAGGAAGAGTTTCTGTTTTATTTTGCAAGGCCTTTACCATTTTGTTTTTGTTTCAGTAGGCACTTCATCATCATAAAAGGCCAACGCTACCAGTTCTTCTGATGGGTACCAGAGGTGACCTAACAGTTTTTTAATAGCAACAAATGCAATTGTCATTTATTTGTTTGTAGACTACAGATTCTGTAATAATTCCAGATCAAGACGAGGAGCACAAGATGGCACAGGAGCTGTAAACCACGCCTTTACATATAACCGAGTAACAAATAGACAGATGTCTTTTAGTCCTTTTTGTCTTTTACTGAAATTTTGAACTGAGATTTGAACAAAAATTTTAATGAATATGTAATTTTGGCCATCCACCTAGCCTGATGAAGTCCCGCTGGATGTTTAAATTTGATTCCACCTTTTGGGTCACCTCCCAAAAAAATAATTGTTAACTGCAATAGTTCTAGGTAATCGTCTCTTGGTTGGAATGTGTCTAGTTGATTTGCTGCAAATATAATTATGTCATCTTTGATGTCATGAATATTTTCATAGATATCTGGATCTGATAATACTGTTTCGTAGTCCTCCTTATTAATGCTTGACCATTTTTCTCTGAACTTCTTAAAAAGGACTATATCTGGGCCAGAAGATGGTGATAAAGACTTTAAAACAACAGCTTCCAGCATAATTTCAAATATGTGGTGTTGACATGCCAGCCACAATAAATCGTTGTCGAATTTTTGTTCTAGAAGAATAGCTGCACCATTTCTAGGACCAGTATTGGCTGCTGTTGTATCGAAACACACGCATTTTATTTGTTCGCAGATGCCCCATTCAAGCGATGTCTGATTGTTGGCATTAAAACTAGAGACGCATTTCTGTCACTCAATTTACAACATCAAGACTTCCTAATAATTTATCATCAAACAATTTTCTACGTTTGCCTACCTTACTTTTCCATGTTGAAGGTTGTGCACAGAAACCAGATTCATCGCTTTTACTCTCTTCTGATTCTGATGATGTACTGGTGAGTATGACAGCCTCTTCATTCTTCTTTCTTTTGATCTCTTCTGCTTTCCTCTTTTCATAACGTTGTTGCTTTTCTGCTGCTCTTTGCTCTTTTTTAGCAACAGCCTTATCAATGGTACCCATTTTTTCATGACGTCCTTTCTCACGTTGCATTTTCAAGAATTTCTTATCTTCTATTTTTATAAGCTGCATAGCATTCTCATGAGCAATGTCAAATAAGTTTTCCAGTTTATCTTTCCATTTTCTTCTTTATTATTTAAATTTTTCTTTTCAATTTGTTTGCTTATTTTTCTTAAGCAGCTGCCATTCCTTCAGTATTCCTTGAATTTTATCTACTACATGTATTCTGGTGCTGGTTAAGTGTGCGGTCTACCTACGATTGGTTAGGTTTAATCATGATATTTTCGTTAAAACTAACGAAAATATCATGACTAAACCTAACCAATCGTCAAGGGCGATTGACAATGGGATGTAAACAAACAATTAGTAAACAAGATAAGAAGCTATAATTAAAAGGTAGACCGCCGAATCGTAGGTAGACCGCACACTTAACCAGCACCTGTATTCTTTGTTTTGCTGGTATTCCTGTTTTTTCCAAACTGCTAGCACATCATCCGCAGTAGAGTAGCATGATTCTCTAATGCCTCGCTTTTTAATATTTCTGTAGTGCATGAAGAGGGTCATCATTTCCTTCTCTGATGGTAATACGGATGTTTTAGTATTGCAGAGGGCTGCCTAATTAGCCATACTCCAGTTTCTTTTCTTGTAGAACTTCTCCCAACTGAGCAACTAGGTGATGGTGAGTTAGGCCTAGCTTCCATAATCGATTAATTGGTATCAAAATTACGAGTTCCAAACAACAATTAAAAGCAAGCTAGTACATAAACCATTAATTAAAAATTCTGAAATTCAAACAATTAAACATAAAATCATAAGTTGTAAAAACAAACAAATTGAAAAAAAGGGAAACTTTGACGCCTGGTAGCACATAGTAAATTTTATTTAAAATTCACCACATTTGGCATACACTATTTTTTTGTCATAGGGAACAAAAATACAGGTTGAACAATTAAAAAAAAAAACTTTGATTTTTTTGAATCACCCTAAATTATTATATATATATATTCCTCGGTGGTGGAGTGGTTTATGCGCATCGGTGGTGTAGTGGTTAGCGTCGCTGACTACGAATTCATCGGCCCCGGGATCGAGACCCGGTGACGGCAGGCGGCGCGCAGCAAAACCCAGTTGTTCATCCTTCCACACAATAAAGAAATTGGTTGTTAGATAAATGGGTACCCTAGGTAGATCTATTTGTTAAGACGCTGGGCTGCTGGTGGGGCGTGGTTCGAATTTCACGTTAAACCTGTAGGTCTAAGGTGGAGTGAAAAATGAACAATTCGGGCGGAAGCAAACCCAAGGTTAACCAAGGTATATAGTTTTTCTGAGAAGTCAACTTAAATCTACACTGTAAACCAGTGGTTTCCAACTTTTTCTGGTTCGCGGCACCCCAGTGCTATCTATCTACTTTCACGGCACCTGTGTGAGTTAGCGTTTACCCCTGTTCAACAGCCAGTTTCCCCCCACCCTGCCAAGTGAGCACCGCGTACCTTGAAACAGTCTACTCTATATCGTTCCTTTGTGGGAGTAATAAATTGTGAATTTTGTTTTATTTCAAAATGTCATACAAGCCCTCCTGGGAAGAAGTGGCTAAGCGTTGAATTAATTATTGGATAAAATTGAATCTGTAAGGACGAAGCCCGAGGAAAGTGTATATTTTCACAAGATACCTCGTTGCAATTACAACTTAAATAAAAAATGTTGAAAAATCAACAATCTACAGCAATCTTTGCGGCACCCCTGGGCAATGTCAGTGGCACTCCAGGGTGCCGCGGCACCCTGGTTGGAAACCACTGCTGTAAACAGTGAAGTTTGTAGAACCTTCATATGGAAGTACTTAAATGGTCTTTTTATAACTAACGTTCCAGATAATAAACGATTCCTGACGTTGACCGTTTAGGTTCCCTTTTGGTATATAGGGTCAAAAAGAGAGCCAGTAAGTTCCCGTATTCGTGTCTATGCATTCCCCAATTTGGAGCCTAATTCTGAGAGGAACTTTTCCTTTAACCTGTTTTGAAATCTCATACGGATCTTTACTGCGTACAGTGTAGGATAAGATGCTGTTATATATCAGGTTGTCTAGCAAGTTTCCTTTTTTGTCTAATATTGCTGTCACGTCTTGAGACACGGATTTTTTTTTATATGCCTTAAGTTCTAGAGCTCTCTGCATTCTTTCAACAGAATGCAACTAGTCTTCAAATTTCTTGCAATTTTTTGTTGAGACAAGTGTGAGCCCGGTCGATCTTCTTGAGACAAACTAACGGTTGAGACATAGTCAATATTTTATTTTGTGGACACACTTTTACGTCTGCCACTTTCAGTTGACCAGTTTCTTTAAGTTTCTTTATTAATCTATTCATTGATCTCTTACTCCAATTTGTTCCAGGAAATTCGTTCACAATTCTTGTCCCAATCCATCCTTTCTCTATAAAACATCTTTCAAATAATTATCGAAGTCACTTTTGCTTAAAACCATAATTAGAGGGGTTGAAAACTACTAAAGATTAATAGTAGCCTAATTACACCATTTGACATTTCTGCAGAAACTACCTTAGCTTAGCCTAACTGCTCCCCAACTTTCGCGCTAAGAATAGTTGCCAACCACTACTATATAAATTTTTTGTTTCATGATATCTGTTTATTTGAGTGTACCTTTAACCTTACTGTTTTCTTCATTTTGAAGGAATTGCATGTACAATTCTGAGAATTTTATGGCAGCTTGTCAATAGGCTGAATTTATATGGATTTCAAATTTGTGATTGTACAGCGTATATTTTGGAAGTTATTGCACTTTAAATCTTGGGACGGTTTTTTGGTCCACCCGATATACAGGGTGTCCATAAATGTTTACCCTGAAAACAGTATGCTCTCATGTTTTAATGACGAATCTTACATCCGTTTTCTTTTTACAGGTGATCTCGTACACGCATAGAGTTTCTGTGCTGGTGTGTTTCGTTTACCGCATTCGCCGCTAGGAGCGCTGTAGTAGCTGTTCAGTTAAGATGACGTCTGTGACAGAGAAGGCACAATGTGTTGTGTGGCTTGCAGAAACAGAATCTCCTGTCAGTGTTCAGCGAAGGTTCAGAACAAAGTATGGAAAGAATCCACCTGATGTGAAGTTAATTAAGTCGTGGATGAAAAAATTTTTGGAAACTGTTTCCGCAACGGTGTACCTGGATATGCTCACCAATTACGCCATCCCCCAGCTGCAGGACAGGCAGCCAACTGTCATCTTCCAACAAGATGGGGCACCCCCTCATTGGGCGCATGTTGTTCGTGAAACTCTCGACGCAACATTTCCAAATCGATGGATTGGTAGGGACGGGCCAATCCCATGGCCCCCAAGATCACCAGACATTACCCGGTTGGATTTCTTTCTCTGGGGTCATGTTAAAGATTTGGTTTATGCAACAGTTGTTCCAGATATCAGGACATTGCGACAACGCATTACGGATGCAATTGCAACAGTTAACCCACAAATGTTGGAAAATGTGTGGCGTGAGTGTGAATACCGTTTAGACATTTTACGTGCCACTTGGGGTGCACATGTGGAAGCTTATCAAGTTCATTAACTATGTATCAAAACTTTGTATGTTTATCTACTTATGATTAAAACTGTGTTTGAATACTAGTGTTTATTTAAAAGTTATAGCATGCTTTAATCAGGGTAATCATTTATGGACACCCTATATATCTATAATGTTTTTTCATCTCGCCAAAAATTCCTTCATCCGACAAAAATGTGAAAACCTATCCAATTCTAATTCTTCTCGCACTTTCTGGCATTTAGCCAAGAATCTCTCCAACAACTTTACTGCTTCTTTCCCTCTCTTTTCCATTCCGATGGCTCAGTTGCCGTCTCTTCCCCAGACAAAGCTGAACTCCTCGCTCAAACTTTCACCTCCAACTCAACCCTGAACGATTCCGGTGCTGTTCCTCCATCTCCTCCCACCTCTGACTTAATTGTCTGAAATTAGAATCTCTTCTAAAGATGTTCTTTTTACCCTATCAGGGCTCAACTCTAGGAAGGCGTATGGTCCTAATGGTGTCCCTCCTGTTGTTCCCAAAAACTGCTTCTGTGTTGACACCCTGCCTAGGCAAACTCTTTCGTCTTTGCCTTTTATCTGGTACTTTTCCTTCTTGCTGGGTTATTCAGCCTGTCCCAAAGAAGGGCGACCACTCTCAACCCTCCAACTATCGTCCAATTACTTTAATTTCTTGCCTTTCTAAGGTTTTTTAATTTATCCTTAATAATAAATAGATTTTTAAACACACTTCTCACAATCTTCTTTCAGATCGTCATATGGGTTCTGCAAGAGACGCTCTACTGGCGATCTTCTTGCATATCTCTGGCTGTTGATCATCCTCCTTTCGGGATTTCGGTGAAACTTTGGATATTGCGCTTAAATATATCAAAAGCTTTTGATAGAGTCTGGCACAAATCTTCAATTTCGAAACTTCTCTCCTTCGGTTTCTATCCTTCTAGCTGTGCCTTCATCTCTGATTTCCTTTTTGGGCGATTTTTTGGGCGATCTATAGCTGCGGTTGTAGATTATTATACATCATTAATTCACTTCTTTTCGTTATATTTCATATATTAATATTTACCAACAACTGAAACCATATAAAGGTACTTTGAGTATGTAACGTTCTTTGCGAAAACTCAGAGACCTTTCTGACATATGCTCGTCTGGCTTTAGATATTCGTTCAAGGTTACTCGCAAAATTCTGCTAAAATTTAAAGTACTGTAATAGTAGTATTGCGAGTCTAGAATAATAATTGTCCATTCCCAGCTGGTGGCAGCTCATTCTATTGAAGGTGTAAGTTACATCTAATATTATAGATATGAATGTAAAATTTCGGAAAAATGCTCGCCTAAAACATAATTTTGAAAAGAATAATTTTTTTTATAACTTAGAAATGGTTTCTAGGCGAACTTATTTCCGAAACTGTACGAGTGTTCTACGGGGCTCCAATAAACCTTAGCCCCCCCGCCCATGGCCTAAACCATTAGAGGTACAGTAAAACTAAACATACCTTACAAAAGAGAATTTAATCCTGCATTTAATGAGAAACAATTAAAACTTGGTGTTCCCGCCATTGGCTTCCAAGACAGCCTGAATTCGTTTTGGGTAGTTTGCCAAAAGTGACGTGAATAGATCTTGATCGTTACGCAAATTTGCTAAAACAGTTTCAATGTGTTGCGTCATTGTATCCTTCGAAAATCGATTTGCTGCAGGTTCTTGAAACAAGAGACATTCAACCTTGTTCTTTATAACTGATCCAATGTGTTCACAGACGTTCAGGTCAGGAGAATTTCCTGGCCATTCTTCATTTCCAAAGAAATCGATCTCATGGTTCCGCAACAACTGTTGAGTGGCTAATGCCTTAAAGTAGGGGGCCTTATCGTGCAGAAGTGTGACCTGATCGACATCCATAACATTGTTTGGGTTTCTTAGAAAAGGAATGACATGTTGGGATAGAATAATATCACGAAAATACTGTCCATCCCAACTTTGACCATTTGGCTTCTTTGCAGTGAACAAAACAAACACAAACACAGTCTGGACTTTTTAATAATTCGCGATAATGTTCATTGTCATCGATTTCATCTGGTATTGTGGCCCACACTCGATCATTTTGGTAGTTAGGCCGACGTGTTACGTAAACAAAAAATTCATCGGAGACAGCTAAATGCATGAAATCATCCACATCCCAATCTTCAAGATAATGGGCAAACCACATTCTGTCATCGATGTTAAGTTGAGTTGAGTTGAGTTTTTCTTGGCTTTGGAAGTTCATGCCAAGGCTTTAAACCTTGCCTATGACGGTACAGTCGAATGATCTCACCACTAACGATCTTTCCTCTCAACACTTCAATCTCTCTAGAAAGTTTAGCACAGCTGTTTTTCCGCTTACGCGTACCGCTTTCAATGATGTCCTTTGTTTCCTGAGAGAGTGGAAAATTTGGGCGCCCAGATTTGGTTGTATCCATTTCACATTCATCCAAAGTTTTATTCCAATTTCTTTTGACGAAGTCCTCACTTCTTCACAACTTTTTGGCAACCCATGACCGTGTTATAAAGGTGGCTCCAGCATCACGAGCTTCCCGAAATGTTATTGCTCGTACGCGATCTATCACACGTTGCCTCTCCGAATCACCAATTAATTGAGAAGCCATTATATTATCACTTTATCAGCTAGAGTAATTTTAATACCTGCAATAAATAAAGAATTTTATATATTTTTATAATCACTAAAAACAATTTCGATATAAGTAAACATGTAAACTGCAAATGGGGGGGGGCTAAGGTTTTTTGGAACCCCTTATAAACAAATGAAATATCATAAACATCTTAAAATTTGCCATACAGTGTGCCCTTATTTAGTATCCCTCGTACCATTTATTGTGTAAAAAAAAATTAACCATTCATCGCATGTATCCCGAGCTTTTCTGAACTTTAATTTTGCGTTTGCATCCTCACCCCAAAAAAAAAAAATGTAAAAAAAAAAAAAAAAACCTTGACGATAAAATTGTTGATTGACAAGCATTTTTTTCAGTTTTTTTTAATCTTCATATGATTGTATTGGGGTTTTCTTGTATAGAAATATTTTCTTCTTAATTACAATTTTTTAAATTTATTTTTGTCGAATGCATCCCATTCACGCTTAAAAATGTCTGCTGGGCACTATTTCGTATTCAGGGGAGCACGTAATACATTTTTTTTTATGTATTTACAGTTACACATGTAATGAAAAATGAGTTCATTAGGTAACCGGAAATGGAATCTGATATATATTCTTTACAATTTTCAAATATCTCAGAAATTCAAGAATATACCAGCATTAATATCTCTCTCTCTCTCTCTCTCTCTCTCTCTCTCTCTCTCTCTCTCTCTCTCTCTCTCTCTCTCTCTCTCTCTCTCTCCAGAAAGCCTTTGATAAGGTACCTCACCGCCGGCTAATGGCCAAAGTGCGCGCGCTGGGTATCACTGGGGAAGTAGGTAGCTGGATTGAAAACTGGCTGAAGAATAGGCGGCAGAGAGTTGGGCTTCGGTCACTAGCGGGGTTCCTCAGGGTTCCATTTTGGGGCCACTGTTGTTTATCATTTACATAAATGATATCGACGCTGGCATCGTCAGTAGGATCGCCAAATTCGCTGATGATACCAAGCTTGGGCCAATGTTGGGACGCCCGAGGCGATCGAGCAACTGCGTGCGGACCTACGTAGGATAGGAGAGTGGTCTGAAAGATGGCAAATACCGTTTAACTTGGGTAAATGCAAGGTGATGCACATTGGCTACGCCAATCCCAAGTCGGACTACTCCATGTTGGGGAGTAATATCGAGGCGACTGATTTAGAAAAGGACTTGGGTGTGCTAATTAGCAGCGACCTTAAGTTTACCAAACAGTGCGTACAGGTGGAAAAGAAATCCCAGAAGCTGATGGGTTATATCAGGAGGCAATTTCAATTTCGGAACAAGGAGATTGTGGTCTCTCTGTACAATTCTCTGGTTCGGCCGCACCTGGAGTATGCTGTGCAGTTCTGGTCGCCCACCCTCAGGAAAGATATTGAGAGGCTGGAGCGAGTCCAGGCGAGGGCCACAAAGTTAATCCCTTCCGTTAGGCATATGGGCTACAGTCGACGCTTACGCGCCCTGAACTTGTTTTCGCTGGAAACTCGGAGGCTGCGCGGTCAACTCATCGAGGTTTTGAAGCTCTTACACGGATTCGACGATGTCGATTTTAGAAGCATGTTTAGTTTAAATGATAACTCAACTCGCAACAATGGTTGGAAGTTGGATTTGAAACGGTTTAGCACTAGTGTGTGTGGGAATTACTTTACCTATAAGATCTGTGACACGTGGAACAGGTTACCTTCAGGAGTTTGAACAGTTCCTCTGTGGATCAGTTCAAGAAAAGGTTAGACCGAATCTTGTACACTATTTGAAGGTGTATGAATTTTTTCCTGGCACCCGTTGCCATTGGTACCTCCTCGGTATGGGCCGCAAGGCCTTTTGAGGTACGTCTTTTCCTTGTAACTCCTTGTAACTCTCTTTCTCTCCGCAGGAGTTTTTTTTTAAACATTTACTCCTAAATTAAGTCCTCTCCCACACTTTAGAGAGACGTCTCTGATTGCATTGTGCCTCATATAGCATGATTAGCCATCGAACAACTATTTTTTTATCACTTGTCTCGTATACACCTCTAAGTGGGAGACTCTTGAATTCGCCGTAGCAACAACAGGTGATCACCAACGAAACACTTTCATTCTCCATAAGGAACAAGTACTCGGCGATAGATACAGGGACCTACCACTGATATTTCTCGCTGGAAAGAGTGTTTCTCTACCCTCGTGGTGGCATAACACCGCGAAGGATGAACGACTCAATATATCACTTGCCGCACAAACACCTTTCACGGCAGGAGACCCAAGTTGAAATGGCGACATCCAAAGAGTTGGCGGACACATACACACGACAGACATCCAATTACAGAAAACACGCTCACACACTTGCCTGCCTTGTTAAGACTAGATAAATATTTTGTAGAAAAACATAATTTCCTAATGAACAAAAAGTTTTAAAAAATGTATGGAATGGATTTGGTAAGGTAAAGTTGCGTTTCTGCCGTCACTCTACTTTCCCTCTCTTCCTTCTCACGGGTGAGGCGTACTGTCCTGATGGTGTTCCTCCTGTTGTTTCTTAAAAATTGTGCTTCAGTACACCCTGCATAGGCAAACTCTTTCGTCTTTGTCTTTATCTGTACTTTTCCTTCCTGTTGGAAGTTCGCATTCATTCAACCTGTCCCAAAGAAGGGTGAATGCTCTCAACCCTCCAACTATCGTCCAATTGCTTTGATTTCTTGCCTTTTTAAAGTTTTTGAATCTATCCTTAATAGGAAGATTCTTAAACACCTTTCTTCTCACACTCTTTCAGATCGTCATATGAGTTCTACAAGAGACGCTCTACTGGCGGTCTTCTTGCATATATCTCTGACTCTTAGTCAGCCTTTTTTCGGAATTTCGGTGAAACTTTTGATACTGCGCTAGATATATCAAAAGCTTTTGATAGAGTCTGGCACAAATCTTTAATTTCGAAACTTCCCTCCTTCAGTTTCTATTCTTCTACCTGTGCCTTCATCTCTAATTTCCTTTCTGGCCAATCTACAGTTGCGGTTGGAGATGGCCACTGTTCTCCTAAAGCTATCAACAGTGGTGTTCCTCATAGTTCTGTCCTGTCACCCACTCTTTTCCTTTTATTTATTAATGATCTTTTAATTCGCACTTCTGTCCTATTCACTCCCATGCCGATGATTTCACTCTTCGCTTCTCCATTTGCTTCCCAAATCGTCCCTCTCAACAATCACTCCATGATTCGCGTAGGACGGCTTTGGAGCACTTGACTTCTGATCCTTCTGCTATACAGTATATGATTGGGGCAGAGAAACCTTGTGGCTTTCAATGCCTCAAAAACTCGGTTCTTTCATCTGTCTCCTCATCACAATCTTTCACACGACTATTCCCTTACCTTCAACAATACACAACTCAATTCTTCCTCTTCTCTTAACATTCTTGCGTTACCGTTTCTCGTGATCTTTACTGGAAAGATCACATGTACTTTCTTTCCAAAACAGTTTCTAAGAGGTTAGATGTACTGTACCACCTCCGCAGTTGTTTCACCCCTACTCAGTTCTCTCTCTGTACAGGGGTCTTGTCCACTGCTGTATGGAGTATGTTTTTCACGTATGGGGTGGCTCAACCCACACAACCGTACTTGACCGGGTGGAATCAAAGGCTTTTTGTCTCATCAATTCCCCGTCTCCATCCTTCTCTCTTCGCCGCAATGTTGCCTCACTCTCTTTTTACTGTTGCTATTATAACGGACACTGCTCTTCTGAACTCTCTAACTGCATGCCTCCTCCTTTAAGGAGAGCACGCAGTACCAGACTTTCGACACTTTCTCATTCCTTTTCTGTCCAACTCTATAACACAAGGGTTAATTAGAATTTTCAATCTTTCATCTACTCAATCGGTGAACTCTGAAACTCTGGAACTCTTCCAATCTGGAACAATCTTTCCCCCTGTCTATGACATCCAATCTTTCAAACGCAGAGTATCTAGGCATCTCGAAACCCTGGACCTTGACTTTGGCTCTCTTCTTCTTGTATTGCGGGGGGGGGGGCACTTTTGCGAGCATTCGCCCTTTGCCCCTCCTTCCTGCATAAGAAAATGTATTTACTTGAATACTCATTGCACTAAAGTCAACAGTAATGGCAAATTCACACACTACAAGATGAGAGCGAGTATCGTAATTCACACACAACAATGGGCAATGCGACCCTGAGTGAGGGAGATTGAGGAAGCATGCGGGTTGTGTCACCGCTCCACCCGTACCAACTGCATAGCGGAGTCCGCGCGCGCCTACATTGGTCGCACAAGCTTTGCACATCCAACTCAGCCAGTCGAATAATTGGGAATTTTTCTCGCACAAAGCGAACGCATTAAGAGAAGTCTCATAAAGCGAGGGCGACCTGTTGTTTAGTAACAGGAACCTCCTCGAGTGGACCGAAAGTCTTTGAGATTCCTCTTGTCCTTATATATATATATATATATATATATATAATATATATATATATATATATATATATATATATAATAAATTATAATATTATATATATATATATATATATATATATATATATATTATATATATTATATATAATCACAAAATGTTTCGCAAAAATAGGAACGAAAGGGAAGGCGACGGTTACTTTTGTATCCTCCTGACTTCCTGCACCCGGTAAACAGTAATATCGTATCTGCTCATGAAATGTTGGGAATTGATCTAAACCTAAATAATAAAGTAGTGCATCTATTCTAGTATATAGGCCACTTCACTACCCCGTTGATAAGGATATAAACTTGTATAACCAATTAAGCAGATAAGTGAATAATGAGATCAGTATGATTTTCGGTGATTTTAATTGTGGTAATATAAATTGGGAAAAACAAAACAGCTGATGCTGAAGGCTCAAGACTGTTGGAATTTGTGGATGATAATTTATTAAGTCAATGGGCTGACGATCCTACATGGGTAATAGTAAACTGGACCTCATATTCACGAACGAAGATGACCTTGTCTCTAATCTGACTATTGGTGAAAATTTGAGTAACAGCGATCATAATTTGATTTGGTTTGACCTCAGGGTTCCAATTAATACACGTGAAAAGACTCGTGAAAGACTGGATTTCTCCAGAGCAAATTTTGAAAGCTTCCGAAGTAGTTTAGACACTTGAAGTTCTAATGAGTGAGGATGTCAATGTCACCTGGACCTCATATAAGGATCAGTTTAGAATATTACAGAACACTTATATACCCACTAAAATAGTTTCCTTGTTAACAAAGTCGCCGAAATGGTTTAACAACGAAATTAGCAATGCTATTACGGAAAGAAATAGATCCTACAAACTACTTGTCACATCTCAACCAGACTAATTCAGAAAACTATTAAACCTACGTCGGAGGGTAAGTCCTTAATTAGATCAGCCAACGTGATGAAGAAGCTAGAGTTACCTCACTCTGTAAAGTTAACCCTAAAGCTATAAAGATAGAGCTAATACATTAAACAAGTTCCTCGTTACAGTTTTCACGGAGGAAGACTCCATTGACGTGCCAAATCCTCGGATTATGTATGACAGTGACCATCCCGTAGAGACCATAAGTTTTACAAGAGATGAGGTACAGCAATTAATTGACAAGATGAATAATACAAATCACCTGGTCCCGACTTATTTCTTCCAAGGGTATTAAAAGGGGTTAGCCACAATGTTGTTGACGACTTAGTGACCATATTCAAACACTCAGTCGAGTTAGGGAAAGTTCCAACCGACTGGAAGTTAGCAAATGTAACACCAATCTTTAAAAAGGCTTATAGGGAAAATCCTTGCAATTACCGCCTGATCACTTTAACATCAATTGTCGGCAAACTGTTGGAATCCATCATTACAAAACGTATTGTGTATCACATTGAATCTACCAATCTAATTTTTTATTTTCAACATGGATTTAGGCGACATAGATCCTGTCTAACAAACCTGTTAGAATTTTTCCATAATATGCATACTGTATAGTCTATACGATGCAAGTAGGGCAACAGATATAGTGTATCTCGACTTTCAAAAAGCCTTTGACAAAGCCCCTTACGCGAGATTGATGGCTAAAGTCAGAGGACTAGGAATCACCGGGCTCGTTTCCAACTGGATTGAGGATTAGTTTAAAGATAGAAGGCAGAGAGTGGTGATAAATGGAGTGGCTTCGGAGTGGGCGCCCGGCACCAGTGGTGTCCCTCAGGGTTCCGTTCTGGGTCCTTTACTTCTTCTTATCTATATTAACGATAGAGACGTCGGGCTCTTAAGTACAATTTCGAAATTTGCAGACAATACGAAATTAGGAAGTAGTGTAGGTACTGAGAAGGGTGTAAGAACGCTTCAAAATGATCTTGACAGGTTGGGAATTTGGTTTGCTACTTGGCAGATGTCATTCAACTTGGACAAATGTAAGGCAATGCACATAGGTTATAAAAATCCGAAGACCGATTACTCTCTCTTGGGAAGGAACTTGACTGAGAACGATCTAGAGAAAGACTTAGGAGTCT
This sequence comes from Bathynomus jamesi, assembly GCA_023014485.1. Lineage (NCBI taxonomy): Eukaryota > Metazoa > Arthropoda > Malacostraca > Isopoda > Cirolanidae > Bathynomus > Bathynomus jamesi. The sequence continues at coordinate 364,417 of JAJOZX010003856.1, forward strand.
ATATCAGTAATGATCTTAAACCGTTGAAAGACTGCACAGAAATCGAAAAGAGAACCTTAAAAATATTAGGTTATATTAAAAGACAGTTCCAGTTTCGGAACAAGGAGACTGTAATGTCCCTTTAAATTCACTAGTTAGACCTCAACTGGAATATTGTGTGCAGTTTTGGTCTCCGTCCCTTAGGAAGGATGTAGAAAGGTTAAAAAGGGTACAAGCAAGGGCTACAAAATTGATCCCTTCAATGAGAATGCAAAACTACCAACGAAAATTGGGAGCCCCAAAATCTGTTTACCTTAGAGACGAGGAGGTTGCGCGGTCAGCTTATTCAAGTCTTCAAGACGCTCAATGGAATAGATAGGGTAGACTAGAGGAACTTATTCTCACTTAATGCCAATCCGACAAGAAATAATGGGTTTAAACTGGAACTAAAGACATTTAGGACCTCTGTCTGCGGCAATTCTTTTCCTATAAAATAGTTAATATCTGGAACCAACTTCCCTCAGGGGTTGTTTCAAGCCAAAGTGTAAATGTGTTTAAAAATAGGCTAGACAAAGTACTGAATACTCTCGTGGTTTAAGACTAAAACAACTTAACTTTGCAGGAGTTCGCCTGCGCGGTGTCTATGTGAGCATGCGTAATTATAGAACTATCATCCTATATATTCTCCACTTTCCTGTAAAATTTCCTTGAGTACTTTTCCAGGGTCAAGGTATTTTCTTCAACCTTGTTTTGTACCTGCCTCTGGCAGGGAGAGAGCGGAGGGAGGGGAGAGAGCCTTATACTTTTCTATCCAGTTTTCTACTAAATACTTCTAGAATAGTTGAAAGAAAAATAAACTTGTTTAATAACAGGAACCTCCCAGAGTGGACCGGAAGGTCTTTGAGGCTTCCTCTTGTCCTTGTAACTCCTTGTAACTCTCTCTGCAAAAGTTTTCATACATTTATTTACAAAATTATTTAAAATTATTTATTGTGTGTCAACCTTAGGTTGGAAGAATTTAAAATTTTTATCAGCAGTTGGCTGTTTATTGATTAGAGACTGTTGGTAATTTTGAATTCTAGAATTTTCTCTGTGAATCTTCATGGAAGACGGATGACTGTACAAGCCATTAGTAAGTAATGGTTCGTGGTGGTAAAGTGCTGTCTACAGATCTTAAGAGATATGTTATTGCTGCACACAAGTCTGGAAAGAGTTATAGGAAGCCAGAAGAATTTCGAGTTCCATTTACGACGGTCGCTGCAGTTATAAAGAAATGGAAAGGGTTTGGAACAGTCAAAACTCTACCAAGGTGAGGACGACCTTGCAAGATTTCAGAACGTACAGCTAGACGGATTGAAAGAATGGCTGCTGTGAATCCATGAGTGACTGCACGTGATAATTATCAAATATTAAGACTGTCTGAGGTCCGTGGCCGGTCGATTCGCCGACCGACGTTTGGCCGACAGACATTTTGCCGACGGACGATTCGCCGACGGCTGTTTAGCCGACGGACGTTTCGCCGAACGGACGTTTCGCCGAACGGACGTTTCGCCGAACGGACGTTTCGCCGAACGGACGTTTCGCCGAACGGACGTTTCGCCGAACGGACGTTTCGCCGAACGGACGTTTCGCCGAACGGACGTTTCGCCGAACGGACGTTTCGCCGAACGGACGTTTCGCCGAACGGACGTTTCGCCGAACGGACGTTTCGCCGAACGGACGTTTCGCCGAACGGACGTTTCGCCGAACGGACTGTCATTAATATTTCTATGACAAAATACACACGTTTCAACAAAAAAAAAATATTTAAGTGAACATGTCAAATTGTTTACACTATTCTCACAATAAGTTTATCAACCAAGTAACGTAATAGTTTTGTTTTTACCAACCAACTACTCGTGCAGCTGTAACTTTCTTTGTTCGCTTATGCCCAGATCTTTTCTGTTTGGATTTACTCATCATTCAGTTCAGGTAAGTCATTGTAATTGTTGTAATTTGTATTGTTATTAAACTTTTATGTTGTTATTAAAGGTTATTATTAAATGTTGTTGAATTATTTTGTTAAAATATTAAATTATGTTAAATTGACAGTTATAGACGCTTGACGTAAAAACATAGATACCTCTTTTAAATAAATTTATATCGATAATACTATAAAAATATAAATAAATTTATATCGATAATACTATATAAAATATATATATATATATATATATATATATATTATATATATATATATATATATATATATCTTTCTCGGTGTATATTGTATAATTTAAAACTTTCGTTTTAGACCATGGAATTCACTTTGACAAAACGTGGCGCAAGGAAATTGCTTTACGGTGGATATGCCTACGTCATTGACAGGCAAAGGGGTGAGGTGACGTATTGGAGATGTGAACAAAGAGGCAAATGTAGAGGACGTCTTACGACTTGAATGATGTTCTTCAAGAAGAACCAGTTGCCCATTCTCATCCCCTGATGCAAACCGCGCCGTTGGGCTTAAGACGCTGCAACGCATGAAAGAAAGGGCTACTGACACGGAAGAGGTCACTCGTACTATCATGCAAACATGCACATCTGACTTTCCATTAGAGGCAGCTGGTGCTCTCCCAAAAAGGAAAGTCTCGGCAGAATGATAAGGAGACAAAGGAAAGTTCCTGATGGCAACGAGCTAACAGATGAACTTAGGGTGTCATTCAGGGGAGAACGGTTTATCTTGTATGAAAACGAAGGCATTATTATATGGCAATGGACAAAAACCTTGATTTACTGGCAAGGAGTCAACATTGGTTTTGTGATGGTACATTTGATAGCGCACCATTGGGTCATCAACTATACTCGATCCATGTCTTGCTCGGAAAAAATAGTAGTCAGCATGGGTTTCGACGCCATAGGTCTTGTTTAACTAATTTGTTAGAACTTTATAACGAAATAGTGCGCGAATACGATAGGCATAGAGTGGCTGACGTTATTTATTTAGATTTTAAAAAGGCGTTCGATACAGTTCCGCATAGGAGACTAATTGCGAAGGTCAAAGCGCACGGTATACGCGGTCAGGTAGCTAACTGGTTAGAAGAATGGCTTCGTGCTAGGAGACAGAGGTCGTAGTTAATGGTAGTGAATCGGGGTGGTTAGATGTAGGTAGCGGTGTCCCACAGGGTTCAGTGTTAGGCCCATTGCTATTCGTAATTTACATTAACGGCATAGATGTAGGATTGACTAGTAACATGTCAAAATTCGCGGACGATACTAAAATAGGCGGTAAGGTTGTTAACGAGGACGATAGTAATAGGCTCCAAGACGATGTAAATAGGATTATGGAGTGGACAGATAAGTGGCAGATGCAATTTAACGTAGACAAATGTAAAGTTTTGTATATAGGTTCTCGCAACAATAATTACACGTACACGATGGATGATAGGGAGTTGGCGCGTATCTAAGGATTTAAAGGTTAGGAACCAGTGCCTGGAGTCTTGCACAAAAGCTAATAGGATGTTAGGCTTCATAGCGCGTAATTTCGAATTTAAATCGAAGGATATTATATTGCCCCTTTACAAGTCCCTAGTCAGGCCTCATTTAGAATATGCCGTTCAGTTTTGGTGCCCGTACTTGCGTGAGGATATTGATAGGTTAGAAAGGGTTCAACGTCGTGCCACGAAACTGATTCCGTCATTGCGCAACAAGCCTTATGAAGATAGGATTAAAGAGTTAGACCTGTATTCACTCGAAACTAGGAGATTAAGGGGGAGCTTATTGAAGTTTTCAAAATCGTTAATAACATCGATAATGTAAATTTTGACAAATTGTTCACTTTCGATAATAGTAATACTCGTAATACGGATTTAAGTTGCGTGGCAGACGTTTCATTACTAATATCGCTAAAAACTTCTTTACGTTTAAAGTAATTGATAAATGGAATAATCTTCCCGCGCCCGTCGTGAACTCTACCAGCGTTAATGTGTTTAAAAACCGTCTTGACAGACATTTTAAAAATATTAACGTTGTTTAAAATAAAAAAAAATTAGCAGCAGGAGCTCTTGGGGTGGTGGTCAAGGATGAGTCTGTTGACGATTAATGCCAGCTTGTGACATGCCAGCGTGTGATGCCAGCAATAAAATAAAAAAAAATAAAAAATTAGACGAACACGAACGTAGATGTAGCTCGTATCGTAAACTAACCCACTTTTTGTTTAACTTTACCTACTTTTTTTTTTTCTTATCTCCTTACTTTGCATGTCTGTAACTCTCTTTTCTTGCATGTTTGTAGTTTGCATGGTATGACAGTGAGTTAAGACTGTGTTTGCATGGTTTGTAAGCGTTCTTATTTTACTTCTTTTCATCTTTCACCCCTCTCTATTTTCTCCGACTATTTTTCTGACTTGTCGGCAGTGGCCGGCGGATGATGATGGTGAGTTTTTTTCTCTTTTCTGAATGAATGTTAACCACGAGTGACAGGTGTTCCTCCTTACTTAACCCCTTATTCTCTTCTCTTCTCTTTTCTTTTAACCCTCTACTCTTTCCTTTCTCTCGGGCTAACCTTAGAGTGGATCTTAGGGTCTTTGTTAGCCTTAGCTTCTGTAGATCTTCTGTAGATCTGTATATTGCATCACTAAACAAAAAAATCAAGATACATATGACAATTTTTTCACAACTTAAGGTGGCACGCCAGTTGCAACCAATGTCAGTCACTGTTGACTTTGAGCGAGCCGCAATCAACAGCATTAAGCAGAACTTTCCTGATGCCCATATCTTTGGATGCTTTTTCCACTTCGGACTGTGTCTTTGGAGACAAATCCAGTCCTGCGGACTGCAGAATTGGTATAATGAACCCAAGAACTCTCTTATGATTAAAAGCCTTCAAGCTTTGGCATTTGTTCCTACCAACGACGTTATTGGCAAGTTCAACGACCTAATGGCTTCAATTGAAGATGAAACTGATGAAATTCTTAGTGAATTTCTCGCCTATTTTGAGGCTACATGGTTAGGGGTTGTGCAAAGGGGAAGGCGAAGGCGGCCACAGTTCGACATTACGATGTGGAATGTAACGGAACGCACAACAGCTGGTTTACCCCGCACTAATAATTCATTAGAAGGATGGCATCGCGGGTTCCAACTAAGAGTAGCCATCACCCATCCAAACTTGTGCCGCCTAATTGGATGAATGGGATATAACCATCGAACAGGCTTTAGCAGGAATTATGCCAAGGGATGTCAAGAAGTATGAAGCGGCCAATGAAAGGTTGAGTAAGCTGGTAGACAATTATATTAACTATGAAGGTTCGGCTTACTTAAAAACAATTGCTCACAATCTATAAAATTCGTTTTTAAAAATTTTAGTCTTTAATGGTTTTAATGCTCAGAAAATAAATATTTTGTTTTGTAACGATTTTAAAACACACTTAATAATGTATTTAGTTCTGTACCGCTTTTAATGTCTAAATTTGACATGTTCACTAAATAATTTTTTTTTTGTTGAAACACGTGTATTTTGTCGTAGAAATATTAAAGACAGTCCATTCGGCGAATCGTCCATTCGGCGAATCGTCCATTCGGCGAATCGTCCGGTCGGCGAATCGTCCGGTCGGCGAATCGTCCGGTCGGCGAATCGTCCGGTCGGCGAATCGTCCGGTCGGCGAATCGTCCGTTCGGCGAAATGTTTGTCGGCAAAACGTCCATCGGCGAATCGACCGGGTACCCTGAGGTTGATGACCATCCCTCTACTGTACGTCGTACATTGAGGAAGCATGGTCTGCATGGAAGAGCTGCATGAAGAAAACCTCTGCTACGAAAAGCGCAAAGGAAGCTCGTTTAAAGTACACCAAGGACCATCAAAATGATGGATTTGTATTCTGGAAGTTCTCTGGACAGATAGACCAAAATTGAATTATTTGGGAAAAACGACAGCGGTGTGTTTGGGGAAAATCAAATACTGCACTCGAGGAAAAAAACATTCTTCCTACGGTTAAACATGGTGATGGTTGTTTGCTTGTTTGGGGATGCTTTAGTGCTTCTGATCCAGGAAAGTTTGTTTTCATCAATGGAATTCGAAGAAATATCAGGAAATTTTAGAAGAAAATGTATTGCCTTCAGTTGGTTGTTGCGACAACATAATAATCCAAAACATATAAGAGTACCATAGGCGAGCGGCCAGACCCCGATTTAAACAATTTTAATTCCCCCCCTGTACAGAAAGTTGTAATATGTTTTTTATTAGTTCTTAGTGTTCAGTGAACAGATTTTTAAGTGTTGTCCTCAGTTTTTCATGTGCGGTTGCCATGGAAACGCCAATATAAACAAACACTTAGAAAATATCTGAAGCTTTATCCAGATGATAATTTGTTTTAGTTTTTAACTGAAATACTGTTAACTAATCAACCTATACTGTTTATTATAAGTGTTTACTATCTAGATACACAATTGAATTATCACATTATAGTAAAACCTAATACAATCATGTATTGTTATACGTTAGGCCAGTTTTAAATTTACTTCCTCCTTTTATTATCACAATATTAGAATAAGACAAATGTGTGCTGTGGCAAATATTGTGCAAATGTGTGGTATTGTTGGAAACCACAGTTTAATAGTTATTTTTATTTCAGACGATCATCTATATCAAGCATGGCAGAACCTGACTCAAGTCCATTAAAATTTGTACAGGCGAAGAAACAGAGGCTGTCAACAAATTGGGAGAGATACGTTATATGTCAGCAAAGTCGCAAAGAAAAACTGGTTGTACCCACAAAAGTGGGTATTGAAACATTATTGTCATCATCATTGTTACGGCAGGATGACCTTTTACAAAGACTTGAATCTGAATTTAATGACCTTACAAAATTACATAGTATGTCTGTTACATATCGTAGCTGTTATCAATCATTTACAAGTAAGAAAAACATTTCTCATGTTAGTACAAAATGTAGCACGCATGATTCTGCATCACATGGTACTGAAGAACAAAGTGTTTGCAAACGAACTCAAACATCCAAGCTTGCAGATTTTTCAATGTGTTTATATGCAACGCACGAAAGAGTGACAGCATATATAAGGTACAAACAACTACGTGTCAGAGTAATCTCTATCAAACAGCACAAGCTCGGAAGGACATTTCTATGCTTGCCAAAATTGAAAGAGAAGACCTCATTGTCGCTGATGCTGTTTACCACAAATCCTGCATGGCAAGCTATACAAGCAAGCATAACATCAGTGCTTCAAGGAAAATGGAAGAAGGAGAGAACATATACGAGAAGGCATTTATGGCACTAGTAGTAGAAATAGCTGTTAATCTACAACCAGGAAAAGCTTATAGTTGAAAACCCTGCTAGACAAATTACAACAGCTGTTACCTGGCCACATTAATACCCAAGCATACCATGCAGAAAAACTTCAGCGCCGTCTCATGAAGCATTATGGTGATAACATTGTTATTCATGCCCAGCGAGGACAGTCCAAATTAAGCATTGTTGTCAGTAGCTGTGTCAGCTTAGGAGATGCTGTTAGAGCCTTTGCTCAACTGAAGGAAGATTTCAACTTTAATGAGATGACACTTGGTTCTGCTGAAGAACAATCAAATGTTCCAGTGAATTCAGAAAGCTTACTTCATTCTGCCATTGGTATGCTTAGACAAGAAATAGCACAAATTGAAAAGCCAACTAACTACTACACAACTGCTGAAATCGGCCTGAAAACATATGAAGAATTTGTTCCAGTACTTTTACAGAAGGCGTTTCTCTGGTTGCTGAGCAAAGAGGCATTTGAATCGTGTGATTCAAATTACCAGCCAGCAGAAAAATTACAACGTAGTCTTAGTTCTTGCAGAAAGTGTTATTCATAGCAGTGACAGCAATATTATAACTCCCCTTCATCTAGGACTTGCAGCGCAACTTCATCATGATCATGGAAAACGAGATATTACAGACACACTCCATGGCCATGGTTTCACCATAAGCTATGATCATCTTCGACGTTTTTTAACTGCCCTAGGAAAAGATGAGCTTAAAAGAATGCAAGATCGCATATACATACCACATGACTTAGTCTCACGACAACATGGAGGAAAGCTGATTCAAGAAGGTGACGACAATATTGATATCAACTGTGCAACCATTGATGGAAAGGGAACATTTCATTCCATGGCCCGTGTTGTATTTCAGGAACAGGCTATTGATACAGTTGGGACTGGCCTGGTCGACAGAGTGAAGATTGGCCAAGAAAAGTCAGTCTCTCGATTGTAATGATGCCAAGGCATTGAAGAATGTACTGTATTATGAAAAGCCCAGGGAACGACCAGAGCCACCTCACCGTGATGATACGAAGATCAAAGTGAAATCACTACATATTGCTGGATCAGACACGCAGGTAGCGGATCTTGCTTGGATGTTTCTGAGAGCGATTCCGTGTGGTAACCTTTCTGTCCCTCCACGTATTGACTACAGTACAGATTGCTAATAACGCGTTAAATTGATAGTGCGGGAGTCACCGAATACAGTATGCACTGACTTGCATGCAGTTTTGTAATTGAAAAACAAGTTGAGACTTTTAGTGGAAAGATTCCAATTTTAAGTAATGATTTTTGCTTTAAAGTTATTTAGTAGTTTGTTTCATAAAGATAAGAATTGTTAAAATTTAGTTGGTTTAATTGATTTTAGTTGATTTTGTGTTATGTACATCGATATATGTATAGTAACTTAATTTTTGTTTTACAAAATTGACGTTCTTCAAATCTCAGTATCGGTTCTTTCACACAGTTAACAATTCAAACTTTATTTTCAAGTGCAACATTATTACATATGTATTGTAATCATGCCAACATTTGCCTGTTTTTCATAACTGAACGATAAACCTTTCTGCTGGCATGCGAACAGAGGTCTCCATTATTAACCCATGTAGGCACAGTAAGTACTTCGTATGATGATTTAACATTTTAATATGGCATTCATTTTGTTCAACATAGTGTATTAATACTTGGAGTATCAAAATATCTGAATTATTGTACTCGAAATTAGTTTTGTGTAACTCATATTGATCAGTTTTGTGAAACATCTGTATTTTAGGTGATTTTTTTGGGTCTAACAATGACGTTTTTAGGCAAAAAATAAAATGTATCGTGTAAAAGAACGTTTTTATAGATAAACTGATATAGTGTAGCACAAGAGCTTTCAGAAAATGTATAACTTCATGGGAAATAAACCTTGTCTTCACTGTTCATTGTGTTTTCAAAGATTTTAGTTGTAATGCTTGAAACGAAAACATGAATACACGAGTACCTGTACATAGCTGAAGTTAATGGCTGATTTTACTATCTGAGCACACTCAGAATGGAGAACAACATGCCAAACTTATATGTTCAGATGGTGCAGATCATTTTCGGACATGTACATTTCTGTACGAGAGGGGTATTAAACTCAAAAAATATGGCCTGTTATTAGGGTTGGCCGCTCGCCTACCATGAAATGTCTTCAACAAAAGAATTTAAAGCTTCTCGAGTGGCTCAGTCAAAGCTCAGATCTCATTTTAACCAAGAATTTATGATTTAATTTGAAAAACATTGTCCGCAAGAAAAACCCTTCGAATCTGAATGAACTGCAACAATTTTCTTTAGAAGAATGGGCTAAAATTTCTTCTGAGAGATGTCGAAACCTTGTAGAAAAATACCCAAAACGAATCATTGAAGTCATTCAAGCAAAAGGTGGATACACAAATTATTAAATAGTTTTGTAAATAAATGTACGAAAATTTTTGCATTTTAACTTTTTTTTTTCCCTCAGATTGTTCGATGTTTTATGTTATAGTATGTGCTGGAGTTGAACTAATTTTTTTATTTGTAAAATTTTTCCAAACGAACGGTAAACTTTTCCTTATTATCCTATGCATGGTACAAAAGATAAGGACGAATGTAACCGAAATATTTCTCTGTACGAATACTTATAAGCACAAAAGATAAGGACGAATATACATTAACTTAAATATTTCTCTGTATGAATACTTATGAGCGCTACTGACCCCACTGTGTATATATATATATATATATATATATATATATATATATATATATATATATATATGATGAATAAAACCACGAAGGAAAGGAAACACAAAATGGTGCTCAAGCGCTTTCGTCGTGTTCCTGAGGATGTCATTAGACGAAAGCGCTTGAGCACCATTTTGTGTTTCCTTTCCTTCGTGGTTTTATTCATCATAAATATTTTTCACGTGTTACTTTCGTGAAATAATTTTCATATATATATATATATATATGGCAAAAAAAGTTGAAACACCTATGACTTGCCTCGAACCAACATTAGGTTCTGTAAAAGTTGTAGTCACGGATTAGGTTTGCAAGGGTGATGACAACGTGCCTGAAATGCATGAGGACCGCACAAGAAGACTGTTTCAACAAATTTTCAGATTCCCTTCTACGGTGAGTCACGTCCGCCATTCCATTATTTGATTATGTGGTGGTACAAAACTAATTTTATTAACTGATATCTAATGAAATTAATGTGAACCCCAAGTTTTGTCTCGACTTACTGTAAGTCTCCCAGGATAATTTGAAGGAGCAAATTGATTAATTAATCCTTTTCTTCAAACGTGATCAGAAACTCGATTAGCCATCATTGCCATTATTAGCCAGTCATATCATTGTCTCCAGGATCATTAAAAGGTGGCAGAAGACAGGTAGTTATGAAACAAGAGCACGGTCAGGACGGCCAAGTGCTGGCTCAGAACGCCATGATCGCTTTCTCTGTTGATCCAGTCTGCGCGAAAGGACAGGCAGCAGTATGCACTTGCAGAGGGACTAGTAGGAAGCGGTAGTGCAAGTGTCAGCTCGCACAGTCAGCAGGCGGTTAGTGGAGAATGGTTTGTCATCACGTACGCCTGCAAAGAAGCCTCTTTGTAGGAAGAACATTCAGAACCTCTGAAATTTTGTAATAAATATAAGGACTGGACTGAGGATGACTGGTATAAAGTCATTTTCTCGGACAAATACCCTTTCAACTCCGTCGGCAACAAAGAAATAATTCGTGTCCGCAGAAGAAAAGGCGAGCGTTTCAAACCAGAATGTATGCTGCCCACGACAAGGTGTTCCGAGACTTAATATATAGGGGCACCTTTCACTTTGAAGAACAGGATCCCTATATACAGGGTGTTTCTAAAGTAACCATCTATTTTGCGAAATAATATGAATTATAAAAAAAACACCTTTAAAACATGAAATATATATATATTTGTAAGCTCGGCACACATTGTTGCTCTTCGTGGATAATCTTCTTCTTGTAAGTTGTGGAACACTTGAATGTGGTATGGCTTTTTCTTTAAATCATAACGTAGAATTCTGTAAACCGTTGTTTGTGGAATTTCTAATCTGTGGGATGCCCTCCGAATCGATAATTGTGGATCCTCTTCGAATGCTTCTTGAACAGATTCGATTCTTTCATGAGATCATCTTGGCCGTCCAGATCTACGCTCGTCATGCACAGATCCAGTCCTCATAAATTTGTTTACTAATTCGCGAATAGCCTGGTCTCTAGGGCCTGTTTTACGAAACCTTCTCTCAAACTTTTCTCTAATTTCATTGCACTTCATGCCTTTTATCCTGCATGTTACTACATAAACCTGTTCTTGCACGTTCATCATCAATGATATGGGTCTGAAAATAAAATAAAATAATTACAAAAAATCGTGTAAAGCAATTGAAATATTATAAATACATGAATTTTGTATAACAATGCACATACCATTATGCCAATATAACAATTGTTTAAAATCCCCCTATTTCACCAAAATAGATGGTTACTTTAGAAACACCCTGTATTCTACCGAAAGGGTCAGCGATGAACACAGAATGGTACCTCCCAAACCCTTCGAGACCACCTGCTATCGACATCATGATTCCGGTTTCCAGGAGATTTCTTCTTACAGGATGATGGTATACCTTGCCACCGAGCAAAAGCAGTGAAGAAGTGGTTGGCTGTACCCTAACGCCACTCCTCTAATAGGGTGGCCTGGAAACTCATCAGATCTTAGCCCAATCGAGAAATTATGGGAAAATGTGGGTGAGGCGATAGGAAAAAGGCAGCCACGAAAACGGAATGAACTGGAATTAATCTTGCAGACAGCTTGACAGGCCTTACAAGACGGCTCAACCCCTCCAGCGTTTGGTCCGGTCCATGCCAGAGTGGATTCGTGCTGTACGTCAAAACAATGTTGTCAATGCAAGAACTGAAGGATGCTAAAAGACTAGGTCTGATACGAGGAGTTGGTATTTAGTGTTGGAATAATAATAGGAGTGTTTAGCCTCCTTCCTAGCGGCAAAGGTCATGCGACAGTGGGAACCAACAGCTTTGGGATGTGGACCACAAGTCGCTACATCATCTGAACCTATAGGATATCACCCATCCAACTATCGAACAAACCCAGTGTCTCTTAATTTTTACTGATCTAACTGATCACTGATGCGAAGTCATTATTATTATTATTATTATTATTATTATTATTATTATTATTATACACAGTATATTTCAATGTAATATTCACAATTGATTTTTCCTTAATATATATATATATATATATATTATTATATATATATATATATATATATATATATATATATATATATATATATATATATATATATATATATATATATATAATTGTGTGTGTGTGTGTGTTATAGTAAGATTGTGAAACTAGTGGTTTCATGAAATCTCCGAAATTTTCAGTAATTTCGGTAATTACCGTTTCACTCAGGAAGTTACTAACCTAACCTGAGGTCCCCGAGTGAAATCACGAGTTACACAGTCTTAATGAAAATTTCAGGGATTTCATGAAATCACCAGTTCACAATTTTACTGTAACACACACACACACACACACACACACACATATATATATATACACACACACACACACAGTTATATATATACAGAGTGGTCCAGAAGTCCTGCTTCATTTTATGTATCTAGGAATACCCTCCCCCCTCCCATGAGGCAGAACTTTGAACCACCCTGTATATATATATATATATTATATATATATATATATAATAATATATATATATATATATATATGAAAATCACATTTTCCAGTGAATTTTCTATTATACAGTATATCAGGGTTGGCAAAAACCTGGGTTTTTCATCAAAAAACCCAAAATCCGAAAACCGATGGGTTTTTTGGGTGTTTTAAGGTTTTTTTTTTTTTTTTTCTTTTTAAGGTCGCTTTCAACTTATTGCTCTTTTAGATTGAAGGACAATAGTATTTTTCCAGGATATATGTTTAGCGACCCGTTTATTAACAGTATGACAGGGTACAAGTGGTGGATGTATGTTGAGATGAAGGAAACAAAGGGTCGGAATTTGTCCACGATTTGCAACGTTTATTAAAAATTTGCAAAGCTGTGCTGCTAGTTCTGGTTCTCTTGAAAGATTATTTAGTACATTTGGTATAGTATGGAGCAAGCTAAGAAATAGGCTTGGGGGAGAAGGCAGAGATGCTTGTTAGAATTCATAAGCATTTAAGATCAAGTAATACTTGTGAATAATATATACCTTTATATAGCATTCATTACTTTTACTGTACTCTATTTGTGTCTGTAGTCTGGACACCATTTAAAAGGCCAATAACATTTTTCAATTTTTCATAATCTTTATTTACAAATTGCCTAATTTAAGAACTGTTTTATAAGTCAGCTTACTTTAAATAATCAACATGCCAAAGCATTCTAATTAGCTACAATTGAACAATGTAGCAATCAGAAAAATTTCAATTATTTTAAAAAATATTGTATATCAGACCAAAAACGCAAAAACCCCAAAACTCGCTGAAAATTCCTGTGGGTTTTGGGTTGGGTTTTTGGGTGCCGACCCTGATACCTTACCTTATGAACCTTATGTTGTTTCGTGTGTTGGTCTCTCTTCACACGGAGGTCAAGCTGGTGGCCCCGCCTCTAGGTCTGGCCTGGTGGAGGAGCGAGTTACTTTCTTGCGCTCTCCACCGTACATAGCCAGGCACGCCCGGCTCATCTGGTACTGTCCTGAGCCAGGCATCCAGTCTTTTCTTGAAGACTTCAACTTTGACCCCCGTTACGTTTCTGAGGTCCTTAGGAAGCTGGTTGAAAAGTCTTGGCCCCCTGACAACCAAGCTATTTTCCTTCAGGGTTGAGGAGGTCCCGTCGGCTTTTAATTTGGGAACACTACACATTCTGCCTTTCCTATTTTCCAGTGTTGTTTGAATGGTAATTGGGTTTAGTTTTAGGTTTGGTACCAGTTTTTCGATCATTTTCCATATGTAGATTATGATGTACCTCTCTCTTTCTTTCCAGTGAGTACAGATTTAGTTACGTAGTCTTTCCCAGTAGTTGAGTTCTTTGCAGCCATCAATCTTGGCTGTGAAATGCCTTTGCGTTTCTTCTAGTTTATTAGTTTCTTCCTTTTTATATGGGGACGTCAAAACTGAGCAGTATTCAAGTTTTGGTATAATCAGTGTTTTTAGCAGGGGAATCATTACTGTCCTGTCCCTTCTCTTGAACGTTCTTAGAGCCTGTCCGGCGACTCTTTTTGCTTTATTTATCGCTATCTGATTTTGTGTTTCGAATTTCGCATCATCTGTCATTATTATCCCGAGATCAATCGCTTTCATGCTTCTCTGAATTTCCTGTCTATCTGGAGCATAATATGCAGTCTGTTTAAGTTCTTCTTTTCTACCATATCTCAAGAGCTGAAATTTCTCGGCGTTGAATGACATGTTGTTGTCTTCTGACCATTTGTATATTTTGTTCGTGTCCCTCTGCAAGGCCTCCACGTCATGTACATCGCTGATTTTTCTGCTGATCTTTGTATCGTCTGATATATATATATATATATATATATATATATATATATATATATATACACAGGGCGTCCCAAAAAAATGTATACACACTTTAACAGCTGATAGCTCAATTGATGTTTCTTTCTTTCCAAGTTAAACCCATTAGAATTAATAATGGCAGTCAGACTAAGTTTTGAACAAAGGAAATTCATTCTAAAATGCTACTGGAAGTGTGAAAACGCAGTTGAAGTGCAAAGACAGTTTAGGAGGGAGTTTCAAACAGATCCACCAACGCGACTTACCATCACTCGAATTAGAGATAAGTTTGAAGCCGATGGAACTGTTCAGAATGTCCACAAGAAGCGTTCCGGAAGACCACGGACATCGACAAGCCCCACAAAGCAAGAAAGAGTACTGGAAACGTATCACCAAAGTCCAAGAAAATCTGTGCGGCAAGCGAGTCGTGAGGTAGGAATTTCAGAATCGTCTGTCCAACGCATTTTGAAGCGCTGTCAATGGAAAAGTTACATTCCAAGATTAGTCCATGCTATTAATGAAGATGATGATGATCCGGACCGAAGAGTGGAGTATTGCGAGTGGTACTTGGCACGATGTGGATGTGGATTGGACGAAGGGGTTTCGTAGAATACCCTCCGCGTTCACCAGACCTCACACCACTAGACTTTTTTTTATGGGGATACTTAAAAGACAAAGTCTACGCTATAAAACCTGCAACAGTCGCTGAATTGAGAGCAGCCATTGAACGAGAATGCACACAAATACCAAACGAAATGTTTCGTGATGTTTGCGATTCCATTGCTTCGCGTTATCAGCAGTGCCTGGACCAGAACGGACGTCAGTTTGAAAACATGCGTTGACAAAACAATTAAATAATGTCTGTAGATTCTATTACATTTTGAAAATGAAATGTATTTTAATAAACACTGCCTTTATAATTATTTAAAGTGTGTATACATTTTCTTGGGACGCCCTGTATATATATATATATATATATATATATATATATATATATATATATATATATTTATTAGTGGTGGACCGGATATACGCATCCGCATCTGCGGATATCCGCATCAATTTTAACATCCGTATCCGCACTTCTGACTGCGGATGTTATGCGGATATTACCTCTAATAAATTATGCAATTTCCAATTAAATTAGCTTATAAAGTAGCTTATAAGGCCCAGTCATGCACATTTCATCTAAACTATTAATTATTAATGAACAAACAAATATATAAACCTCAAAATATAAATACCTGGTAACGCAGAAAATTGAATGAAACTTGTTTCATTGAATTTTCTGTGGCTGAAACTCTTGAGAAAGTTATTATTTTATCATAATGAAAACATTAATATTAATTTTAATTCTTATGCATTGCCTCCCATAATAGTAATATCACGAAATTTGAAAAATTATGTCATATATTCATAATTGTATTATATTGATAGATTAACTAAATATCCGCATCCGCATCCGCGGATATTGAAATTAAAGATCCGCATCCGCAGATGTTGAAAAACTGACATCCGGTCCACCACTAATATACATATTACACGTGTATATATATTAATCAAATAGAAAGTTCATTGGAAAATTGAATAGAACAAATATTTCAATGTAATATTCACAATTGATTTTTTTTTTTCCTTTTTTTACCCATAAAATAATAGTGAATTCCTTCTCTGGTCTACATTACTTGGCTCGTAAGAAGGAGCGTGATTCAAAGGCTTTCAATCTCAAGGGAAATTCGCCGTATGGGACAGATCCCTTAAGAACCGAATTCCCTTTCCCTCAACAACCCTCTCTCAACAGAGATGGGGACATTTGAATAGACATGTCAATTGGAGGGTCAGAATCAAAGGAGTTAGAGAAAACGCGCGCCGTACAACATTCGCTTTTAAATACGGGTGTCGTACGTACTCTTTCCGTTTACCTCGCTTCCTTTTCTTAATTTTGCTTCAAACATCTTCGTATTTATTTCAATTTTACGGATGAAGATACATCTGAAATGGAGAAAGGTTTCTGATTATAGGAATCGCAATGATGAATTTTTAAGAATAGGTTACGTACGTATGGAGACAGAACACACGTTCAATGAAAAAGTTCACCAAACACTGAATATAAAAATATCTTTTTTGAGGAAGTCTTCAGTCTGTCTCAAAGGATTACACACACACACACACACACACACACACACACACACACACACACACAAATTATAATCCATGCGGATTCCTAATTGAATGTTATACCTGGAAACACGAAAGATATATAATGAATACATTTATTTTTCGTCCCTTTTGTACTGTTCATCACTGAAAATGGTGTAATTCTTTGGAAGATAAATCAGCCTCCATTTATGGGGTTGACTTATTCTATGAATATAGGGTACAGTTACGTATAGGTAACGCTTAAAAATGAGTTAGGGATTATAATAAATTCGTGTGTGGGTACCAGGATTACGTTTCAGAATAATGGCTTGAGCTTTTGGTTGCCGAGTGACGGTTATAGCTATTAAACCAATACCTGGTCCAGTCATTGTCATGTATGGTAATAATTTTTGTTAATATCGCGGTTTGATATATTAATTATTATTATTGTTATTAATTATTATTAGTAGTGATGGTAATAAATCTGAAGTTTTTTTTAAAATATAACTAATATACCCGGTAGGGAACAGCGCTCGTAGCTGAGTGAGTAACATCACTTCCCTATAAGCGAAGTGAAGACGCCGAGGTGGTGGTGGTTTCGACTCCCGATGGTGCTGTTAATAATAAGTCGGGAGTTAACCCAATGGGTCGCGTTAGTTTAACCCGATCGCTGTGCCATTTTCTGGCCCTCCTTACCGGTTATTATACCCGGTTGGGTATGTATATTCTAAAATGGATGGATTTTACTTTTTTCTGTAAATACTTTTTTGTTTAGCACCGCCGTAATGGTCCACTTACTGATATACCTTATTTCTTAATCCGAAGGGGCCACGTCCTACCACCGCTTCCCTTTTGATCAGCGAAGTGAAGCGACGTTGGGTCTGTTCGGTGGTTGGATGAATGGATGGCCGTCCCCGACGTTCAGATGATGTAACAATCCTTAGATGGTTTGGATCCCACGTAAAGCCGTTGGTACCGTCCGTTACACGATATTAGCCGCTACGAAGGAAGAGGTTAAACAACTCCAAACATTTTTATCCTTGACCTGAAGAATTTTTATTTGCTTTTTTATGTCTGGTAAACCATATTAATACCCTCCTGTTAGGGTAGACATTTATTTCACATTTGACTGTCCAAGTATCAGGTCATCCCATAAGTAATGTCGTTTTTTTACGATAGATTAAGTTTAAACTAGTCGTACTCGGTTTAAGCATAAATTTTCCGAAGGTTATATCTAAGAGATCTTTCGTGTTTCGCTACATACTTTACAGACCTTGACCAGTGAAGACGTGTGTTTTGCTTTATGTGAACCCCTCATAAACGTGGCGGTATCAGAAGAGCATATCAGGCATATAATGCTTTACGAGTTCAAAAAAGGGAATAGTGCAACTGAAGCAACTCTAAACATTCAGGACGTTTATGGCAACGATATTCTGCATGTGAGGAAATGTCAAAGATGGTTTCAAAAGTTTAGGAATGGTGACTGCTGTTTGACACATGCAGCACGCCCTGGACGCCCTGCCGAGTTTGATGATGACCTGCTGTTAGCCGCACTTGAAGAAGACTGTTCAACAACTGTCGAAGAATTGGCCCAGAAACTCAATTCATCCCCATCCACCATCCATCGACATTTGCAACAACTCGGGAAAGTGCCTAAGTTAGGAAAATGGGTGCCACATGAATTGTCGGTTGACAATCTGAGAGTGCCGGTAAACATTAGCACAGCTCTTCATTCCCGTGAACTCCAAGATCGGTTTTTGCACCGTTTAGTGACTGGTGATGAAAAGTGGATACTGTACCAGAATGTTAAGCGCCGTCGACAGTGGGTTTGTGCCGGAGAACCAGCGACACCACAGCCAAAACCAAATCTTCACCCTCGGAAGGTGTTGCTTAGTGTTTGGTGGGATAAAGTTGGTGTAATACACTTTGAAACCTTACCACACAACCAAACAATCACCGCTCAAGTCTACTGTCAACAACTGGATCGATTGAACACTGCACTAAAAGAAAAGAGCTTCTTTGGTTAATCGGAAAGGAATCGTGTTCCATCACGACAACGCACGTCCTCATACCGCTCGGATCACTTCTGCAAAAATTGAGGAGCTTGGATGGGAAAAACTTCCACATCCTCCATATTCTCCAGACCTTGCGCCTTCAGATTATCATCTCTTCAGGAGTCTGCAAAACTATCTTGACGAGAAACAGTATACTTCTTTAGATGACCTGCACACCAGTCTTTGTGCGTTTTTTGCCTCAAAACCGCCTGAATTTTATAAACATGGCATTGAAAAGCTTGTAGGATGTTTGCAGAGTGTCATTGATTCCGATGGAAAATATACAGGGTGTTTCAGGAGGAAAGGTCAATACTTCGGGAGGTGATAGTATCAGTCATTGTGAGAAAAAAAGGTCATATGAACAGGTGTCTAATTCTGAATGGTTACGGAGATAGAGCTGTTTGAATCTACCAATACAAAAGCATTGTTAATGGTACTCAAGAAAGAAAAACCAATTACTGTTTGTAACATTTAATGTTTAAACATTGGCATTTTGAATGGTATCATATATAGAAATGACAAATTTGTTAGTTTACAATACGTTTTCGAAAATCCCACCGTCAACCTCAATGCACTTTGCAACTCATGTGCGAAGATCGCGTGTTGTTCGTCTGAGTTGATCTTGACGTTCCTTTATGGGGCAGCAGCATCCAAAATGCGCGCGAGCAATTCGTCTCGTGTATCCACCTTTCTTTTCTAAACTTGATTTTTCATCCACCCCCACAAACAATAATCTAACGGAGAGAGGTCTGGAGACCTTGGTGGCCATTGAATGGGACCACCGCGGCTGATCCATCGACCAGGGAAAGTTTGATTTAGGTATTGCATCACCAGACGGGTAGAATGTGGAGGAGCTCCGTCATGCTGAAAGTACATACCAGCGCTTGTAGCCAAAGGAACATCCTCCAATAGTCCTGGCAATTCATTTTGCAGAAATTCTAGGTCACTTTGTCCTGTAAGACGATTCTCTAAAGTAACAGGGCCAATCAGCTGATCATCGATGATACCGCACCACACATTGGTAGAGAAGCGATGTTGAAAATTTGTTTCCACAGTGGCATTTGGATTTTCGTCTGACCACCGATGAGAGTTACGAGTGTTGTTGATACCGTCACGGGTGAAAGTAGCTTCATCGGTGAACAGTATTAATCGAAGCACTCGGCGATTAGCATTTACCCAATGACAAAATTCCAATCGCATGGCAGCGTCTCCTGGTTGAAGGCGTTGTACACGCTGTACATGATATGGATGCAAGCCTTCCTCACGTAATATTCGCCATACTCTTGTGTGTGGTACACCGAGACGTGTAGAAATTCTTCGTGAGCTAGTATTAGGACTACGCTCTACCAACTGAAGAATGTTTTCCATTTCATCCACATCTTGTTGACCTTCACGTTCAGATGAAACATGAGTGCTGGGAATTGTACCAATCTCACGCAATGTGTTGAAAACCTGGTAAACACACTTCGATCCGGAATTCTGCGGTTCGGAAACCGTCGACGGTATTCTGCAACAGCAGCTGTTGTACTTCCATCGCAAAACCGTAAACATACACCATATCTG